>JAUYWH010000016.1:5111954-5234290 GCA_034779795.1 Ctenopoma multispine
ACACACACACACACACACACACACACACACACACACACACACACACACACACACACACACACACACACACACTCTTCCACTGTAAAGATGTCTGCTTTGCATGCTTATTCGCAATCATATGTTAGAGCTCCTCGTGTGTATGCCATGCACACAGACATTCATAGACAGGCAGTATAAGACACACATAAACATATCTGAAGGACGCCAGTGAAAGGACACCATCATCCACTGTCACACTAGAGTCGCAATTCAGCTTGTTTGACCATTGCAAAGATCTGTTGATTATATTTCCCAGAAGAGAGTGAAAGTGATAATTAATGAATGGATTAATGTAACCTGTGTTTCGTTTCACTGCTTACCAGATGTGCTGACTGTCATATTTTACACCACCTGTAAAGTTATAATTATTCAAAGAATTTTCCGTCTTCTGATGTTCTGAGATTTATATGAAAGAAAATCTATATTAAGAAATATATAGAAATACAATTACTATACAATTAAAAAAATATTATTAATTATGTACAGTAAATGACAAGTTCTTCATTTAGTTGATTACTGTCTGAAGCCAGAACCATGCATGTGTTATAGTGCATAATGTGTAAAATGTGTATGGGTAGGTATACTAAAAGGTAATATGCATAGAAGATGTCTGTAGTCCATGTAAGTGTCCACGTGAGGACAAACAGAAACCATAAATTACCATTTCTTCTTGATAATTTTATTAACCCATAGTTTAAATGTATGTAGCTCCTTTGCTCATTGACTGAAATCAAGCTATGCTAGAAAGAAGAGGAACTCTGAGATCTACCGAACCAAAACCAAAGATTACTCTGATTATTGATTCTTGAAATTAAAAAGAACAAGTAACGCAAAACTTCCCCTTTGACTAAATGTGTTTATTCCGAGTACTTCAGACAAAGGCAGATATGAGAGGAATGCAAAGTCAGCAGGCAGGCAGAGGTCAGCATGGACAGGCAAGAACTACAGACACACAAGAGTTCAAAGTGATCATGAAGTCAAAAAACAAACACACAACAATGGGAAACAGAGCTAGAAAGGAATGGCATGAAGACAAACGGGCAGCAGAAGAGGGACAGTACAGAGAGAGACACAAGCGGGTGTGGGTAACAGGTAAGAGCTGGGTTTTACTGCAGGGCAGGTGCGACTGATAGGGACCGAAATGACAGGACACCTAGGAGACATGAGTACAGATTTTGGCTTACTGTTATTACGTAAATGTATGTATTTGTATATTTGTAATACTTCCATCACTGTGAACAAGTAATAAAAATGTATATCCACAGACAGATGCTAATAAATGAAATAATGAACAAAGTTTCTATGTAGGCTTCTTTTTCAGCACAGTTCACACCTGGTCTGT
This sequence comes from Ctenopoma multispine, assembly GCA_034779795.1. Classification (NCBI taxonomy): domain Eukaryota; kingdom Metazoa; phylum Chordata; class Actinopteri; order Anabantiformes; family Anabantidae; genus Ctenopoma; species Ctenopoma multispine. The sequence continues at coordinate 5,113,336 of JAUYWH010000016.1, forward strand.
TTGGTGTCTAATTGTCAGTGGCTGCTCCCTGCCAGGCCCAGTCCCTCCATGTCCGTGATGTAATTGCGTATTTCCGCAGTGAAACATCCAAAGAGGCCTAAATGAGATTTCACTCAGCAGGATGGAGCCTGCGGTGAGGTGCTGATGATGAATGTATTGTAAGATTGATTAGCGCCACTAAGAAGTGTGGCGGATATGGCCACCAGAGGTGTGTGTGTGTGTGTGTGTGTGTGTGTGTGTGTGTGTGTGTGTGTGTAAGGAAAAAAGTCAAGTCAATCTGTTGTGACTGTCTGTGATGTGCGCCGCAGTACGTTTGAGCATGCTCATTTGCGCATGTGTGAATGGTTGTGTGCTTGTGTGTTTGGATGGACTGCAGAGAGTGTCACCGAGGTGAGAAAAGAGACAATGTGGAGAACTGAGAGGGGAAAGAAGTGATAACAGAATAAAAAAAAAAAAAGAAAAATCTCACTTGTTTCATGTGAGACAACCAAACATTAAACTTACTGCACAAAACAATCCTAACAAGTAACTTTATTTAGTATTCATTCTTAAGTAAAAGATGAGTGAGTGGATTGAGATAAGTTCCTCTATTTCCCAACTCTCAATAATTGGGTATCACCTGTCATGTTCTATATACTGTTTGAGCGATGTGTCTTATTCAGCTTTGTTTCATGACAAACACAAGTGATTTTAAACAAATACAAGAACATGTTCGCTTTTTTAAGACTGCAGAGTGTGTTCAAAGAAAATGTAAGATTTCAGTACTGAATATAAAACTAAAAGACAAATGTTTTTACAACATAGTAACACTAATTGTACCAAATCCCAGATTAAACAACACAATTCACAGTTACTGTAAAAGTAGACAAAAAAAAAAAGAAAAAACCATAAAACAACAATGGATTCAGTTACGGGCCAGCAACAGACAATGTTTTCATGGTCATGCACCTTCACAATCTGAACCAATGGTAATTGGGAACTGGACTAGAAAGTTAAAATATGTAGCAGAGATATTGTTTTATATCAGTTATTTTATTAGATGGCTTGTAAATGACATTATAATGCAGACAGATGGCCTGTGTGTTACTCTACAATGCAGCACATAAAAGTTACAACGCTGTATCAAGAAAAAATGACACAGTAGACCTGCAGTAGTGCTCCGATAAAAAATAACTGTAATGCTATCTGTGACAAATTTTTGTAAATGCTATACTGTTGCTGGGGTATCGTTACAGCTTAGCCTGTATTTTCATGTGGATTTCATCCTGAGCCAGCGAAAGATCAGGGTGTTGCTGAATATCACAGTTTTAGGCAGAGTTTAGGCCACAGGAAGAGTTCCACAAGGTGGCCAATCAGAACGCAGTGAGTTCACATGAGTTCAAATGAGCCTTTTTAGTCTCAAGTCCATAGGACCTGTTGCATTATTTGTGCTTTTGTTTTTTATTTATAACATTAGAACATGTATGTGTATGTAGTGCAAATGTATTTTGCACTTTTTTAACTTGAATGTCCCAGAATAAAATATAAACCATAAATTAACATAGTAATATGGGCACTTAAAAAGTGTTCATTAAATGACTTTAAAGTTTTCATGTTTTTAGTGCACAGTCCGTGGTCTACAGAACAGTGTCACATTATATAGAACCGCATAGAACACAGCATTACTGCAATGGTTAAAAACAACCAATATAATAAAATAAATATAAATACAAAAAGTGTTAGAAGCAGAAGAAATAGTAAAGTGTGTATGCGTCACATCTGTGAAACAGTTTATATAAGACAATATTAGTGATAGTAATAGTGGCAGAAGTTATGAAATAATTTAGTAGAGACTCTAGTAACAGTAGTGGTGCTATACACACGTATATATACATTTCCAAAGAAAGAAGAGCTGTTATGTCACCAAATCCAATTCAACTCACATAAAGGCTTCAGTAACAATGAAATATACAACACACTTAGCATCAAAATTCAGAATATATAGCCAAACAATTCATAATTTCCTGAAAGCTATACAGACTGCAAGCTATACAAGCATGTGTCACATATAAACATTTACTTGTTTGATAATCGTACAGCACTAAATTTAGCACAGAGGGAGAAAAGAATGTGCACTGGATTCATACAAACTCTGTGGTTTGAGATGTTAGTGCACATCTTTCCACAGAGCTAAGACACCTGCACTGATACCGCTCCAGTTCAAAATAAACTATTCTCAAGTCACTGCAGTGAACATGCAAATAATATCTGGAGACATTTCTTTCATTTGCTATGGTGTTGTAGAAAATCTGTACATTCTACACAGCCTAAAGCCTTTGTTGTTCTTACAAACCTGATAAACATGGTTGTGTGTTTCTGAAAGCAAACGAGCCCTCAGATTCCATTTAAGCATGGCAGTGGCATGGGAGGACACAGGCCTCTGGGCTTTGGCATGGGATCACTGTACCTCCTTCATAAGAGGGAAATGTCTGTGCAACCCTTCATACTGGAACCTAGCCACTGTGCAGAGAGCCAAAAATGCCACATGGACAATTTCACCCACTCTTGTTTTTAATGGTGGTACACAGAGGTAATAATCATAAAAAGCCAGGGTCTCTTTCTGAATGGTAACTGACATTCGTCTCCTACAGTAACTGCAGCCACAAGGCTGGGCAATTTCCCCTCAACATGCAAAACTGTGGGGACAAAATGTGGGACCTGCCATTCTCCATGCATATTAAAGACACTTGTCATCAAGACGTCACCCAGGAGCTATGAGAACAAGAGGTACAGTTCCTCCGAGACAGACTCACTCACCATCAAAACCATGAAATTAGACCTGGGAAAATATCCTTGTGATGGGAAAAATGCTACACTTTAGTGCATTTTGCATATAAAAAAAACTGAAACGGATGCATGTAAATTGCCCGTGCCACAAAGACAAATTGGTAATTCAGGTTTGGAATGAAAATGACACTAAAGTGCAAAAAGGAAATGGTGCAGTGTGAAAGGAATAAGGGTTGTTAAAATGTCACATTTGAGATTCTGTGCCTTTAGGAATCGAGATGTATTGTTAGAGGAAATGTGATAAACACCAGCCAAATGTACGGGGAGCAAATAGAGCTCCATGTATACAACGTTGTCTTAGTCAACGTGCTCAGAGCGACGCCCACAGAACAGACACAAACTGACGAAGGCACATTTTGTGGTTATATACTTCCTCATACCTTTCTTTTAAGAACTCATGCATTTTCTCTATAATGACAAAAAAAGGAACATGTACCCACACAATGACATTCAAAGAGTAATTCTGAGTAAATGAAAACCAAATGCTGATTTGTTGTAAGCACTGACAGATCTGAGAAACACACTTTCAGTGAGTGGAGGCACACAGCCATTTTCAAATGGTCAAAATCTACATATCTAGATCTACAGTTTTCATTATGCACAAAATGAAATCCACATTCAACACTGTTATTAATTTTACTACTCGACAACTTTTTCAAGTGATAAACAAAGGAACCACTGTTAGTGCACAAAACAATAGACTATACTGTAAAGAACGTAGATCACATCCCCCACAGGGGTGCTGGTGACACCCCCCCCCCGGTTTGTCCCTGGGTTACTCGGGGCCCAAGACCAGTGCCCTCCAGGATGACAAATGGCCTTAATGAAATTGGACAACTCAGCATACATGCATAAGAGGATGTTAAATATTGATAGTGAAGATCAAAGTAGCGGTGCATATTCCACTCTTTAATATTTTAAGTGTCAGACAGTCCTATTGTCTATCTATTGGGGTGGGGGTAAATCACCGTCTGTATCCCCCAATTCTCTTTCAGACATATATGATTGCCAGGGCAGCATTCACTCAGCTATGGATGAGAGCACCCAGGTCTGCACTTTGCATATATGCTCAACAAAAGCATGCCGTGGTGGTGGTGTTGTTTGGCCATCTTTTCCTATATATTCATTCAAATAAAATACAATCATGTATTTATTTACAGTTCGAAACATCAACAACCAAGGCCAATCCTGATAGAGAGAGTTCCATTTTTTTAAAAAGGGTGCGCTCAAATTTGACTTCACTGATCACATATACATCATATGATCTCCAGCCAAAAGGATCAGTCTTAAGATTTCGTTTTAATTCATGCCCTTGCAGTCTCCTTTGTATCCCCTAGCTTCTAATGTATTAATCATTTTACATCTCTCAAGTTATGAAAGAACATGTAATATCAAACAGTGTGTGCATGCCAACACTTACATATACAGTGTACTTATCACAGTGGCGGTACTGCACCTTGAGGGTGTGTCATTGCGCAGCACAGTAGCAAAGGCAAAGATCACATGAATAACCATTATTCAAATCGATTCAAATTAGGGGGGCACTCAAAGTAATCGGCTAATATCCTACAAAAAATCAATTCCACTCCCATTTGGACACAATTGAATGCGTCTGAAGAGGGCAATTATTAAACACACAGATCAGATCCATAATTGGCAGGGGTGGGGGGGATACATTGTCATGAGGGCTAATGCACTTCCACTGAGCCAAAAGCCACAACAGACACAAGTGAGCTTGGTTGTGTAGTGGGAGCAGATAAAGCTGGCAGCACATAGGTTGAGGAACTGCAAGGACCATATGAGGGAGGGATGAAGAGTGGTGATAGTGTAGGTGCTGGGGTAGGAGGGCACCTGGGGATTTTGACTAGCAGGGCCCATTCCCCCGCAACCTCCCCCTTAGCTCACACCCCAAGCATCTACCCCCCACCCATCTTCTTTTACATCCCCTGGAGGCTTGCTTTACTATGGGTCCCTGACACATTGGAGGGATGACCCTGGGAATCTCATTATGCATACAACCAAAGTGTGCCCCCCACCACCCCCAGAACCACCACTGTCGCCACCCTCAACCCTACTGCCAGCCAACCCCCACTAGTGCATTTGCATACAGAAGACAGACCAAATAAGGTAATAAATCAGTGGCCTATATTCAAATGGTTTGCAGGGAGATTGAAACCCCTGCATACACTACCTCGAGTAAATTCACCCACATGCTGCGGAGCCAGATACCCATTCTCATCAGCGGACACAGGCACCGCGTCCACCGGACACCTAGATATAAATACATATCCCGCTTCGTTGCATTGCCGAGGGACGAACTACCTCAATATATCAATATACATATGCTTATATCTCATATGCCTTAGGCAAACTAACTGCCTTGGTTATAAGGCTGGGCTTTCATGGCACCCGAAGGTCACAGCTCATACTGAGAAAGGGAGATCATTTGAATATAGCACGTAATGTAGGTCTTTGGACACCACCTCTGCCAATTCACTTCGCCTCATCAATAATGAAACATGAACATGGAAATCAAAGTAATTTCCTTAAGGTGGGATTACAGAGAGTTTCAATTTTCCTACATCAGGCCAACATGTAATCAACCCCTGTTTTTGTGCTGACAAGAAAGTGATACTTTAAGCCAAAGTACTCACATACAACATGAAGCATGTTTAATACTGCTTCTTATAAAAGTCTGAGAATAAATAAATAGGAATGTCTGGCTGTTGTACATGCTTGAATAGGACACAGTGAGATGGAATAATAAAATCAAATCCGAAGCAGAGTTAAGATGTATTTGTATGTGTGTATGTATGCATGTGCTGACTGGCACAATAAAGCAGGCCCGCTATGATTGCATTATGATCTGGTGGAAAATGAATTGTGCTTAACAAGCTGCCCCCCCCCCCCCCCCCACACACACCCACACACACAAACGCACACACACACTGTCAGCTCTGTCTACACACACTTGTTTCCATTTCATTATTTTCTATAAAAATGAGAAGAAAAAAGACGCATTTTAAGATACATGCAAATAGCTATCCATCAATCAATTTGTTGGTCCCAAAACTACCATCAAAGGGGCAGAGGCTGTGAAGTATGCAATTCCCCATCAACAAATGGAGGATTGAAACTGAATCTTTCAAGCTTAATTAATGGGAAGTCTGCCACTATTACTTGGTTTGTTTAACGCGCCTCACACAGAGGGCAAGTTGTCCTTTTTTGAATCACTGCACCGAATTCCACTTGTTCAACATCACTGAACTCCTTTTCATGCAAAAAAACAATCCATCTCATTTTTAATCTTTTCCTCTCATGGGTCGACATGTCATTATTTTGATCCCCATGTACAATGGCTTCTCACATTCATATCGCATCACTTGGACAGTGTGTGGCAGTAATTATCACGAAGCAGAGATTTCTATTTGTAGAAAAACTAACTACAGTTAGGTGGAGGCGCTGAGGCAGTAATTTCTGTTTCATCCCAAAGTTCAGCCTCACACCAAATACCTCACTGCTCCAGATAGCCAATTACATGTCGGTAAACAGTGAGTGGAAATCCTATTTTTACTGAAGCATCATCGCAAATCTATAATAAAAGCTAATAAGAAAAATCACAGAAGTTTGTTCAAAAATGTCAAGCTCAAACTTTCTGTAGGGGACCGAAATGGAAATGAGTCAATGTAAATAATGGTTTAATAAAATCCCCTCCAGTGTAAATCCAATGTGAAATTCACCAAAATACGAGAAACTTTTCACCCTCTTGAGCTAATAACTGGTGACAGGAAGAGGGCTTAAACAAAAGATCAGTCAAGCGTTCATTTGAATATTCAAATCCTTTTTAATAAAACTCGGCTTGATTCATTTCCCATAGATTTGCCAAAAACACTCATTTTGCATTGGAGAGAACATCATTTGAATTTTTGTAGGAAAGAGAGAGAGTGAAACAGTAAAATTCACCTATTTGAGGTCATTGTCCTGAAGTATGACTAGTACTTCTTGTTCAGGTAAGAAATACTACTTAGCTTGTGCACGCAAACGCGAAACCAAGTTTACAACAAACCTTCTCCATCTACAAGTGCACTGGAAACCATTAGTTACTCTATCACCAGCCTTGTTGTCATTAGGCTTTGTCACACTGTTCATGACAAAGTGTAAAGAAATCCCTGCTGTCCTAGAGACAAATTCCACTTCCCACTTGAAGCATTGTGAAATAGCAATATGGAATCTGAAGATGTGAGCATCAATAAAAGCTCAAATCGTTTCTTACAATTAATGAAGAACTTTGGGTTATTACAACCTGAATTTTACTTTCATAGAGTTTGCCATGCTTTGTGTTAGCAGCAGCATGAGTCTTAAAATCAGTCCACTCTGTTTCACCCAGCGCTCTTTGTCCCTGCTCTGAAACCCTCTTCTACCATCTGCTACGCTCCTCACACCCTGCACAGCCCTTCAGGCATCAGTCGTTATCAAATGACACTAAATAAGAATGCTGCAAAGTGTACTGATCGAGCAAAAATCGTTGAAATTCAGTGATCGGTTAGAAGGGTGAGCTTAAAGTCACCGGAGGCTTCAACAGCACCTATGTACAGTAAGCTTACAGTAAGGTTTTGGAACATATGGTGGTGGTATGTGCTGAGATTCCTAGAAAAAAGTGTAATACAGTTGTAAACACAGGAATTCAGACTGTTGCAGAATTAAGCTGTCTTTGTCAGCTTTGTTAAGCCAAATGCTCTTGTCCCTCCCAGATCGTGATGTAATCTACCTGATTTTTGGGTATACGGTGGTGACAATAACAGAAAGCTAACAGCACATTTTTGACAATAAACTGATTTGTCCATTAATAACTAGATAGCAAGGATACCTGAACTAATGTACCAATGCATGTACCTGTCTTTGTAAGTCACTTGAAAGTCTTTTACCATGAGGTCTACAATGGGATCCTCTGGTTTACTTTTGCCAAGTGTATTTGCTGCCTTTGGTTTTACCTCCAAATAAAGTAGTTAAAATGTTAAAATAATCCTGCTTTGACTTGTCTGCAATCTGTCTCACTGTGTGACTGTTTGTATTTCTTGCCCTGCAGGACTTTTGTGATGTTCCCCTATAACAGACATTCTGTCAGTGAGTACAGTTTTATCATAACAGATAAAGACAGTGGTCCAAACTACAACATTTAGACTAAAATGCTTTTAAAATCAAATGATCTCTTATGACATATTTAATATCTATACAAACAGCTCTGTGAAAAAAGCTGTATCTGCTGGGAATTTTCTTTTCCTCTTTGCATGGTGTGAATAGGCCTCTTATTTGACTTGCCTGTTCTCAAGGCCTCAGCACTCATAAACAAAGTGATTTATTCAAACTTTCCATATCAGAATTCTGATATCTAATTACTTCAGGGGGACAGCATATTCCACTTGCCTGTGAGTTATGGAGAACCATCTTTATGAGTGAAGTTGATGGAGGATCAGGGGAAGAGCTCATCATAAATCCTCAATAATGCAAACGTTTGAGGAATATCTCAAAATAAAAATGCAAATGTGATTAAGAATGGGTTAGCCTGTGCTGATATGGCAGCTTGTATCATCTAAAGAGATGCAGAGCATCTACAGGGAAAAAAGTGCCACATACTTAGGAGGCACTCAAATAAATAAATAACATTCAGTAGCATAGATGCGGTGTGGTAATATCTCCTTTACAGCGAGCATAGATGCACATGTGCCCTCCACATCTAAACACACATACATACATACGCAAGAACACAAGCGAACAGCCATGCACACATACGAATGCATACGCTCACACAGTCAGTACGCTTATGAAAATGAAAGTGTGTCCAACATTTTAATCTCACACCTACGTGGCCCTAACAAGAAGGCATAAACTTTTAGGAGGGAGGATGAAGTGGAGGCTTGCAGATGCAAATGGAGCACGTGGAAAATGGCGGAGGTACAATGCAGAAGCTTGTTAGTGACTGAGAGGCGAACAGTGAGGACGATCGCGACACCTCGTCACTCGCCTTTTATCTCTCGTCACCGGCAGATGAAAAATCACTGTGAATCTGCCACATCCGTCTGCATTAACATAACAAAGCCTCTGAGGAGAGAGGAAGAGAGAGGTAGAAAGAGAAAGAGAGAGCGAGAGGCCATAGTGACTGTCCTACTCAAATTTACACAAAGTCCAACCAATGTGCAGAACTGACAAATTCTCCACACGTTTTAGCTATTATTATTTATACTTTTTCTTTGAGGTTCCCTTTCTTCTTCTGCTACACTCTGCGTTTCACACACACACGCACATATTCACACAGGATACAGACAGTGAGAACAGATGTCGTGCATCCACCTAAAGAAGATCCTTCCCAGTCTTAGCATCCTCTCACCACTCAGCCAGCCTTGTCAGCACAATAGACAGGACAGAATTACAGACGGGTCTCTCTCTTTCTTTAAAAAAGCCACAAAAAAAGAGCGACTCATCCCCTCACTCTTTTTCTATCTTGCCATTCGTCTCCACACCACCTCAACCCCCCCATCCCTGCATACAAAGCTCATTGGGTGGAAAGAGAGAGGGAACGGGGAGTGGGAAGGAGGGGAGGGTTGAAAGACATTATGCATATGAAAATGTCCTGAAAGAGGTGTGATTTATGTATGCATTAGATGCAGATTCCATTACGGGCCAGTGGCTCAAGTGAGATCTTTCCAGGAACAGCGAGGCGACCTGATCAAACTTGGTCTCATTACTGGCCATACGGGCAGCTGGGAAACTACTGACGGAGGCGAGAAAGGGTGCAACAGAGGGAGAAAAGAAAAAAAAAGAGAGATGGAGGCATATTTACAACCTGGACACACACACCTCACCCACAGGGAGAGAGTAAATTGCAATCTGCCCTCCAAGACCGCGGTGTATCACAGACAGGCATTCACCTGAAAGATGAGTGGGAGAGAAAGAGCGGAACAAGGAGACATAGATGGCAATAAAAGTGTGAATATATGTCTGTGGATAACTGTGGTCAACTGTGAACATTGTTGTTTGTGTGTCTGTCTGCAGCATTGTTTCTCAGCCAAAATGACCTCATACTCATATACTGTACATCTTGCAATGCATATGCAATCTTTAAAACTATATATGCAAGTGCATGCCTGTAGGAAGCCCAGGAGGGTTGTTTGGCTTGATAATCACGTGCCTGCTCGAGATAAGGAAAAAGTGTTTTGTGAAAAGAAAACATGGGCGGCAGTCCTCCATCCTGGCTGACCCCAGCGCTGTAGCCCCTGTGATTGGGGTCAGCCTGGAGATTCCTCTCTGGCCAACTAATGTGATTGCATCGGAGCAATCCCCTTAAACGCCATCAGCTCTGATCTGCATAGTAATTGGCTCGACTCTCCTTGGACGTGACCTTGAGGAGGGGCGCTGTCACTCCCGCCGCTCTCCTGTACCGGCAATCATACACACAAACTCATACATACGCACCCACAGTTGTAGCACGGCCATGGATGCAGGCATGGACAGACAAGGTGAGGAGCAAACGCCCTACATGGTTGGCTGGCTAGTGACTGGATGTGCAAAGTGACAGAGAAATTCAAGTGACAGGTGTTAATGGGCTACCAGGAAATGGTTGATATCCCACAATCAACATGAATTACAAGATAATGACAAACGAAGTGTTGCGTGCAGATGTCTGTCACCGTGGTCAGAAAGCTGGTGACAGTACAGTAGCCTCCAGTGTTTTAGGTGAGTTAGCAAACAAAAGTCGTCTGCTTTCTAACCTGAGAAGAAGTGTGACAAATAGTGCTGAAAATGCTCTTAAAGCTGCTTTAATTATAAATGAATCTCCTTTCATGATTAACAGTAATTAATAAAGAAAGTACAGTGAGACAGGGGTTAAGTCATGCTGCTGCAATTCCATTTTTCAAACACCCTGTAACCTTCTCTCTTTTTGTCCTTCTTGCATCAGCACTATTTGTTGAAGATCTTAACGAAAGACAAAGAAGCAAATGTATATTTTATGAATGCGTGCCTCTGGTTTATCTTCCTTTGTGGGGCTTGTGTATACAATCGAAACCAGCTCTCGAAGAGAAAAGCGCTTTTTCTTCTCCTGTCCCCCGATGTCAACGACAAGGTAAGTTGTGGCTTTGGCTGCCTTTTTGATATGCATTTCAAACGGGGGAAAACTTCACAACTATAGAGGCTAATTTGCAATGGAGATTTTTTTTTATTATTATTATCGTTCTCTGCTTCGGAAAGCAAAACAGTCAAGGGTGTCAAGCGAGTGACAAGTTTGTTTTCCTGTAATGATTTCCGCAAACTTGAGGTCTGTTCTGTTTTGTTCCTTAGACAGTTTGACCTAGTTGGAGTGCGAGCACGTCCCCTTTCTCTTTCCCTCACTCATGCATTGTTAAAGCCGTGGGCCCGTATTAGGCACTTCCAAGTCATCACATGTCAGATGGAGCTAATACAAACTGTGTGAATAGAAATGTAAGATTTTATTTGCATTAAGAGGAAATTAGCTTTTTGCTAAGTTTGAGCTAATCAAGAATCAAGAAGATGTCATGAAGTTACTCTAACTGGAGTTGTCACTGCTGAGAAGTTCACTGCAAGGAATTAAGCGACACTCCCTCAGCTGTAAGTCTGACATTAAAACACCATCTATCTTCACTTCCCAAGTAACCCTCTGCGTGGCCGCAGCAGCATTGGATTATTCATTTCAAACATGAGCACTGAAACAGGCCCAATGCCTGCAAGAAAAAGTTTCTGAGGCATCCTCAAATGGCTGAGGGGGAAGACTGGGGCCCAGAGGATTTGACTGGAGCGCACCCAGCAATACTCAAGAAAAAAAAAATGCAAAAAAAAAGAAGTGCTTTGTTAGAAGAGCGAGAGGCATCCCTTGGGCTGTCTCTTTGAATAAGCCAGGAGTAAAGCATCCACCAGCACCACCAACCCTGTCGCACACCCTCCACTTCTCCTCTCACTCACTCTTGCTCTGTACCTACTACCCCCCCACACCTCCCTCCTTCTCCCACTCCTTCTCCCTTCAGAGCGACAGAGGTATAATTGTGCCACAGGGTTTTAGGTGGTGTGACATATCTGTCACCTGGAGACGCGCCGTATCGTGCTCTCCGTAGGAGCCTTGCCTTCCTGTTGGGTGTCATGACGAGAGAGACAGAGTGAGACAGTGGAAGAGAGAGAGAGAGAGAGAGAGAGAGAGAGAGAGAGAGAGATGGTGGCTGGCTGGGGCTATTTGTTGAGTTTTGTCACCGCATTGATGCTTTGTAAACTTTCCACCTCCCCAAAGTTTTGTTACCACGCTCCGGTACATGAGGTGCCACAGCGGCCACATGCATGCTCCATAGCTAGGGCTCTTTTTGAGTGTCATTAAACCTCATATACAACCGCCGAAGGCAAACGAAGCGTCGGTGTGCATGAACCCGGAGAATACCACATATTATTGCAAAGACACGTCATGCTTCTCAACATATGCTAGACAATAAGGCTGTGAATGTTGTCCCTCCTGAGGGGATAGTCTGACTTTAAATGAAAAGTCCCCATTTTTACATAAATTATGAAATGTACATGGTCCTGAGCTGTCTCTCTCAAATGGGCCTTCACTCTCTTTCTTTCGCCCTCTCACTTCACAGCCAAATCAAGAATTCTGTTGGCAGTGAAATATATTGAATTTGACAACTCCAAGAAAGACTTTCTGGAGGATAGCGTTTTATTTTGGGTGACCTAATTGTACGCTCCCCATGGCTGCTCCTTGTGCGGTATCTCACTCACTCCTGAAACGGCTTCATTTCTACATTCAAATTATTCATCATTGCCTGGATTTATTTCCTCCTTTCTTCACTTTTCATACCTTTGGTGTTCTCTGCGGGGATTTGAGATGAGGAGGGAGAAAAAAAAGTGCTTCTTTGTTTTTTTTTGTTTTTTTTGCATGCTATTGTTGAAACACCTTAAGTCTCTGGTGTATGGCAGAAACACAAGTGATAGACAGGGCTGCCCTATTTACAGCCAGATTAAAAAGAATCACACAGGAAGACAGTGTTAAATGATGATTGTCTATGACATTTAACAATTGATTAAAGAAAGATAAGTTTTAATAGGTAGTGGTGGTGGTGATGTGGGTGTTGGGGGAAAAAGGGAGGGAGGTGTACTTCTCAGCAGCAATATTTTTTTAAAGCACGCCATATTCTGCTGCTCGTAACAATGGGATGATAAATTTAACATAAAACATCTAAAGGGTATCAAAAAGAGTCTAGGTATTGAAGCAAATGAGGATTTCTTAAAACTTGTACAAGCGTGGTGGTACTTTCTTGCATACTGGAGAAGAAAAAAATCATATCAGTATACATCTTATTAGATTAGTGCATCAAATTAGTAGGAAACATCCCCCTTTGTTGGTCTTTGCATATTTTTAGAAGTCATTATTTGAGTGTGAAGCCTTTTATGAATTGTAGTTTGACTTATGAAGGTGTGAAAATATATATATATATATATATTTTCTGCCATATGCCTCTCATAATGAGACAGATTTTTGTCAATATGATTACAAAGTAAACAAAAGATTTCAATAAATCTGTAATTTTTTTAACCACAATGACTGCCTTGTCAGGCAATTTTGCTTGCTCAAAATGTTCTCCACTTTTATTTTAAAGCAGTATTTTCCATAAAAAATTGTCATAGGCAGACATGAACTATTTTTACACTTCTCTGTGTTATAACTATAGCGAACACTTTCAAGAATCATAATCCAGTTGATTGTGTGTGTACTGGTATTGCCTGTCAGCATTGTCAAACGTCATGTCAGTCTGTCTCACAGCATGCTAATTACACGGGCAAGACAAGAGCATTAGAATAAGGGCAAATAGCATGAACACCTGACACGACCGTAGATAGAAGCACTCTTAGACAAAGCAGGCAAGTAAGAGACACATGTGCTGACAAGGAGGCAGACACAAGGAAAGACAGAAAGACAGACAGTGGAGTCATTGGTGGAGAAGTTACTCAGCTCACTGAAACTCCACTGTTTTCACAACTTAAAGGACAAAAGTGACAGATAGCGTGGGATGCTCATGTTTTCAGGAACAGAATGACAAAGAGGCCGTCAGTGGAGGGTTGCTGGCAAATGTCTCGGTCAGTGGTTATCAAAGGCTGACTCAGAACTACAAGGTAAAGATGTGAGAGAATGATATGGGTACGTAAATTATTTTTAGAATGTTCTTCTCAAGGTATGACTATGACAAACTTCCCATACACATGCATGGTAGACTGAAAAATACACTCTTCACTCTAAGCAGATGTCTGATATGATAAATGTTTGACGTGTAAGCTCACACAATGGCATGCATAATTTTTGGGCGAAAGGACGTATCTTAAAATTGGGTGAAGGAAGGTCTGATAACAAAATGAAAGTCTGTGTTTTCACTTTTCTTAAGACTACACCATCAAAAAATAGTATACCGCATGTTTTTCTGTCTGTCTGCCTGCTAAGTGCATATATCCTGACAGTGTTTCCGTTCCAAAAATCAAAACTACGGATGTCGAGATTTAACTGAAACAAATCATGTTTTCCACTATGAGTCAACACTGATAAATACAACTTCATCTGAGAGTTTAATGAGTTGAATTGTATTGTGCTGTAAATAGTTTCTCTCCGTAGGGCACCACATTGGCCTGCGGACGGTTCCTGGCATGTCTGTGAAGTGTGGCGGTGCCCTGTGGGGACAGGAACACACACACACACACACACCAGCCCCACCAGCATCCCCTCTCGCAACAGCTGCCGTGCTGCAGGAGGCAGCCATACCCCTCGCTGATCAAATCTTGTCCGTCACATTTCCCCTAATTAACGGGCATCTGCTTCCCCCATTTTCCCTACATGGCTACACACTTTCCCTCTGTAGTTCCAATCATCTGATCGTTATGACCTTTAACCCCTACGAGTTCACTCTGTCTCTGAACATGCCTGTGCTCGCCCGCCTGTCCACTCTCCTTCCCGCTTACCTGCCTGACACGGGGGCACGCAAACAAACAAGCCAGTGAGGCAGCATTCATCTGGAAGACAGGCACCGCACGGCTTTTACAGTGGTTATTGCTCCTGCCAAACTTTTAGAAGAAAACACTCATTATCCAAGAGAAAACTACAAAAAAGCAAAAAAAAAACTTAGAATACGCAGAGTTTCTTTTTCTATATGGTTGTAGTAGGTTTTAATTTCTGAGAACTTCTGTCTTGCAGCACAGTGATGAGACACAGTGATTGACTTGCAGAGACCTTTTCAAAGCCAGAAATGGTCCAAACAAACCCAGAACTTAAATCATCTTAAAATCCAATTTATTCCCAAGAGATTTGGTTCCTTCTTGCTCTAAAGAAAACTTAACAATCTCATTTTGTTAAGGAAAACTTGGCTTACAGTTCTGTAATGATTTTTATTTCACTAAGAGAAATGACATAATTAAAGTGTGGTAAAAGCTTGGATTAACACAAGTCACTCAGACCTCACAGTCAGCCACCAGCGTGAGGAAATCTTTTTTTTTTTTTTGTTGGAGGGTTTATGTGTTATGGCAAGGACAGAGGATGATGATGATGATGATGTGTGTGAGTCTGTGTGCATTCCGTCATTCACAACACAGAAGCACCTGAGCAGGCACCAGCTGGCAATGTGAGAGGTGCGCTCTAATTTAAAATGCATCTCATTAGAAGCAACCCATAGCCTGTCACTGTACACTTACTGTGTGTAAAGACAGTGCTGAATTAATGATTTTCTGAAAAACCTCAAGAAACCGCTGCTGAAATGTTTCCCTCAATAAATATGTTACACAAGAAAGAATTAAAGTTAATATTATAATATATTTTTAAATATATTTTTGTTTTAACCAATAGGACTTTATGTAGATTTTTCTGTTGAAGTTTGACCTTGAATTATGTGCATTTCTATTGAGCCGAGATTGAAGGCTTTTGTTTGTTTGTTGCTATTGTTTAAAACCCATTTCCCATTTGCAGGGAGAAATATACTTAAGAGAAGTGTTTATTCATTTGTAGAGATGGCTCCACTGCCAAGGAGAGGAGACTTGATGGAAGCTCAGATTCATTAAAACTTAATTAATATGCATCATTATGTAAATGAGGGTGCAGTTAATGAGTTTTTAAAAGAAGCATTCCTTAATTAGTTCACTTTTAATGGCATCATCATTTATCTTTTTCTTCTTTGAAGCAGAATGATGCACTCGATGCAGGCAGTTCTAAAATGCTAATCTACGTTTTATCATCTTATTTTTCTGATTTTCATGTGATAGCAACGACATCTCAAATCTTGTCGCTAATGAGGGACGTTTACACGTTTTAATGTCAGTTATTTCAATTCAAGACAGTGTAAAATTTGTGGTAAAAAGAGGGGAGGAGGATTCCAAACAAACATAGAATGCTTATCACATATCCTGAGAAGAAAAAATGATAATTAAAAATGTATCGACCAGAAGAAGTTAAATCCAGGCCCTTAGGCTACTCACAAATGCAGTCTCTTTTTTTCCAGCCCATTTGGGGAAAAAGAAAAAAAATCTCAACAGTTCCATTTCCCAGAGAACAACACTGGCAGGGTGTCAGAAGACTTGACAAAACCTGGAGACTTCTGACAGCGTCACACTTCTGGATAATTGGTCCCCAGCACTTCCTGTAAAAAGAGAGCAAACTTCCTCCTTTACAGAGGTCCCAATAAAACTTTCTTCACAGTGTTCCACCTTAACCAACACAGCATTTTCTTATTCATTGTTATGCATGTCACACACTGCTGTTTAAACCATAACGTAAACTGCACAGGAAATGTTTGTGTGTGTGTGTGTTTGTGTGTCAGATTTCATAAGTGTCAGTATCAAGTTTTGAGAAGATGTGAGAACAAGGTTGTCAGATGAGAGTTTAAAAGCCTCTCTTTACAATATAATTCTGTGTGTGTCCACTGTAGGTAAATCGTACTGTGCTGAACAATCAAAAACTTTAAACAACAAAATTATTTAATGTCTTGAAGCATTTCATAATTGTACATTTTAAAATCTAATAACCAATAATGTGAAGTGTAAAACCTAGGTCTGCAGTAGTTCACCCAAACACACACACACACACACACACACACACACACACACACACACACACACACACACACATATCGCTACCCTTTCACATTTTCTCCTCTGACGAAGATTTTCATTGTTCTTCCTCAGAAAGAATCAGTTGCATCATTTCTCTTAGGGCATCAGCACTGGATGGTACAAGCCTTTTGCATTAACAATAAATTTATCATGCATGAGTATGGTCCTCTCCTGCGAATTGATAAGTGGATGTGAATAGTAAAATGCAGTATATTAGTTTGGAGGGAGGGGATAGTGGGGGTGGTGGAGGTGAAATGACACAGTGAGCATCAAAGTCCAAATGCGGACACCATTTTATGTCCACTGTCCATTAGATTTTTAATGTAAATATACATTTTTACATCTGCTCACGATTCATAACAATAATATAAGTATCGTATTACAGGAAGTAAGTTCAACTTACTTATTTGTTGCAATAGTGAATAAAATCCCCATACTTAACTTATTATTATTAATATTATTGCTGCTAGTGGTGGTGTTGTTGTTGTTGTTGAAATGCCTTTGTTTTGCTATTATTATCTCTCTTTATCTCTCTGCTGCTTCTTATAGATGAAATGCAGCAGTTTCTCTCATTATTTAGATGTGCATTCCTGTGGAATCAATTCTCATAGACACATATAAATTATTGTTTAACGAGAAGCTGTATCCTATAAATTATTCAAAGCACCTGGGATTACAATGCGAGATCAAATGATAGAAAAGAAAGAGCACTCTGCTGGAGGCAGCCCGCACACGAGCCATCACATCCCCAGTTTGATGTTCCACACAATCTGCTTATGCAGGAGTAATTGGGGAGTAACAGACACCATGTGTACAGATAAGCCGGCCACGCTTTTGTACGCCATATTTGGAGAGAGGTAATTGGGCCGCTGGACATGGTCAGCAATGTCACCCCGACTTGTGTACACGTTCGTCCTCTGCGCAGGCAAAGTTGGCAAGTAAGCTCCTGAATAACGAGACAAAATAATCAGCTTGTTTAGTCTCTCCTGCAGGAATCCTTACACAACTTACAAAGCGTGAAAAAAGAATGAAAGTTAGGGAGGAGCTACTTGTTTATCTCACAGACATACGGAGGAGCAAACTGTAATATTTTTTTTTTTTCATGGCCACTTTCCCCGTCTGGGTGAATTTAAACCACAGGATTCAGTAGGTAAGGATACAGAAACAGTAGAATTTATTGGTGTGTTATGGTGCCCTGATGTGTTGTAAAAAGGACACTCCAGTAGATAAGGAGAAAGCCATTGTGTGGTGTGTGACTGATGGAGAAAGGGAATTTAAATTGAGTTCTCAGTCATAAAATAAATAATGTGTATGTCACCAAAGTGTGGAGCAGATAGAAAGAGAAAAGAGAAAGATGACAATGATCTGCTCTCACAGGAACCCAGAGCATTGTAGGCCGGTAGATTCGGGACATTGTGGGACTGTTAGAAACATGAGGGATGCAGGTGCACTGAGGGATGAATGTGGTTTTGCTGAGTGTGTGTGGCTGCACTGGGATGAGAGGCAGCATGTAATTGCCCCCACAGATGGGTGAAGTGTAAAGACGCAAGAAGTGGGTATGGGGAGGAGGCGGGGAGCAAGTGTGTGCCATGGGTGCATAAACTACTACATGTGCATCTATTTTGCTCTGCAGAAACCTCAAGCAAATTAGTTAAGAGCAGATGTTGAGTGAAACAGAAAAAAAAATGTCACTGTGAAATATTAAAACTTCTGCAAGTACAGGAAAGAAGTTGAGAAGAGGACAGGATGAGAAGTGTTCATGTCTCCAAAACAATCCCAAGATGTAAAAGATATGAATTAGTCTTTCTACAAAGTGCAGTGAGTTTAACAGGTGCTGCAATACCCACAACAGCACTACTTTCTCTTTCCTCATGAATCTGAAACTCACCTCTAAAAGAGAAAATAAGCGAGGCAGAGACTAGAAAACTCAAGGAGGAACAGGGATTAAGATGAAGGAAGGACGGGCCGTGGGGAAGGAGAGAGTGAGGGGAGAAAAGATAGAAGGAAACAGATAGAGTGAGCGAGAGAGTGGGAGGGAAACAGGAAGAGGGAGATCACAGTGAGGGAAAAGAAGAAGACCGAGAGATCATAAGAGATGGATATGCATTTGCACAAGAGAGAGAGAGAGAGAGAAAAGAGGGGGAGAGGGAGCAGGAGACCGTAGGGGACTGTCCCCATTCCTGCACCCCACGCTGAGAGCTCCTCTCCTCGACCGTGCCACTTCCGATCAGCCACGCAGACGAGCCTCAGCCCCCATGACAGAGCTGCTGAGACTGGCGGTGCCAGCTACAGGCTGGATCCCCACTGAATATACTGACGAGAGAGTGAGAAGTTTGGGCTCTCAGTAGGCATGTTCCTCCCTCTCTTATTCATTTCAATTACAAGGGGCTTGTATTCCTGCAGGGCAAGGCCGTGTCGTGTGATCCACTGTAATGCAGCGAGGACGACATGGAGGAGACAAGCTGATGCACCATTATCTGCATATTATATGGAGCTGGTTACATTAGTGGCTACATGCATGTGTGAGGGGGAACGGACAGGAAGTCTCGGCTGAAAGGTGATAGAAGTTGAAGTGATGACGCAAACACATAAACACCAGATATAAAATTGAATTTCTGTAATAAATAAATAAACGGTGAAAATGAAATGCTGCCACTGATACACCTTGTTCTGGATTCAAGCACAAGCACTGGAAATATTTGAAACCATACAGAACAAATATGAGATTTCAAAACATTTTTGATGTAATCCGATCATGCTTTGCTGGGCTTGCCCTCGAATGTGAATTCTCTACTGTTAAGTTGAAAGTGAGAAACCTGCACCCACTTGCTTCACACTGCCATCAACGTGAAGCACTTTTTCTACTTCCATTGTTCAAGTTCAACAATAAATTGACAATGTGCATCTTTATGAATCATATATTATATTGATGAATCTCCAACTGAGACATGCTGTGGGGGGAAAGAAATGTTTGTAGAGATTCTTCTACCTGAAGTCTTTACTTCCTATAATCTTTAGTTCAATTTTAGAGGCATATGGGTTTTTGTAGTATGACTTCCTTTTCAGTAAGGGCTCTCTTTATGCAGGCAGAGAATGTGTTTTATTTGTATTTATGCATATGAATAGCATACGCTGAATGCCAATGATTAGATGGCTTAAGTTCCCCTTCAGAGTTCATATCCTCCATAAAACTGTCCAATTATCTGTTCATGAGCTGAGAGGAGCATACGTATGCGTGTGTGTGAAAGCATGCCCAACAGTGCCACCTAGCCCCTGAGTGCAGGGGGGACACAGTTTTGTCAGTACCTTCTCCTGGTTCTGCTTCTCATTTTTATGATCCACGAGCAAGCAGACTGCTGTGAAGTCAGCATTATTTTGTGTTTTCATTTAAAGTTTTGCCCAATTTTCATATCTTACACCTGGTAGTTGTTTCTGAAAATATGTTGTGTGCAATTGAAAGTCATTACATTTTAGGCTTTTTAATGATCGGGGTGATACTAATAATTTCCTTTCTGTACAAAACAGGAAACCGCAACACTCTATTGTGAAAATTCTAGTGAAATTCCAACACGGCATATAATATGCATACCTTGTCACTTGGTGCAATATAATACCTCACTGTGAACGAGTGAGTAATTTTTCGCTGTGTGAGTCTGAGTCTGAGCAGGGGAGTTATTCTCTGCCTGATAACTGCCAAAATAACAGCAGATAATTAGGCCCTTTAGAGCGCTGGGTGTCTCTTAACAAAGGCACCTGCGTTTCCTGTGGTGTTTGCCGTGCACCCCGAGTGATTGTCATTTTTAATCTAGCACTCCCGCTGAGACTTCTTCAGCAACAGCCTAGTCTGTAGGGTGCCAAAGGTACCTGCATGGGAGGTGTGCGGGTTTTTCGTGCGTGCGTGTGTGTGTGTGCACACTAAACGCATGTGTGCGAGTGTATCCGGTTAGCCAAGCATGTGTTGGTGCATGTACATGAAACACATGTGTTAAAGAAAAAAACATCCAGGTGGAAGACACTTTTATACCAGTTTGTATGCATGTGTGTACTTGTCTGTGTTTGTGTTTCTATTAAACTGTTAATAGAAATAGTTTGAGAAACAGTTTGTGCAGTGTTGGCTGTTGGCATCCTCCTCATAACTCTGCTGTAATTGCCATAAGTTAAAATGGTTGACATTAAAATTGACATCACACCAGAGGTTAATATTATCATTCAGCCTCTGCAAAGGAAATTAGTATTTATACATTCAGGTTTGTGTATTCATACATATGGCTTACAGTCAGGAACGGCAACTTCAGCGGCAAATGTTTGCAAATGTACAGAAACGATTTTCAGTTCCTCTGAATGAAATAATTTGTTCTGAACATCCTCCCTCATCTGACTGCTCTGACAAGAAACAGACTCACTGCTCTCTCTCTCTCTCTCTCCCAATAAAGAAACAAACAGAAAGCCAAATAAACCCGTTGCAGTTCCTCTCCAGTGCAGCCATCCACATCCTGGACGGTGCCAGGTTGGGGAAATCATTGGAATTGTTTACCCCCACCCCAGCCATCCACCCTCCACCACCGCCTTCACACCACCCCCGAATACCAGCACCACACATACATACACACCTCCCATCTTCATCTCCCACTCCTCCTCCTTCCTCCCCACCCCTCCTTCTTCTTCTCCTCTACAAAATGAGATGCCCGTGTCTGATCGCCTGAGCCAATTTGCAGACCCATGTGGCACCCTTCCCTTTAGACCTGGGCATTGTGCCTCTCGCTCCCTGGCAAAGAGGCGAGGAATTATTTTTATCCCCCAAACACGCGGATATGCACCGATGATTTCAAATGCCTGCCTCGCACATTGTCAGGGATGATTTTGGCCATGTGCCAAACCTATTATATTGATCTCTTTTTCTCTGTATTTCAATAGCCACAGACAATGCAAATTTACTGCAGAACATATTAGGGAAATAAAAATCAGTCTCAGGCTCTAAACTCGCTGAAACTGATGGTATGTCTGTGACTGTTTTTGTGTGTGTATCTGTGCTAAAGGATTTTCTTTAAATTTTGTCAAACATAACAATATTCTCAGGTTTGCATCTGTCTCTATGGTAGCATACAAAGTTGAACCAAATATGCAGCTCCTTCTAACCAAATGTCTAATTACATCCTGACATATCCTCATTATGTCATTGAGTATCATAACATTTGAGCCCTTTTTTTACCTCAGCTTATTGCATTGGCATCGAGATCATTCTCCTTGGAGTGCGTTGTTGGCATGTCGACTCTGGCTTTGGTTGGAAACGATGAGACCTCCGATGTTTGCTGAGGTACACTCGGGAATATTCAAATGTTGAAACTGGCAGAAAACGGTGCTGTCAGCTAATGAGCGTGTCTATGAGAAAATGATTTGGTTCGTTCCTGAGAGGGAAATCACAGAGAATGGCTAAATGGGAGCTCTCCGAAGAGACTCTGCAGAGGCTCAGTGTACAGCAGTGAGACCGTGTTGGGAGGCCGGCGGATTGGATGAACACTGTCTGTCTCTGCCTCGATGCCAATGTCATTAGTGCTGAGGACTGAGAACGACCACCATGTCCCTTTTGATTGCCATTAGAGAGCGGAGCCAAACAAAGAACCAAACAAAAGGCTGTGAATAGACTTGGAGTGGAGGTCATGCCAGCCACAGTTAGACTTCAATAGCGCAGCTTTTGGTGTCCTTTAGACCAGCAACTTTCAGCTTGTTTGGCATCATCTAATGCTTTAACAAGACAAAACACAGTGTTTCAATCATACACATTAAATACACTGATCACACACAGCTGAACATTTCACATAAAGCTCGTCTGGCTGAACATATAAGGAGAGAACATCAAATGTGAAAACAAAGCTTTTCGTGTTAGGAAACAATGTTTAATTGTGATATAAATATATTCCTACATGGATTCTGCTTTAGATAGCCTCCAGACATTACGTCCACTAGGGGTGCTGTGGAGCAATGTTGTGATGAGAAGGTCCCAATATTGTTTATATTGTATCATGTTTTTTACCAGCACATACACCACAAGAGATGAGACACCATTTTGCCAGCTGCAGAGAAGTGAAACTCATCTTTACAATCGGTGGTTTTAGTAATGTCTTGGCAGCGAATGCATTTTGTAATTTTACACGCTGTTAAATAGAAACAAATTCCTCAAAGCAACTTTAAAGAAGATACAAATGTGATTGATCCAATTAGGGTTAAGAATCATTTAAATTAGAATCATTGGTCATTGTCAATAAAACTCTCAAACCCCACCGTCAGTACTCACGATAACTGGACTTAAATAAATGATAACTCGCTGTGAACAAGAAATGCAGCAGAATCTGAATCACGTGTGATGTCACTGACCTGGCCATCACACTAGCCATGTATAATCAGCCGTGATGTTAAGCAAATGTTAATTATTAATATTGGTTTCACTTAATTTACTGTCCAGATGTACTGCTGTAAAATAAATTGCAGACAGACACCTACAACTTGAAAGCTTCATCAAAGTGATAAAATCTAAACTATACAATTCATTACAGAGATCAAAGTAGAGGGTCTCGGAGTCATGTTACATACACGTCTGCATTAGTCACCGTTTCACTGATAATTCACTTGAATCTGTTAAATTTTTTGCTTCTTTCCTTACTTGATGATGTTTGTGAGGTCAAATGTTCTGTATTTAAATAATTAAATATATCATACACTGAGCTGCCAATTTAGATGAGGTGAGGCGGTCTTGTATTGTTGGCTTAAGCAAAGTGGCTTTATCCTTTTGTCACCTTGTTTGTTATTGCACACGATTTATTTTGCACCTTTTCTGTGTGACGTAGCCTTTCACTGAGTATGTGACCCCAGCTACAGCTAGATTAGAGAGGACACCTACATCTCACTGCAGCAATGTTTCAAATGTAAAACGTTTATGGTCTGGAATAAAGAAACAATTAATGAGGGTTTTTACTGACCTCTGAGCACTCTGACAAGAGTAAAACCTCATTGTTTGGCCTTGAGTTTTCACTCAGTTGTCGAGTCAGATGTCCTGCGGTAATTGAGGTCAAAATGTATTTGTATTTATTTGCATTTGTGGACATCGCACAATGCACTGATTTCCTGTTGATATGTCTTTCTTTCATAAAAGATGACCAGGTGCAATTATTGCCTTTAGCCTCTTACAGTATAAATGTAGTCTGCAAGAGGTTCTTTTTTGTGTGTGCCTTGATGCTGCCAAGACGTTCCTGGTTTGATTATACGTATTTATTATATAAAGTAAACAGTAAACTTCTGCATCCAACAGGCGTAAGCATTCTGAGACAGTTCAAAGACAGAAGGCATTAAGGTGAAGCGGTAGTGCCACAATCTCCATATTGATATTTACAGATACTTATATATTTAATTATCATAAAGTAAGTACACAGGTTGATATATTGATTTCAGCACAATGTTTGTGTTTGTGTGCTATTCCTTGCATCTGTTCTTGCTCAGAATCTCTTTGCTGATCCCCTAAGACTACTCTGGCTGGCATCCCATCAGAACCTGTCTCTCGAATGAGAGACGACTTGATGGTGCTCAGATGGAGAGAGTATTGTCAGAGGAGCACCATGTGACTAATCAGGACTGGGCTCGGCTCCCTGCCTCCCAAACCATATTCTGCTGATTCAAAAGACCACTGAGACTCCATGGTATTGGAAAAGCATGATGGGGCCATCAGAGGAAGTCAAGAAATATTGTGGTTGATATTGCTTTGGTTTATGTCCAACACAATATGCGGTAATATATCAGTAGAGCTGTTGAAAGATGTTGTGGGATTCATTATATGATGTAGATAAACAACTGATTGATCCACCCTGGTGTCAATAATCAGCAACAAACTAAGTTACGGATCAAACATAGCCTTTGGATTACTCATATCTAACCACCACCACTGTGTAGCTGTTGTTTGTGCCTTCTGCCATATGCCACCCATCTACCCTGTCTCTGTGTTGTTCTCACTGCCTTTTTATCTCTTCCTTTTCTCTCTCTGGTCATCCTCTGCCTTGCTCCGTGCCTCCACACACATAAAATGGAGGGCAGCAGTGAGGTTCCAATTCAGAACTCATTTGTGGTGCTGCCGGCCCCCTACCCGCTCAGCAGTTGCCGAGGGGACCCAGGGGAGCCCTATCACAGCTCTATATGCAAATGTCCTTGCACCTGGGCAACAGCGTGGGCATGCTGGGACTGGGAGCTTATTTATGCAAATCTCAGGGAGACAGTCACAGCACAACACAGAGCCGGCCACAGACACTGGTGGCCATATCTCCCCGCCAGCACAACATCTAGTAGGAAAAACGTGGAAAACATGAAAAATGTGGACCAAGTGGCAAAGGGGGGAGCGAGGAGTGGCAGAGTGGGGAAGATTGAGGAAATGTAGAGCTGGTGGTAAATAAAATGCATTGGTCCTGCAAATGGATGCTGTATGTATGGTTTAGTAGGTTATTCTTAGTGTATTTAGGAGTCATGATACAGGAATAAGAAACATAATAATTAATAAATGAGAAACATTGATGACATTGATGAAAAGCTTGATGTTTTTAGTTTATTCTTTTTTTACACTTAAAAGAGTACACACAGAAACTGCACACACAAGCACCGCAAAGGTGTTTGTTTACCACCGCAACACCACTGACAAGAGGCAATAACACTGAATGTGTTAAAGCGCTCCACGGCCAAAGGAGAACAAAACCAATCTTTGTGTCTCAGCTGGCCCTGCCTCCCGACTGGGCCGCACCACTGTGTGAGACATCACACAGGAAAAGGCACCCTCTCCGCACACAACAGGCCACATTAATGTGCAAATATATGCACA
Organism: Ctenopoma multispine; assembly: GCA_034779795.1. Lineage (NCBI taxonomy): Eukaryota > Metazoa > Chordata > Actinopteri > Anabantiformes > Anabantidae > Ctenopoma > Ctenopoma multispine. Next base: position 5,139,149 of record JAUYWH010000016.1, read on the forward strand.
AATTGTCAGCAAAGCTGAAATTACTAAGCTAAATGAAGTAGTTGCACTCAAATCGTTGGGATTATGAATAATTACTGTGTTTTTCTTGAACTTTTCTCAGTTTCCTGGGAAGCAATGATTTTAATGGTTTAATTGAAGAACATCCAAACATGGGGTGATGTTATTGTTTTCCATTGGCTGGGGGTGGAGCTACTATAATATATTTTCATATGAAGATTTTTGTACAAACTTGCAGCCACCTTAGTTTTCCCCAAACTTCACATATGCCACTATCATCTCTTTGTAGCACCTGCCAATTCAGAAAAACCTCAATAAAATTCAACACACTGTCTGTGAAGTAGCATAAGAGATTAGAATCTCTTACAAATCCCACTGATGCTCTCTTACTTCAACAAATTAGGTGCTGGTTTGTTCACTGGCTGGCTAGGTTTCTCTGTGTTTCATGCGAGATGTGGCAGGTGGCCTCTAGCAAAATGTGATGAAAATGTTCCCTGTAATGCACTTCCTGGTATCTCTAAAGCCATCTTAATTACCTCAGAGTAGTGTCTTCTTAGCCAGCTTGCTAATCATATCTAGTGTTAGCGGTACATTCAGGACCAGCGCTGAGCTAACTGTCAATGATTAGTAAAAACCTCCAAACTGTGGTAAAAGTAACTGGCCGAAGACTGAACAATGAATTCCTAGCTGAACAAAAGGCATTACAAGAAAAGCAATGCCCCTTTAATTTGAGAATGTGAAAGGGCAGACCCAGTAAGAGTGGAGAGTTTTCATGGTAATTATACCAGTGGCTGATGTGCTGTGCTTTAAACAGCAGTGGACATGGAGGAAACTGGTTTCATAGGGGTGCACTTTACCCTGAGAATGATGCACCAGCCTAGGGGCTGACTGGCAGCTTTGATGCTCTGATCACCAGAATGCTGCCTCTCACCTTCTGGTTCAAACCCAGGAGAGAGAGGGAAAAAAGAGGGAGACAAGGTGGTTAAGAATGATGGCTCACGACTCTTTGTGGTTTGATTGAGAGAAGCAACAAACTCAGATATGACGTAAAGTGCATTAAAACATGTAGATGAGTCCTTCATGAAGAGCAGATGAAAGGAGTCTTTGGTGATGCGGACCAAGAAAAAAATGTCGGAGAGGAAAATGACTTAAAGAAAGAGGTAGAACAGGGAGAGGAGGAGATGAAGGAGGGCTAGGATGGCTGTTGTTATTGTGTTTGATGTAGTGCTTGACAAGCGAGAGAGTTTAGAAATCCTTGTGTAGTGTTCGGCAGAGGTAGAGAGGGTTCATTTAAATGCATGCTCACTCAGGGCCCATACGGAGTGGGTGTCTACTGAGAATTCATCACGGCCTCACTGATAAAGTCTCAACCTCTTAGCAAGTGGAAAGGAGAGACAGATCACTCTCTTGAGGTGAGATAGCCTTGTGGATGGACACTTGTTGTGTGGAAATACATAACACTAACGAATGTTACTATGGCACTTTTTTCAGACCAGTTATCCCTCCATATTTCATCCATTCCGTCGACCATTTCCTCAGGCTGGATTTAAATAGCTCTCTGGGTACCATAAGCTGCAGACTGCATCAGTGATTAAAGCTTTACAACATTTTAAGGAAAATGTGTCCGGCTTTACCTTACAAAGCATCCAAGTAGTTTTTCTCTTGTTCAAAGTTAATTAGACATTTTGAAAACATTCTCATGGACCAATCACTTAACAGCTGGTAAAATAAACCTATATTATTGATCCCATGGGGAAATTGTAGTGGACAGCTGCAGCTGACCCTGTCAGTAACAGCTGCCCACATGGCAAATGTCATGGACAGTTGTTCTAATATTATCACAGTATAACACCAATCAGGTAAACTTCAGGGATATTAATTTGTCCATTTAGGAAACATAAGTGATTATGAATAGGTTTCACCTGCTTTGGTGCAAATGAAAGAGACAGTGGAGGACAAAATCAAGTCATCTTCCAAAAAGGGAATGGTTCTGTGTGCGTTATCCACAGACTGAGTCTTCTCAAGATTTGTGCTCTGCTACTGTTCCTGTCATAGAAGTAGCATGAGGCAGTCCCTGCAGCCAAGTCAGGCTGCACAGGTAGTCCAGTTACTGCAGGGTGGCACATTCATACGTGCAGCCTCAAGAAGGTTGGCTGTGCTTCCCAGCACAGTCTCAAAAGCATGGATATCAGGAAATCGGCCATAACACCAGGAGAGCTGGTAGGCAGTTTGATGGTAGGTCAGTGATGGTCTGGGGAGGCCACACAGACCTTCATATCATAGCTCCATATTGTACCCCAAGTGCTGTGGGGTACCGGGATGAAATCCTCAGAGCGATTGTCAGACTTCATGCAGCCACAGTGGGCTCTGGTCTTCCTCTGGTGCATGACAATGCCTGGCCATAGTGTGCTGGCAGTTCCTGGATGATGAAGGTACCAATATCACTGACAGGCCCTCGTGTCCCCTGACCTAAATCCAACTGAGCACTTATGGGACATAATGTATGGTTGCATCCACTGCCATCAAGTACCACCACAGTCCAGGAGTTCACTGATGCACTGATCCAGGTCTGCAAAGAGCTCCCCAAGGACACAATTCTCTGACTAATCAGGAGCATAGCCAGGCATTGTCAGGGCATTGCATTCAAGCACACAAAGCTTTATACACTTCTGAGTCACATGAGTTGCTGTGATGAAATTCACGTAACTTGGATGAGCCGTTGATTTAAAATTTTCACGTGGATTTTCAGTGTTTCAATGATTTTGGTTTCCACCAACCATATTTATGTCAAATTACATACAGTCTTCATTAGAAATGGTTTTCAGCTTGAATCACACATGTCACATTTTAACTTTGAGGCAGAGACAGTGTATAAAGGTGTAAACAATATTAACATGAAATCTTGAGTTGTGTTTCTGGTCACTATACAAATTCAAAACCAACAGCAGCAGTAGTGTCCTGGTGGAAGTAAAACGAAAGGAAAAAAAGTTGTGGTCTGTAAAAAGTACATAAGAGAGTTAAACGATATACATAAAAGGTTGCTAATATGAAGAACAATTGGATTATTAGTCTTTGTGAGTTTGTCACTATGACTCATATTACATTGCACACAGTTATGCGATCCATTGTTATTATAATATAAAAACTTGAGCAGCATTACACAAATGAAACCATTAACAAGAAGACTGGCAAAATCTACTGGCTTTAATTGACGCTATGTTTTATATTGTGTGCCAACAGCTTTTGTGGGAAATCTGTTTTATTATTTTAAGGCACAAAAGGAAATTGATTTATGGCACAAAACAGATGCTTACCAGTTCAGCAGAGTCTACATACAGAGCTTCTGGCAATATCAAGTTATTTTTGACCTAATGACACCAAAGGTTCACAGTTTATCTGGCAATGACATGGTGACTTTGCTACATATTCAAAAGTCACATTTAAATCAACACCTGCAAGACTGTATTGAAGGACAAATATTCCTGTGACCAAATGCATGTGGAGGTGAGGTTGTTTTTGAGAAAGCACGCTGTGTTTTATCTTGTTTTGCTTGAACTGGCAAATAGCTTTTGAAGTTCCATCACGTTTCTGGACAGAACTGTCCTACCTACATGCATCTGGTCTTCTTTGCAGAAGGCTTCTGCTGCTCATCACAGTGAAATTTTACAACCCAAACAGTTCTCTCCCTTTCCCGTGTTTCTTCTCCATTTCGTCACACAGACACTAAAATAGGTCAAAATTAATCCAAAAACATTCTTCCATCTGCTTCCACTTCAATCTCCCAAAAAAGTTGGAGATTTTTTGTTTTTGTTTCTTTTCTTTTTTTTTTGTGTCTAATGTGATAGACGGGAAAACTTTTCTAGAGTGCAGTGGGTTTGGGGGTTGGCGTGGTGGTGGTGGTGAAGTAGGCAGCAATTAGCGTGGTGCTAATGAACTCCCTCTCATTATCAGTGAATCAACAGGCCCGTGCTAATTACGGTTAGCAGGACAGACTCCTCTCTCCCACTGCGTCGGGCTTCAAGGTCCCTCCGGAGCTGCAACACACCGGATGGTCTGCCAGCAGCCACAGGTGCAAAGCACTCACTGCCAATGTTAAAAACAGAACATAACACATGCATACATACACCAACACTCTCTCTGTCATGTTGTGGTCATCTCATGCAGATGGCCCCACCACACAGCCTTTTCTTTTTTTCATATTTGTTAGAAATGAAAGTGCTGTTAGCCCTTTATCATCTATCATGTTCAGCTAATGTGAAAGGTTTGACACAAACTTGCTTTCACCTGTCCTATATTAACTGTGTTTATTGTCCTTTCAACATCATAAGTTTATAAAAGGTTGTTGTTTTTTGTACTGTTTCGGTTCACTCTCACCACACAGCAGCTGAGAAGACCAAGTGCTATAAGGTGAATGAAAATTTGACTCCAAATATATGCTAATGCTGCTTCATGTTTTCTGGATAAGACAGTTGTTCACTAAGACACTAAGTCATATGAAGAAGATCATAATATGTCAACATGTTTTTAGCTTATTGAATTTTTCCCCAAGCAACCAAAAAATTAAATAATGCTTTTGGTTCAACCATCAAACACCTAAAAGGGATTTAGATCATCCAGCTAAACTAGTTTGTTTACAACCTGTTTTAAAGTCTAATTGCTCAGGTTTCTTGCTGTTAGACATCCTTATAGTGATGGTGCCATGTCCAAAATTACCAAAATGAGACCCGCATTGTGATACATCCTTTAGGCTGCACCGTCCTGCTCTCAGTTGTGTACCTTTTAAATGGCATATTACGACAAAATCTGTCATTTATCTTACAACAACCTTCCTACATTCCCTCGCTCTGAAAACAAGTGTTTTACAATAGACACAGCAAGATCCATTAATCATATGCCACTTGTAAGCCAGCAGTGGCCCTCGCCTATCAAACACTCTACTTACTGAAAAGCACAAGTTCTAACTCCATTGATAAAGGGACTAAATGCTTTTCAGTGAGTCACTGAGGCGAGCAAACACTAAAAAGATTCTTGGTGTCAGCCCACAGCATGAGCCATAAGATGGGACCTGGGCATGTAAAACAGACCCCCCCTCCCTTTCCATCCATAACTTAAGCAGAGATCAGTGGCTAACACTCTTAATCCCAAGGGGGTGCTTTCTGAGCTGTAATTTAAAAATAGCGTTTTAATAACACACCACTGCTACAGTACATTAATCTCAGAATTAATTATCTACCCCACCCCCAGCCTATTTGCTTGAAAGAGGTTCCTTGCTGCATTTCTTGTGTTTTAGTTCTATTTATTCCATGAGTGAGCGGATAAAGAGATGCATGTGGAGTGTTGAGTGCAGTAATTATGTAGTTGCTAGTATATTACCAGTATGTATATGAAAACAAGTGAATGAATTTGAGCTCGCATGGTGTCATCGGCGTAAATGGTCAGTGAGGTCAGAGATGTTGTTTAACAGTGTAAGCATGTAACTCCAACATAAACAGGAAACAATTCAATTAAGGATTGCATTTAATAAAAAGGTGGGCATAATCTAAAGTTATTGTAGTAAACGGCTTCAGTGTGGAGAATAACTTAATGTTCGTTTACATTTTTATGCAAGAAAATGTTTTTAATCAAATGTCACTTCTAGCAATAAAGAATCAATTCCAAAGAGAAATTAAAGAGCATAACATGACTGGAAGCCAGGCCTAAAGGCACTGCAAATATTCAAAAACAATATTAAACTGCGATAAATAAAATATGAACCTTCTCTGGCAATATGGCATTCAAGCATCAGGGGATGTGGGCACTTAATGCAAGTTAATGAAACACAAGAATCACGTTTAAAGGCACAGTGATCACCAAGTCCTTGTCGAAAGGTGATGATTGTGTTGCTGAGCCCTCTGGCAGAAGTAGCAGACTGACAAGAGATCAAGTTGAACACTGACAGAGATTATTAGTATATGAGTTGGGGGTGTTAATAAAAAAAATCCTTCTTGTTCTCTTCCCCCTGTGCTTCCTGGTTTCCTGACTGACTGACCTCTATTGTCATAGCTCCACAGCTGACAGTGATCTCCACACATACATCACTTTGTATGTTCTCGGCTGAATAGCGGCGACGTGCGTGAACTCTGCATGAGGCAGGTGCCCTCGGGTCTGTGTATCGCAGATAACCTTTACAAGGAGGTGTAGTTCACGCCTCCCAGCCCCCGCACCTTCCTGCTATCATATCAAAGGATCGGGATGTGGTTAAATTCAGACACTGGAGAGACAGTCAGTGCTTGGCATGCATGATTGATGTTGAGTTTGTAACATTAGGTATCATAAGGTGTAATATAGGAGATAACATGAAGTGTAAGATTGGATTTGAGTGTGTTGAGGGAAATTGGAAACTGTTTGACAGCTCTTGGTGCTTTACGGTTTCCTGCTGGTCTGCTCAGAATATCTAACCAAATCTATAAAAACGAAGACCAGATATTAATTTGCGTTATGCAACGTTTTAACTCAGACCCGCACTGTATCTGTGTGCTGTACTTTTTGTCTGTGTGTTTCATCTTCTCTGCCCTTACATAAATCCTCCACACACATAGAGAATCCTTTGCAGACCTTCATGTTTCAATTAAGGTTTGATTGAGTTGTGAAATATACACGTCTTGGAACGAAACCATGACAAAATGACATACATTTTTGTTGTTTGTGACATGACTCTACTCAGATTTCTGTGTCTCCTACATGACATCCTATTAATTTTGTTTATATCGAGGCAGGTGGTTGTCTGTAAAAGTCATTTCGTCAATCAATTTTTTTTTTTTGGACTGACTATTTTTCAAATGAAAAAATAAGTTGCTAATTTTGTCAGTGCTCTTTCTAGACACTGCAGGTTTAATTGCTAATTGTTAACTGGGAATGAATGCATTTGCATATTAATTAGTTAGCCCATTTGCATTTTTAATTTGCTGCCTTCAAAGGGGGTGAGATAAAAGGTCGCACAATTCTGAATAATTTAAATAATTTATGCTCCATTGGTGAAAAGAAGCTGAACAGAAGTGTTCTGCGGATATTAACCCCTGAGAGCTTTTACCGAATAAAGCACTCCAAAAATTGTTTTAACAAATCTAATTAAACGGAAAAAGGTCTGAACACACAACCACCCAGAGCACTAGGAGCTAGAGTGTGTCCTCGGGAACCAAAAACGCTCAGGAGAGAGTGATGGAGGGTGTATGGATATGGAGGACGAGACTTCCAGCCCTCCATCCGGATATGAAGGCCTCTCATAGTCTTTTCATCATTCAGATTGATCAAATACCCCTACAGGAATGCTGATGGAGTCAGTGCTTGGTAATAGTAATTCTCTCTGAAGTTAAGCTGCTCTTTGCAACGTGTCGTATTCCATAAGCAATCAAAGAGATGCATGTACTGTGCCGGGCCCTTGAAAGTTAGCCGAGACTAATATCAACTGCGCGTCCATGTTGTCATTTTAACGAATGGACATTAGTAGCACAATTACATTCATCAGATCATCACAGAGGAACTAACAACAAATAGACTATATATATTTGTAGCCATGTGTTCCTCATTGTAACTTTCTTCTTCTTAACTGACTACTCAGATGTCCATAAAAAAAAAAAAAACTTCTTTCCACTTTTGGGTGCAAGGAGCTGATATTTTTGCTCCCTTTTCTTCAACCAGGTCCCGACTGTATTGTGAGACTGTCTTTTTCTCCTTTGTCCCAGTGATCTTAATTACAGGCCCTGGGCCCTGAGCAGAGAAGCCCATTTAAATCAGAACACATCCAGCTTCCATTATGGGCTTGGCATTTGGTCTTTGTGCCCATGCTCTTAAATTACATGCTGCCAATCCTAGTGGGCACGGGCAAGATGAGGAGCGGAGGATGGGTGAGAGATGAGGTGAAAGGGGGATGAGAGAAAGAAGAGAGGGGGCTGAAAGCAACAGCGGTGGGGGCCACAGGCTGCACTTGTCGAAAGAAAGCTCCCCCCCCACTTTTTCTGCCCTCTTTATCACCAGATAACTTATGTAAAGTAGCAGATGAAACCCATTCCCATTCATGTCGCCCTGATTGTCAGAATAAGCTTGCATTCCTTTGAAAAGTGATTGACCGCCTGAAAGGGTACAAATTAGGGGCCTGTTCGTCTTTTCTTCTCCGGTCGTGGGGTTTATTTGCGGCAGATTCACCCAGGCCCAAAATTAAGTGAACTCAGGCAGGGATGAATGGGAGAGTTCTGATTGAATAATTGATTTCTTTTGTGTGGCCTGTGTTTAAGAGGGATAACTAGACATCCTTTGGAGTGTAATGATTGTAATTACTGCGATGACTGGTCATGTCAAATATGACACAGGAAAGGACTGTTATTAACCTTTATTCTCCACAAAGAAAAAAACTAACCCAATATCCTCTTGTCTCTCCCATCTGCATATGGGTTTCACCTCTGGTGGAGGCATGGCTGCCGTAGGTTGAATGCATGGATGAACTCATTCCCTGTCTTCTACTCCTGGCCCATGAAAGGTAGATGGGTAATTGACTGTGCAGTCGGAGTCACTGGTGTGTCAATGACTCACACGGCTAGTGAGCCTTGGGGTAACTACCACAGTACAATATATTATGGCCCCAGAATTTAAGTGTAGAAGATAGGAGTTATAGCCGTGTTCATGATATCTGTCAGATTCCCATATGTCTTGACCTCTCAAGCAGTGCAGCCCGAATTGTGGTTTAATGCACTTGACACATCTGAGGGCCTCCGTGAAACAGACATTCATCACACAGTGATCAGAAACAGTCTGCTGAGGTTACTGGACATGTAGTCCATATGAATCAGAGACACCACCAATGATCTACTCTAGTGTCAAATCTAAATAGTGAGGTCTAACGCCCCAGCTTTAGAGCTGCATATGCAGACTTTAATGGTGGTAGCGGGTCTCATCTGGAAGCTAGCCTGAGCTCCGACCCAAAAACTCCTGCCTTATTTGTCCTCTCTACAATCCAATATTGTATATACTGATGTTTTTTGGCCACCACAGGCAGAGGAATAAGATGTAAACACAACACTGGCACGTTATCACCCTATTAAGATGATATGTCTAATGCAAACAGTTTACCTATTTCCACATTCAGCAGACATGGAACAACATTAGCATTCAGATGGAGTCAGCTGAAGATGTTTGTGGTAACCTGACAAATAACACTCAGCAGAGCAGAGGGAGACTGCAGAGTTGGGTGATTATTCTCCGTTGTTTCATCAGCACAAGCGACCTCTTTCAAATTACAAATAGCAATCTGAGCCACTGTTAATATGAAAATATTGATTAGTGACTCTTCAAATGGAGCTAGAACACTAGCTGAGTTGAGTTAAAGAGAAAACCCACAAAAAAATATTGTTTACGTGTGTTGTTTCGATATTGTACCCCAGTTCAATTTTAATTTGTAAATATAATCAAGGCTCTCCTTAAGTTGACATAAGAGAAAGCTTCAGTGATGATGTCAAAACCAATAAAACTAAAACCAATCCTGCAGCTTCTCCATAGAAGGTGAATAACTGAAAAAACTGCAAGGCCGCTGTGACAGCCCCCGTGGTAATTTCACTGGGATATGTAGACATTTCATGACTGATAGCTATAAGGCCTACGGTCAATAAAACTTATTCAGAAGTAAAATCTCGAAAGTTTAGAGTCTGGAGACGTTAGAGTCTCTAGTTCCTAAACCTGTTACCATAAACCCCAGGCCTCAGTGTCCTTCTGTTGAACCTCTGGAGTCGGTGCTGCCAGCCTTGCCAGCTGTGGAGACAACTGAAAAACTTCATTTGCAACTTCATTTGAAGCCTTTAATTAGGTACCACAAGCACTACAGGAAAGTGTGACCAGTGAGCGCTAGACAGATGGCAGCAGGGAAACAGCAATACATTCTCCACATGACCCAAGCGAGGCATGTCATATCAGTGTGTACCTCATATAGTTTAAATTAATAAACGGGAAACATTACATTCTTAGCCACACTAGTGCATGTGTGTAGGGACCGTAACATCGTCTTGTGTGTCAGAAGAGTTGAAGGTGGGGGTACAGACATAGAGAGATTTAGCAAAGACACTAAATCAAGTAAAACGAACAGGTGCGTACCGATGTTCTAAAAACTATGAAAAATGTGCTACTGTTGCTTGAACCGCTCATTTTGCTGACTCACTAACGCAACATTCACTAACACAGCTCACAGAGGCAACAGACCTTAAAAGCAAAAGTTCAGGAAAAGCACATAACATCAAGATCCCCAGCTAGTTTCATGCCAGACCCATACAACTAGCTAGACTAAATGGAATGCAGTCATTTGTAATGTTGTTAATCACACCATCAATCATGTTATCAATCATGCCTGCGCTTTTCCTGCAATGACATGTCGGCTGTGTAAAAGGTATTTAGGGTAAGTAGAGGTAAGCAGTGAAATTAGGACATTTCTGAAGCACGTGGCAGCTGCAAACAGCCACCTAAACCACAACACTGTAAATACGATGATCCGTGTCTCGAGCTGGCTTGTGTCTCAAGTGATTCTCGTTGTGGCTTCAGTGTGTCTGATTTATAAAGAAGTGCGAGTTAATGATGTGCATGTGACCTGCATTTCAATAAGAGAGGGAGTGTTAGCAAGGTGAACCTGAAGGCCCAGGGTCACACACTGAATGTTCTGTGCATTGCAAAGGCGGGAAGGGCTCATGCCTAATCTAACCATCAAACCAGTTCAGTATTTCAGTTTGTCCACTTTTTTGGTTTGGGATTGTGAAAAACATTCCTTTCAGCCTCAGGGCTGTGTGTCATTTATCTCAGAAGTTGGAGCTGGGAACGATGCACCACTGGCGAAAAGAAGCTGAACAGAACAGAAGTGTTCTGCGGATATTAACCCCTGAGAGCCTTTACCAAATAAAGCACTCAAAAAATGGTTTCAAATCTAATTAAACGGAAAAAGGTCTGAACACTCAGCCACCCAGAGCAGTAGGAGCTATATAGGCCCAAAAACGCTCAGGAGAGACTAGTCACAGCAGCATGTATTGCATTCCAGCACATGAAATCTGAAAACTAAAGGTGCTTTAGCCGGGTTGCCATAACAATACCAGTTCTAGCCAGGTAACGGCATGGTAACATGTTGTGGACAGATTACAGATTATGCTTACTAATTACATTAGCATTGCCACTGTATGAATGTTGGCACTCAAAAGAGAGCAGTGGCACGGTAACAACCTCTCTGTTGATTCTGACTTGTCTCCAGTTCCCGGGTGCTTGATGTGAGCTTGTGGTATTTAGTGGAGGAACCGTTTTGAAACAGCTTTCAGGCAGCTCTCTGTAGCTTGCTGCTTATTTTACAAACCCAGCTGATGAGAGGGGAATATGCTGTCAGTATGGTAATCTCATACAAGCAACTGACTTGTGGCTGACCTTTCAATTAATAAAGAAAACAGCTACTAAATATAATTTAAACTCTTTATATCTTTATTTACACTGAAGAGGATGATCTCAAACATGACAATGAATGATAGAAAAGTCTAAAGAGAACATTTGAATGAGACATGCAAATATAATGAACACAGGGAAAAGAAAGTTCGATTTTTATATCACCGTAAGTAAATTAAGACACAAAATTAGTCTGGAATTTGTTTTTCGACTGTGCCATCCTGCTATTTGTGTTCCTTAATGACTTTCTAATTTCTCATCAGTGGGTAGCTAGCCTCCACAGCAGGCAGACAGGGAGCAGTGGCAGGGTGCCATCCAAGAACAGGTGCTCTTCCATGTTGTGCTTATGGTGTCCGTAGGCCTCAATTACATCCTTCAGGTTGCTCTTAAATTGGGAGCATTTCAGTGGGTTCAGTACTTTAAGCTCTAAGCTTAATCTTTTCTATTTAGACACTTATTTTACTTTGATACGGAAAAATGTGTGGCTGCTGCTAACTGGCCAGCTTGTTTTTCACATGGTGGTGGATGAATTTATCTGGTTGCAACAACAGAGAGTGAGCAGGAAACTCAATGGATTTCACACTTTGAGACTTGACTCTTGTATCAGATCAGACAGTATCAGGGTATATTTACTTTGTTGGGCTTGTGATTAAAAATGGTAATCTGAGCCAGTTACAGGTGACAACATCACCTTGGTGGGTGTTTTACTGTACGAGCTGTAAAAGAGTATAGCACTGCATTTTAAGTAGACTGTTATTATTACATGCCGGTGTTAAGTTAAAATGGGGAAAAAATATCTACGTGTGTATTTGTGTTTTGTGCCAACATTTCTCACAACATAATTGGACATAACTAGTTACAACTGACAGTGACTGACACCTGTCAATCAAACCAAAGTGAGTTATTCTTTCACTACATAAGACAATTAAGGTATTTTACTTATAAAGTAAATTTTACATCTGAATGTGAGGTTAAAGGGATACCATACACAGTAATGTAATGTTAAAACAATATTCCTGGATACAGCTGTGTAGTGAACCAGTCCGGCAGTTTAGTTACATTTATCGGAGAATGTAGTTTTTACTGATTGATGGTGAGATATTTTGCTTGCATTGTTTATGTACTGAGGCTAATAAGGAAAATCAGTGCTGGTCCAGGTACATATGGCCAACTGTTTTCTTCCTGAGGTTATTAATGGACCATCACATACACATTTAACATAATGAAAAATCAACAAATGAGTGACAACATCCATAACATTTACCTGTCTGGTTTTGCCAGTAAGAAAATATAGCAACTATTCTTCAAAGCCTGTAAAATAAAGTATTTTATTTTTGAAGCTTTTTCACAAACAGGCGTACAAACAACACAATCACAGTCACAATTTAATTTAATTTTCACACAAAGCATGACAATAGTTTTAAACTTTGCACTTTTTTTTTTGTTTCAGAACAATACATAATAAGCACACAGAAAGCAAGTAAAAAAAAGAACATTCACAAAATAGTGGCTCAGATGACGGAGATGGGTGAGGAAGTTCTCTGTTGGTCAAGAGCTGGAAAGTGACAATGCGGTCTCCAGGCTTGTAAATCAGTCAGACCTATGGGTTCAGGAACAGCTTGTAACACAAACCTATTGCTGCCTTTAAAAAGTCATGTTGATCATTTACCACATTGTCTATATGATATAAAGGATAAACACAGAAATACATGTTGGCGTTTTCAGGCTTGTACAAATATATAAACTAAAATTGATGTGCCACAGATGAGATCTTCAGTCATTGTATCGACTGTGGTATTTTCTTCAGAAATGCTATCAGGAATTACAAGTAATTTATAGCTTCTCAATGTGATTTTCAGCAAAGTCACATGCACAAAAAAAATCCTGACAGCTGGAAGCTTTCTCTAAATGGATTGTACCGAATTCCTGCAAGAAAGAACTGACACAGACAACCATCTCAGTAACCACGCTGGTCAGATCACTCAGAGCAACATAACAGTACACATCTCCCAGGCCTCCTCTGATCTCACCCGGGAAGGAGACAACACTTTCATATCAATACCCTGTCATCCTACAATGTGGCATCTTCCCCTTTGAAGGTACTGTAGCATTGTTGAAGTTGCTCAGATGTGAAACTCTAGCTTTTATCATCCTGTTTTGGGCAAGGAGGAGAGGAGTGGGAGATGAAGGAAGTGATTTCTTTTTAACTTGGACCCACCAAAGTGGAAAGAAACAGCGTGTTGACAGGTGTGTGAAAGGAGCACTGCTGGGTCAACTGGGGAACTTCAGAGACCAGTTTAAAAGGCTTCATAAAGTCTCTCAGAAGGGAAGAAGTAATGGACTTGCAGGCAGCACAGCAACTATCAACACTTATGTATAAATAGGAAATTAGCACTAAAGGCTAGTGTCTATGGATGCCTGCACACGCTTTTACTATTGATTACTGTTCATTCAGATTCAGCCACATACTTTTAGACTTGCTAGTGTGCACTGGTGTCAGTCCTCCACCGAAGAGTCTTAGGACAGAAGCCAAAGAGATTTGTTCCTTGTCCTGAATTACCAGCCAGCTGGAAACTACACGTCCCATTCCCCAGCAGGAGGATCACTCCTCCCATTAGCTTTGGCACTGTGCCGACTACAAATCTGAGATCCGTGGTCGTCAGGAGGCCCAGTCGGGACGAGACCCTCAGTCACTCATGGTGACACATGTCATAAACTCATTGTCTTGCCATCAATCCGGGGACCTAACCACCTCCACAGCAGATGGAGGCTCAGCAGGAAAACAGGGGGCCGTGCCCCGATACCCTGCCCCACACAGAGTGCATGAAGGGGGAGCGAGAGGGGCCACAACTTGAAGAGAGCCCCGTATTTTAAACCAGACCTCCTATGAATACACCTCTGGATGAAGTCCTAATGTTGTCCATGATTAATAGACCAATGTACTGTAAGCAAAGCATTACTGCTGTGTTATAAAGCAAGCTTGCGTTTGATTCAGGTATTTAGTCCACTGAATAACAATGTAAAAGTTTCAAAACACAGATAGTCTTCCAGTACAGTCTCTCCTTTATGTCAGCTAATACTTTGCATCATAACTGCATCTATCAGTAAGTATATAACAGTCTAAGACTACTGTGAGCATAAACATCTCCCCGGAAATTTAGGAGTGAAAATAGCGATAAACATGGTCTACAAGGGATAAAGATGTCTTGCCTCGCCAGAATGGGGATATGTAATAATATTCATAAAGAGACCACCTACTGAGGGCCCAGGAAAAACTGTTTCTTAGCAACAACATACACACTCTTACAAACTACATCTTGGGAAATTTTGACCGGATTGGGTTGCAAACAAAAAAAAGCTTTAACTAGGCCATGTAATGAGTGTGCTCTCTATGGGTGAATATCTGGATGTGTAGTCTGCAACCCCACCCCCCACCCCCACCCCCCAACACAGTGCAAAATACAATAAAGATGATACTAACAATACCAATAAATATATCAATGAAGTGTTGCCTTACTTTACCTTAAAACAAGCTTGTGGTGTGATAAACCGATAAACGATGGATACTTTGTATTGTTGAAAGGTCATCAACTGGTCAACTCTGCTATCTAATCCCTCTTCTCCCTCCAGCACTCAGAAACCATTTCACATTTTCAGTTGATGAGAAAACTCTAATAGCTCAGGTGCATTAAAAAAGTCTTAGACCCATTTAATGTAATTCATTGTCAAGTCCTGTTCATGACTGTGAGCGACAAATGTTATGTTTGATGAAGAAAAAAAATCACAAAGCCCATAATGAAGGTGGAGCTCAATTCAAAACAAAACTTTCTTTAAGGAAAGTGTAACAGAATGTCCTCTACTCTGTTGTGGAGCACTGTAGGATGCAAACCTATACTACAAACACTTTGATGCATGAGGTCTATCTTGCTGCCAGTGCTGTAGTCTGTGCTTTAAATGTTGTTAGATTATGCAGCGCTTAAGCATATTTCCTACCACCCTACTCATCCAAGAAAAGCCTAAAAACAAATACTGTTCAATAATGAGTAATGTTTGTTTCTCCCTGTCATTAATTATGCTTAATCAAAGACAGCAGATTACTTGAAAGCATCTCTCTACAAAGAGCTCACAGAAGTCAACTGACAAAACAATGTCTTGTCAGTACGGCACTTTCAGGAAAATTACCACAAAAATAATGAATAAATAAATGTACTGTATATGGGTTTTACAGCACAGCATGATAAATCATTCTCACAAATGCATCCCAAGATTATTAATCACCACATCTGCGATGTGCTGTTATCGGTTCTCCAAATCAACATGTTAGAATGAAAATTGCAAGCATTAAAATTATTTTCTTCCCTTTTTATAAAGAGATTACTGAAAGTGAAGATGCTCCTTTTACTCTAATCTGCATCAGGGTCTAGTCAGGCAACTAGTTTTTTTTTTAATAGTGTGTCTGTAGTGTCTACACTTTGCCACGGTTGAGAAAAAGGCCAGCAGAAGGGCTTCATTGCCCTCTTGTGGTGAAAAGTTATTAAAAGGATCTAGCTGTATCGTTCCACCTGAAACAAGCCTCCTATTTATGCATGTGTATCGTTCAGTGAGGATGTTTTTCACAAGTTTGATGGCATGTTTTACAATATTAGTAGGCTCAGTGAAGAGGTGGGTCATCACTGGACAGTGGGCAGATTCTGAGAGCGAGGGAAGAGGCAGTGATACAGCTTCAACATATATTTAGAACTTGTTAAGTAAATAGTAGTTAGTAATATTATGTATATATATATATATATATATACATACATATATACAGGTCTCTTGGTTCTTGGGCTCACACTGAGTGACGGACATTTTACTGAGTCAGATACCTGAACAAAAGAGTCATTTGTCACAGACACCAGTTATTGCAATGAGTTTTACACATAACACTAGTTAGGCAGCTGTGCACCAGTGTGTGAAACACTGATACACATGATGTATACTCAAACTATGTATGTGTGTGTGTATGATATGATATGATATGATATGATATGATATGATAAGATATGATATGATATGATATGATATGATATGATATGATATGATATGATATGATATGATATGATATGATATGATATGATATGTATGTAGGGTTATGTGATGAGTTTTTCTGGCTGGAACTGTAACCTCCTGGAGCCCTGTTGCCATTGTGAAGTTGCCAGGCATCCTGTGGAGACTCTAGGCCGAAATAGCTCAGCACATAGCCCACGTATTACATGTGACTGCATGCTTTTTGTACAGATTAAACAAATTATTTCAAGATAGTTGCTTGTTGGTTGTAGCTTTAGATTACATACAGAAATGAGTAGTATCAGTCTTCAAATCTAACTCTGGAAAAGAAAGCAAATATTTAGCAAATATTTTGCCTTCTTGGGCAAAAATGTTGAACTATACCTTTAAAATGACAATGCTAATTTAAGGCATTTTCACATAAGGCGACAGTACATTTTGTTACCAGCAAAGCATGTAATGATTTGGCAGACCTTATCAGCTTTCAACTTCTTGGCTGGTATCTAAGATAGAGGCCAGTCTTTTCTCTTTGTGCCTGGTTGGCCAGCTCTGACAGGTGGTGTGTGACAAGATTGTACTGTGGCAGAGATTTGGCATCTCACTGCAGGCTTCAGTTTTGGACTGAAAACTCTTTTGCATTCACCTTTAGGCATCTCTCTTAGGTTTTCCCTCTTCACATATGTGGCAGATGGTCATCTGTTCTTCATATATCTTATAGCTCTCTGCCTCGCTACAAACTGAAATAGAAAATAAATCAGATAACAGTTATTATTTTATACAACGCCGCTCCATTTTTAGTGAATTAAAAAAGGAAAGAAAACATGGTATCAGTGAAAGAAAAGAGGATGGAGGTCAGTTCGGCTTTCTAATCTGGCCTTTTCTGGCCTGTAGTTTAACATGGGACAGAAAAACATGTACATTTCTCTGCAGAATTCCCACCAGGAGTGTGTTTTTAAACTGCACCAGGCCAACACTGATAGAGGGAACAAAACACAATTTTCAGAAAGTGGAAAGTACAGCAGTAGCTGAAAATAAAATATTAATTTGTTATTTGTTCCAGTTTTACTTAAACTCGGCTTCTCATTATCTTTGTTCTGTGGACTCGCCATTGCAGATGCTGTTTTTCTGTAGCTGAAGTTGCTTGCAGCAGAAGATAATGCCATGAAACAGAACAATATGATAACAGACTTAACAGAATTGTGCGTTGTACACAGGCTGGGATCTTACTACATGAATTATACTTTCATACCAACAAAAACAGGTGAGAAATAATTTTTATCAACATACAAAGCAGGTAAAGTTACAGTATGTTACATCACCATTTAGATGGATACTAGTTTTCATCATATCCCTAAAAAAGTACAAAATCCGTGTTGTTTTAAATTGGAAGTAGATTGTTATTGTGTATTCAATGGTAAAACTAAAGAATTAAAAAAAGTAGGGTGAACAGAACAGCTCATTATGTTGATCACATTTTTCACAAGCTAATAACTGTATCATTAAGCATATAACTAATGATGAGTCTCAGTCAAAATTTGTCAGAATAAAAAAGGAAGATCAGAACATACTGCAGATTTATTTGACCAGGACATGATGATAAATGCAACAGAGTGGACTCAATAGAAGTTCAGACACAACAATTAAGTAAAATCAGGCAGAGCATGTTGGAAGCTTAAAAAGTATTTTAAAAAACAGTAAACATTAAATTAGTAGACTTCAGTCAATATTTTGAATTGCTAATATAAAGCAAAACCACATCTGCAAATCATACTACTAAACAATTTAAGTGAAAAATTAAGTGTGAACCTGGATATTTAGAATTTTAAAATTACGTTAAATTGCCAGAAATTTACATCAAAACATATGATCCACCTCATTTGATGTTATTTGAATAGATCGAAACACTGAGAGAAATGTTCATTTTTTCACACATTTTCAATTAATAATGTTGTGAATATACATTATACAACTGTCATTCAATTCAGGTGGAATACATGGAACAAGAAGATCAATAAATCTGACTTAAGTAACTTATATTATTTAAAAATGAAATAAACTTACATTCACATACAGTAAAACACAATGTCTAACTTAATTAAATCTGTATATTCAGCTAACTATTTAGAACTAGAAGGATGAAGTATAAGTAATATATATATATATATAAATCTAAATTTCACTGGGTTTTATTTTTACAACTATGTACAGTATGCTGGGGTAATTATGGGCAGTTAGATTAATCTTACTTTTGTTTGAAATTTGATAATTATCTGTCAACAAGTGTCATTAGTCTGTATTTGAAGCCTAAAATCTTAATAAAAATCCTGTTTCTAAACCTACCCAAAATGGAAAGTTGTACTAGCAGTCCTCTACTACCTTCGAAGGAATTGAAATTGGTCAACCCTGAAATAAAACACAGGATTTCTGCAGATCAACTCATCTACGCCTTTTATAAAGCTTTGACATACAGCTACATTTGTAATAAACTTTGCCTAAAAAAGATAATTTTACTTAACACATGCATCTTGGGTTTCTGCTCTAGTCACATCAAAAGGCATTTGTTCACAAACTGTGTTTTCCTCCTGACCCAATTGTTAGGGCAAGGCTCCAAGAATGCAGCTACCATTTAAAGGTTCCTGAGAGAACCGCTGTTTTCTAACTAGCTAAACTTAGCAGGTTGTTTTCCACAATAACAACACATGGACCTTGAGAAAATGGCCAATGCGGTAAGTGCACACCGTTTATTAAATATCTAGTCTGTCCCTAAAGAGCAACAAGCCTGTTCATATGCCGAAGTGTCCCAGAACAAAACTCTGAACCCTGTCTCCAAGGAGATTAATAAAGAATCAGTTATTATTATTATAACTGACTAGCTACCAGCTTGGCCGCCTAAGAAGCTCTATATGTTAATGTACATCGTATTATACTGTTTGTGGTCACAGGTAACCCAGTTAAATAGTTAATTAAACCTATACATTGTTAATGTAAATAGAGATTGGGCTGTAGTTGGCTGGTAGCAAAGATGGGCCAAGAAAATAAAATATCTAAAGAAGAAAAATGAAAATGAGACATGTTTGTAAGCCAACACAGGGAGGTCAGCAACTGTGTAAATTTGTAATTATCATGCAAGGCTACAAAGGTCTCAAGGATCTTCTGAGTCACTAGCAAGTTTAACTATAGTTGCATGTGATCAGCTCATGTTTGGCCCACAGCTTAACGGCTCTCGAAACAAAGCACATTCTGTAGGTATTTGTCTACAGATTAGGCTCAGGCCCAAGGCTCTCTTCTGTAACTCTAGCTTCTACAAAAACTGAATGACATTTTTAAAAGATGCAGTCACAATAAAAAAAGGGGGCAAGCCACAAATAACACAAACAGAAATTGATACATTGTACAGTACATCAAAGAATTTCTAAGGAGTTGTAAATTTTAATCTAATACTCAGCATCAGGACTCTTGACACAGCATTTATCTATGTACTTCAACACCTTGACATCATGAAGATGCAGGTTTTTAGTAATGCACTTCAATTAAATCTAAACAATTACTCAAGAGATTGACAATAAGTGCAGACAGTGGACTTAAGGTTATTTGTATAGCACATTTTAAAACAACTGAAGTTGACCAAAGTGCTGAAAAACTTTTTAAAAGTAAAAGCCATAAAATGATTAGACAAAAGTAAAACAATGAAAATTCCATTTTAACATTTCTTCTGTGGTAAATACAGATGCTGATTATTAGAGAAGATGAAAAGGCTGACTAACAGCGGACCTTTATGCACTGATTTGATGTTAAAGATCCTCTGATGAACAGAAGTAGATAAACAACTGGTCAAATGACTACATACAGTAAAATGTGAAAGGTACAAACTCACACAAAATCTACTGACTTGAAATGAACAGGTGTTAGTTTATCATTGTTGTGTAGCTTATTTCTGTTTCCTCCTAGTGGCCATAATTCTGTTATTGCAGATTTAAGTGAGGTATGAAGCCACAGACATTATAGCAGTAAATATCTACTGTTTGGATTAGTTCATTTATTACATTTATTTAATTATATTATATTATTTATAATATTTTACTCATGATGTATAACATCTCCCCTCATGTATTATTCTATAAGCAACTAACTCTAAATCTCTTAAAGCCATAAAGAGGGTGATTGATTATCTGACAAACTGGAGAGATTATTTCATACCAATCCAGTTTTAACAAAAATATAACCAAAATTAACCATAACCGAGATAAAATGGTGACAAGTGAAACATGCAGGGACAAGAATGGGCTTGAACAAAAAAGTGAGATGGTATTGCATTGTGTAGGAATGTTGATTTGTCTTGTCAAGTTTTTAGACCACTTACTCATGGTGTATAATGCTGTAGTTTCAATGATGGAGTAAGAGAAGTGGAAGAAAAGTGGATTTCAAAAGACAATTTGCTCTTGGACAAACCATGTAATGTTGGTTAATAGTATATAATTGTGTATGAATGTAAAAATGTGTGTGTATGACTAACTATATCTATATATTTTTTATTATCTTTAAGTAATTTAAGACCACTATTCATGCCAGATCAGAGTCCAAAAAAGCAACAAACATCCTACTACTTGTTACTGCAGTAACAAGTAATTCTCCAGGCAGTGGTCATATTTACAGAGAAACCTGAACGCCGCATTAACAGCAATGAAAGGAGGCTTGAGAAGGACGGTGACAACAAAAATGGACATCGATCGAAAATAGCCTAGTAAGACTGAAAATCCATCTTTTCGTGACAAGGCTTTGGTGCAGATAAGATGTAACGATAGCGTAAAGATGACAAACGCTGTATTTGATAAAAAAGGACGTCGTTTCGAGCAACGACTGCTTGTTCGATGGCTAAGTTAGCTTCCGTCGCTTAGAAACGTATGCTAATGTTAGCTAGCTCTGTGCGCCGACATCAACGTTATGACAATGACCACTAAGCTCGGCTAGTAAGTGGTGATTATTAGCATTAGCATTTTTCATTTAAATGGATTTAAACGAAACCGACTGTAAGGCTTGTAACCACGAACGTTACTCCACACCCCCTTCTGTGCTAGATTTCTCCGTCAGCTGTTGTTATTATTGCTCGGTTGCTGAAATCAAACATCAGCCATTGTATCATCAGAGGTGCAGTTTATGTTGTAATAAATAGTAAACGAGAAGCTATGCAACAATTTATCTGCGCTGAGATATACTGAAAATAGAAATCTAGCTAATGCCAGTATGTTAGTTTAGAAAATAGTGCATCCTAGGTTATGTAGTTTGGCCATAGTTGTATTTTCTTTAACGACCTGAGGTTGTCGCTGTTATCTGTTGACTTACATCTAAGGCAAAAATAATGCATCTGAGATAATTACATCTTACATACAACAATTCAGTTTTGATTATGAGTGATGCGAATGTATAATTAAACCATTTTAAATAAAGATCCTGATTTCTCGACATTAGAGGTTAGGATTTGTCACAATTAGGGTGGCGATGCTCTGCATGTCAGTCAATCTAAAGCCACTGACATAAAACCAGTTCAGAAACTGGACTTTCTTGTACACATTTTTAAGAGCAGAAACCCAACTCCATTTCATCCTTCTACAGGTTGTCTGTGTCAGACGTCTGACTGGAGCTTCACAAAGAAACCTGACGGGAGAAAATTGAAAGAGACCAGAGTTGAGAACGATGGAGGCTCGCTTTGGTAATATTGTGTTCAGCTCCAAGTTTGACTCAGGGAACTTGGCCCGTGTGGAGAAGGTGGAGAAGGGCAACTCCAGCCCTTCCTCTGATACAGCTTTGAGCGGGAGTGCCCCCTTAGGGTCAAACCTCGCTGCTGACTATGAATTCAATGTGTGGACGCAGCCAGACTGTGCTGGCACAGAGCATGAGAATGGGAATAGGTAATAACAAACCTCCTGATTATGTACGTTTTATTAATCACATGAGAAGACAGCAAAACAAATTACTTAGATAAATATGTTTACCTGCAGCTACATTGTCCCAAATACTGTTTTTGTATTGTAGATCATGGTTTCACTTCAGTGTGCGAGGTGCAGCACCTGGGAAAATACTGAAGATTAATGTGATGAATATGAACAACCAGAGGAAGCTCTACAGCCAGGGCATGGCTCCTCTTGTCCGCACTTTGCCTGGCAAAAACCGGTGGGAAAGGATCCGGGACAGACCCACAACTGATGTACATACACACACTCTGAATCTGTCAGGCAGAGCATATGGGCGACGGGACACAATGAAGCAAAGTGCTGTCAATATCTTTCTTAAAACATGTGTTTTATTCCTTTCTTATGTTGCTTTGCAGATTGTAGATAATCAGTTCGTTCTCTCATTCACTCACCGGCTGCTGGAGGTGCGAGGGGCAACCACCTACTTCTCCTTCTGCTACCCATTCTCTTACAGCGAATGCCAGGAGATGCTACAGCAGTTGGATGAGAGCTACCCCAATGCTGCTCAGCTCAGTCCAAGCAGGTAGAATACAACACACACACATAAGATGTTTGAACCTGCTGCGAGTAAAATGACCAGTGACTTATTGCCTGTTTATTGTGACCCTTACCTTTCTTCCATCTTTTGCTTCTCAACTGCTGCTGTGTCCAGTGCACCAGGCAGTGTGTATTACCATAGGGAGTTGTTATGCCACTCTCTAGATGGAAATAGGGTGGACCTGCTCACTGTGACCAACTGCAGCGGGATGCAAGAGGAGAGAGAACCCCGTCTGCTTAAGCTGTTTCCTGATACTAACACTCCAAGGCCACACTGCTTCTCCGGCAAAAGGGTATAACTCAATCATACATAGACACAATCAGTTTTTTTTTTTTACAGTGGCTTTCAGTGACAACTCTCACGGCGGAGGCTGATGCAGAATCAAATGTCAAAGTGGTGAAGCTGAATCGTGTTTCTTTGTGTGTTTGCAGGTGTTTTTCCTCAGCAGTCGGGTACACCCTGGGGAAACCCCGTCATCGTTTGTGTTTAATGGTTTCCTGAACTTTATCCTAAGAAGTGACGACCCACGTGCTCACGCACTCCGTAACATGTTCGTGTTCAAACTCATTCCCATGCTCAACCCAGATGGAGTTGTCCGCGGACACTACAGGTTAGAATTTCACTTTTTGACTCAGACCTGTATAGTTTCTAGTCCAGGCTTGTGATTTCATGGTTAACATTTGACACATAATAAAAATATATTTTTTCTGTCAGCAATAATTGTGTATATAGCCCTGTGAGACAGCTGTCACAGGTAGTTTTCATATCATAACTGTTACGCAGCAACAAGTCTGCAACTGTAGATATGTACACACTGCAAATACAGAGGAGAGATCCTATAAAAACGTATTAAGTATAGCTAAGTTTCTATTTAGTGTTTTTCTCTCCTTGTCAAATTTGCATTATGAATAATAGCAAATAAGTCGAATTCACCAAATCCAAACCATTAAACATGTTTATATCTACTGTAATACTGTAGGTTACCACAGTGCAACTAAATGTTGTCAGTCACTGGATGCCTCCTCTACCCCAGCAATTTTGTTGAGTGTTTTGAGAAAGCCGCCCCCTCCAGCCACTTTAAAAAGGTTGTGTTATCTTTAAGATGCAGCAGGTTAGACACACTGTCAGTATTTGATACCCTGTGTAGATTAATTTTGAGTCTGATGCTATAGTTAGCTTGAGTCTCTACAGTTTCTTATTTTCACTTTTGTTTGTTTGCATGTTAGAGCCATGAGAGAACACAGTTTGTTTGTACAGAGAAACGTGTCTTTATTTTACAACTATTCATTACTTTCAGTGTTAAACTTAAGTTACAAGAGAAAGGCAATCCATAACCTGTGTGTGCGTGGATGTGAACCGTGTTTGTTAATAAGGAGGTTTGTAAACTTGCATCACTGCCACCTCCTCTTTTGATCATCAGAAATCTGTAATGTTGTGTACCTAAAAATAGAATCTGCTCCTAAAATAGCCACCAGCATAAAGTAAGTATTCCAGAATAGCTCTTAAATTATACTAGAGTGCAACGTGACATTGATATGGTGCTTCTGCTGTCATCATTGTTAAAGGTTGTTTTGTAAATAACACGAGTCTCTGTTTTGGTTTTGCAGGACTGATTCTAGAGGAGTGAACCTGAACAGACAATACATGAACCCCAGCCCTGAGCTGCACCCATCAATCTATGCAGCCAAAACACTGTTGCTCTACCACCACACACACAACCGCTTACACAACACACAGTCCAGCACTCACTGCAACAGTCCAGACACACATACCGCATCCCTCAACATCAAACCCACCAATCAGCACCAAGCTCCTCCCCTGACTGCTCTTGAAGTGAGCTTGAATCAACGCAACGCAGAGAAGGACGCACATTGTGCACAGCCAGATGTTCCCATGGTGATGGAAGAAAACGTCTGGGTCACCACAGAGATGGGGAAAGGAAACCATAACAGTTCATCGAGTTCGTCAGAGACTGTCGCTTCCGTTACTGTAGAGGTAACAGCCCCACAAGGGGAAGAACAGGAATCCATTCCACCCCAGGAAGGAGGTGTGGCATATTATGTGGACTTGCATGGCCACGCCTCCAAACGTGGGTGCTTCATGTATGGAAATAGCCTTCCTGATGAGAGCCAGCAGGTAAAAAATTGTTAAATTTATTTAGCTATCCTTTTAAAAAAAATTTTGATTACTTTTTTGTCAGCTATGAGTTTCTTTCATTTCACTAAGACTATTACAGTTGATTATTTATTCTCCATATGGCAGCAAAAGCAGATGTGATCCTACAGATTTTTGTACCAACGTCTTAGTTCCTGTGCACTCTTGTTTCCTCTGTCTGCAGGTAGAGAACATGCTGTATCCGAGGCTTATAGCTGTGAACTCTGCCCACTTTGATTTCCAGGGCTGTAACTTCTCAGAGAAAAACATGTATGCACGAGACAAGAGAGATGGACAGTCTAAAGAAGGCAGCGGACGAGTGGCCATTTACAAGGCCATAGGGCTGCTTCACAGGTCGGATTTGAGTGGATACACATCACTTCAACAGTTGATGTTCATTGCATATTTCATCTATTTAAGTATTTTTTGAGTCTTACTGAGTCAAAAGTAAAGGGACGATACTCCTAATCATGCATCTTTATTGTTTTTAGTTTACATGGGTTAAATGTCAATAAATATTTGCAGAAAACAGCTGTAGCAACAGTTACTCATGTTTCTGTTACCGGCTCCCAAATAGCTACACCTTGGAGTGCAACTACAACACAGGGAAAAGCATGAATACCATTCCACCTGCCTGCCACGACAATGGACGGGCAACTCCTCCTCCACCTCCATCTTTCCCTCCAAAATATACTCCAGAAATATTTGAACAGGTAGGAAGAATGTTTTTGTTTATTTCATCCTATTCAGACAGGAGTTTAGTTGTATTTTGTCAGGATTGCAGATTGTGTCGGTGCATGGATGAACAGCACATTGCATTTGAAGGTACTGGTTGCCTGTTATCAGCTAATATTTGCAAGCTTCTGTTTGTTGCATGAATTTTTTCTGCATTGTGGTTTTAATGTTTTTGATATGTGATAACTGCAAAAGGTATGTATCTCTTAATCAAATTTCCTTAGTAAGATAAGGTAGTTCTGAATAAACAGAC
Organism: Ctenopoma multispine; assembly: GCA_034779795.1. Classification (NCBI taxonomy): domain Eukaryota; kingdom Metazoa; phylum Chordata; class Actinopteri; order Anabantiformes; family Anabantidae; genus Ctenopoma; species Ctenopoma multispine. The sequence continues at coordinate 5,165,274 of JAUYWH010000016.1, forward strand.
TTAATATGCATCAGGTGGGACGTGCCGTTGCTATCTCAGCCCTGGATATGGCAGAGTGTAACCCATGGCCACGACTGGTGCTGTCCGAGCACAGCTGCCTGACAAATCTCCGAGCCTGGATCCTCAAGCATGTCCGCAACACCAAAGGCCTGAACACACACGTACACGCTCACCATCCACCGAAAATACACCACAATGGCAGCAAGGCATCACCGCCAAACAGTTTCAACAAGTAAGTTCACACACATCTCTTTATTTAACCCAAAAAGGAAACAAACATACATACCGTTGGTCATGGGTTTCTCTGTTTGTCTTGAATTTCTGAGCAGCTGTCTGTCTGGCTCAGCGTCAGAGAACACCCTCAGCCGCTTTCGCTGCAACAGCCACAGTAGCAGCAGTCAGACGCCCTCCCCGAAGATGCACAGCTCTCCAAGCTTTACTTTTGGCTGTCCCCCAGCCCGAGCTCACACACAGCACAACAGCACACACACAGGCGGACGTGGAGGCAACAAAACACTTGGTCCGGTCAGGGGTAAGATCTCTCAACCATCTGCTTGTGCTGCTGGTCGGTGTTTTCTCTCAGCACCACATATTATGTCTTTTAGTGTCTCTTTTCCTTGCCTCTCTTTTTGCTTTTGGAGTGGTTAGGAAAGGCTAATAAGCTGATATGTTAGTGTCTGAGTGACAGGTGGCTTTAGGTTTATAATAATAATAACTTTGGGGAAATTCTTGTGGACAGGCAGCCCACTTGAGGCACCAAGGGTTTAAGGTTCAGTGTCTTATCAACTGTGGTTATGTCATGTGTTTGTGATCAGCTTGATTTTAGGTTGGATTCATGTTCTGGATGTCTGTGCCCTGTAACCTCTGCATGACCCTTGTATGACCCATGCATGATACCCACCAACAGCACCACCTGCTGCTGCCATTTTGTCACTTCCTCTGTTAGCCCATTTCTAACTGAGGGTGAAACCACACAAGCCGTGTTGGGAAAAAGCTTAAACAAAACAAAAAAAAACAACTTAAGATTTTGTAGAATTTTGCATAAGACAGATTCTGACCTGTATCTCCTTAGTTGTCTTACTAATAAACTACATTTTAACATGTAGTTTGTCTCAGTCCGTGGCTAACAAAGCGAAGAGGAGTTTGTGTACACAAGCCCTGCATGTCTCTGAGCCAGTGTGCGCGTGTGTGTCTCCCTCTCTGTAGACGCTAAGCCTCAGGAGAAGAGACGACCCCCTCACCACCGCTCCATCCTGCGGTCTCCCAGCAACAGCCACACACCCTCCCGCCCCCCACTCTCACCCCCTTCCTCGTCCTCCTCCTCGTCATCCTCAGTGTGTGCAGCAGGCTCCTGTCCCCTCCCGGCCTCCGTCAGTATGACAGGTCTGTACTCCCTCCAGCCCCCCAGCCTCTCCACTTTGCTGCCCTCCCTGCAGGCACTGCCCCGTCCTGGGCTCCTCTCCAAACTGAGCCCTCTGCTCCTTCAGAGCATACCACCAGCCACCAACACTCCAACTGGGCCCACCCAGGACTGAATCTATTCTAACCTGTGAAAACTTGGGTGTGTGTGTGTGCGTGTGTGTGTGTGTGTGCGTGTTCGTGTGTGTGTGCGTGTGTGTGGGTGTGTACAGGTGAGTGGACCACGAGAGCGTGTGGTCTAAAAATGACTTTGAATGTCAGACAAGCGGTTATATCAAGAGACTGTCTTTACAGAACCTGCGCCTGCCTACTTTGTGGGATGAAACAAGTCCAACTCACTGTCTAGTGTGTTTCGTGTGTTTAAGTGAAAATGATTGGTGCTAGCTCCTTAAATATTATCATTTTTCCTTCTGCACATAACTACACGTATCTATAGTATTAGCACCTTAGAATAAAGAATATACTTGAGAGTACAAGTCAAAGCTAAATTATGACTGAACTGTGTGGAAAATGTTTTTAATTTCATTACCAAAATCAAACACTGGATAACACACACCTCTGTGACATACTGTAGTTTTTGTGGTTACTCTTCACCAAACAAAGCAGAGCAGCTTGTGTTTGACAATGTGTTTAGCAAAGAGAGACAGTTGCTTGGCCACATAATCTCCATTGTCTCTAAGGACTTTTATAGTAGATACTAACAGTGCACATTACTGTTGGAGAATTATTGGTGATGGATAATATTACACTGAACATGTCTCTTTTCAGTCTGTATACAAGTAACAAGCTAAGAAGAGTCACAAGTTACTGTGCTGATATTTGAGTAATAGACAGGGCCGTCATTAGTTAGATTTCACTCATACCACATTGCACTTTTTAAAATTATTCATTGCTTTTATTCAGTTATGTGAAATGATGTTTGTAGAATTAGACTGAACAAAGTGTACTTTTGTTTTCTGTAAAAATCTTTTAGTTTCTTCTAATCTTCTTCTTCTTTTTGTTTTAGCATGTATATTTGTTTCATTCTATAATGTTTGAAACGGTGCAAGTCAAAGAATGATGTCGCCATCCCATTATAATCCTCTTCGGAGTTAGTTCAGAGTAGGACTGTGCATCGTCTGTTGTTTCATTTTTGTTTATTTCCGTGATAGTTATGAAACCTGTATCATTCCAGAGTCAGACCTCGATTCTGACGTTATGATATTCACAGAGTAGCCTACTGCCAGAAGCCTCATGTGGACCATCACTGGCTTAGATCCTCATGGATGATCTATAAGAAGGATTGTTTCATGGAGCTGTTTGCCAGCAAGCAATATCATTTAAAACTGTTCCAACTGTGTGACTAAGTCAGGGTTGGTGTTGAATGTCAATTTTCCTATAAGATTTCAGTTAGTTTTGGTGTAAATATTTTTTTATTTCATTACATTTTATCACACTGATGAAGAAAACACTGATCAGTATTTATATTCAAGTACATTTGTGTATTTTCTTGTGTAAATTAAAATTTGACAGGTTTGTAGTAGGATGTGGAAGATTAGAGTAAAAAAACTTTGTGGTTAGAAGTGAGCGGTGATCTCATCATCTCGGTCTATATGTAAGCCTCATAAGTCAGTTGTGGAGTTATAGTAATGCGTCTGTGATAAAAATTTTCTGCTGTCGTCCAAGAAGTTGATGATGGTCTGTGTTTTAGATGAGCTGAAGATGCAGAGGTGCAATGTTTGTGATGTGGAGAGTAGCAGATAAACCACAACCACATTGATTGATTGGACCAAAATAGCTTTTCGGAATATCTGGCGTTGCCTCGCTGTAGCTGTTGTCTGTTCCAGTGCTGTGCAGCATTCTAGTTACAGTGTGCCTTGCTCTGTTGTAAACAGTAGGTGTAGAAGGCCCTGCTCATCTAAGGTGCAATGAAGGTGGAAAGATTGAAGAATCGTATCGATAATTTAGTGGCTTTTTGAGTATACAGGCCTAAAACACTACAATTAAATAGAAAAAATGTAAAACTATGTCAGGATTTGATGGTCTCGTGCTGTGGAGATGTACAGGTCTTACTCTTTTAATAACACAGCGATGATGATTTTCATGTAGCCTATTTCCTCTGCATTCAGCACAGTGGGAAGGATGTGTAATGAGCTTTCTCTTTAGATCAGTGCCCTAAAAAAAACTGGGAGAGTGTACTGTAGTTCTAATCTGCTTTCTCACTGTGAACTTTGACGTCCTGGTTTTCCAGTAGTTTGAACCCTAAAGCGTATATATCTTCATTATAAAATGAAAAAAAAAGCTTTAGGTGGAAACACACTGTATGCATATTCACATTCTCACCAGGCCTTTCTGCTTTATACTCCTCATGAGAATTGTGCTGTTTCCTTCAACGTGGTGCTAACTTTCTATACCAGACTACAGTTAAGTGTTTGTCTGTGTGACATCTTTAAGAATATCACCTTCATGGATGTGCTGCTGTCTTTTACCGCCTCTCTGTTTAACCTCTGGAATAAAAACTATCCCTTTGTGAAGCAACTACTGTGTGTGGGTCCTCTACTCTCTTCATTATTGTGTGTCAAATCTTTATCGGCGTCCTTGCACAGTGCAGTTGATGACAAATAGGTCAAAGGTGCTTGAAAGAAACTTCCACTGTTCCTGCTCTATGCTGTCTGTTTGTTGTATTTATGTTCCCTCATCTGGTCAACAGGCCTCAGCTGTCCAGACTTTCAGGCTAGTGGAGCCGGTTCATCAGGTTGGTCCAGAATGTCTTTCCCCATGCGTTCTGGGCATGTGGGGAGAGGCTGCCGAACTCTCACCATCACTCAGCACCCCGCAGAGGTTAGCTGACATTGCTGTCTTACACACACACAGCACATTCTCCTTTATTTTATAATTTTTTTCTGTCATATATCATATACATTTTACTGTTGGTTTATCAAGTCTCATTGCAATGTTTCCATCTGTCTCAGACTGCTGAAGATTTGGGTCCTGAACACATCCTTTCATCCATCAGATTTAGCAAGTGAGTCCAATCTTGTGTATACGTTGGAGATGTTTTTCAGTAACACTAAACATTATTAAACCCAAACAGTGCACAGAAATGAATAACATCATGACTGTATATTATGAATATGCAGTAAGCCTTATCCAAAATGAAAATGTTACCCTCTTCATTACCTGCCCAGGTGTGATCTAAAGCCTCACGTGAGCCGTATCCCAATCCGGAGGGTGGGGTCAACCGACATCCCTCCCACACATGACAGTAGAACTTCCTCTATTAGCAAGAATCCATCCTCATGTAGGAAAAAAGAGGAGTCGGCAACCATGAAAGTCTGGAAGCTGATCAGACCTGGCCTCCACCGACACCTGTCGCTGTCAGGCACGTACTGTGTAACACGCACATTATTGTGTATCGTTTAACCTGGAGTCACCTGAATGATGACGGCAGTAGCTTTTGCACTCATTCATCATAAAAGGAAACTACACTAATCTTTTTTTTTTTTAAGAGTTGATCTGATGATATTTTAGTGCCTTTGGCTTTTTATTTTGGCTTTACAACTTTACTGTTTTGGTCCCTCTACGTTGTTTGTAGGAATTTCACTGATGTGGTTTAACTACTCAGTTTGGCTTCAATGTTGGCTCCTAAAAAGCTACATGACATTCTCTCTTTTCATTATGGCAACGGCACGACACCGTTAACGTCACTGGTCTGTTTCACTGTACAGGTGTATCGGGGAAGGAGGGTGCCGTACAGCTGGCCTCTCAAGCACTAATGACGAAGAGCTCAGACAGGAGTTCACACTACACTGGAAATGCTATCATAGAAACAGCCCCAGAGACAGATGAAACACTGCAACAGGTGAGAGCAGATATGCACACTTTGCATCAGATAGCACCAGTAAAGCTGCTGAATGAACATGAACAACTCAAATGACTAAGCCGGTCTGTACCATGTTGTTTTCAAAGGTTGAGGAAGCTCCGGTGATGGCACTGCCTGAACCCATGAACATGTGTGAGACAGTGACCCTGTGTGGAGAAGCATAGGAACTGCACAGGAGAGCCTCTTCTGTGTCTGTCTGTATTTGCTCCATGTAAGCCTCATCTATCATATCGTGATCAAAACAATTTAAAACTCTGAGAGATAGGAGGGGAAATTCTTTGGGACGTATGTATGTGCAATGCAACATTTTTAACATTATTTATTGTAGTTTTCCAGTGTTTACGTGGTGTCTTCAGCCGTTCTACATGATCATACCTAAGAGCTGTCAAGAATAATCAATAAGCAGCTTTACTTGAGCAGATAGGGGTTAAGTGCCTTGCTCAATGACACCACAACAGCGGCTGAAGTGGGGGGAGGCACTTTTTCCCCATCCAAGGTTTTAAGCAGATCTTTTAATATTTCAGCTAAGATCATTGTACCTCACATATATTTTCACAATTTTAGTCCATTCCTCTGCCAAAAAGATGTTACGTGCACTCTGACCATTAATGTTATCCACTGATAAATACATTATGATTTCACACTCACCCATTTATACTATTACAGCAAAGGGTTGACTAGTATCCAAACTGATGAGCACAAAAGCACCTTTATAACTGCTTTATTTCCACTGTTAGATTTAGAAACAAATGTGTGAGAGAAGTGTAATGTAATTATTCCAAAAGTTATTGTGCTGTGCTTTGTGTGAAATGCACATAAAAGGTATTCAACCCCTACTGGGCTTTCTTATGAATTTTACCAAACTGATTTACAGATCAGAACAGTAAAACCTTCCTGATCTATGTGAGTGAAGATATAAAATAAGTGAACTGCAGGTTCTCAACTCCTTTATTTAACACACCTGAATTACTGCTGGTGTTTCATTCTCAAAACCATGAAGTTCAAAATGAATAGATACCAAAATCACTATAATTAACTCTAATAAATACTGTGTGGCGTGGGAGAGGATGAATACTTGCATACTGGTTTTAATTAACAGTTTTATTTGTTTTAACTGTCATTCACTGTGATTCAACTTAATAAAACATGAAAGATTCCAAAAGTGACTAGATATTTTTATAGGCAATATTTTCCTAGTATATTCTCACAATTCTTTAGAGGTTTCTGCTGGACACTGCACCAATATATTCATATAAATATGTTTTGTAAGGAAGCTACCCTTTTCTTTTAAATGTCACAAGCAAAACCTGAAGCAGGAGTGGTTGGTCACCCTGCTTGTTTTCCAGCCATCCCTGAAATTACAGGTCCTGACTTCTGATCCAGCAGTGGGCAGCAATAGTTGGAAACCAAACAGGACAATGGCTCTCAAGGACCAGGTTTAGCCATCGCTGCCCCAAAGTATATTTTAAGTGACAAATTGACAGTTTCTTTTTTTACAAATAAAGAATAAAGTGACTGTGTTAACTTAAAATACTTACACTGATCAGGCCTAACATTGTGGTGGACACAGGTCATCATGGGATACTGGGCATCACTGACAGATGTCGTTACAGATTCTAATGAGCTGCATACCTGCAGACCAGTTAGTTTCTAAGCTGTTTCTTGTCCACTACAACATTAAAACCACCAGATAGTATAAATATTGTGGCTGTTTGGTGTAGTTAATACTTATGCAATAGCTCAGTAAAAATGTACATACACGCAGACCAGCTTAACAAATTTACACATTAGTGCAAATGGATTTCACATACTTTTATTAGAAAAAACATGACTGTGCAATCTTAATGACAAAGAAATCCATCTCCTAGAAAGAGAACTGCAGATGGGGAATGTTGTTTCCAAGGTGGTGGCTTTGATTCCCATCTCACCTGTGGGGGGGGAATAAGAAAAAAACTTTAAATTTGGTTCAAATGGTAAAATCTTGGCAGCTGTAGCTGAATGCAACAGTTGGGACAAAGATACTGTAAGAAGTTACAAGCAAACAGGGTACTAAAATTTAATAGCAGGTTCCTGACCCCCCTCCCTTCCCCAACTAATCATTTACGTTCAGTATATTTGTGTCTCATAATTATAAAGTTGTTCTATTTTAACTGATAATAAATGAGAAAACAAAACATATAGGCATTATATATCTATCTTTGGTCTGCCTGCTCTCTAAAAATCAGCATTGGCCACAGAAAAACCCATATCGGTCGACCACTACTTCTTTCACATTTTATCAATTGTCAGTGTGGTATTAACTGATCAGTGCTTCTCAATGTGCCAAGATGACACTGAACCATGAGCTTCAATGATGCAGAATTGGATATAACCCTGATTTGGTCAAAGGTACAGCTACATATCGAAGGTGGCAGCTAAATTAAAAAAAAAAACATCTACATGGTGAATCGCATTGGGCAAACAAAGATTGGACTCACCGCTCCAACCATATGGGGTGACACTACTCCTGTTTCTTGGGGTTATTGACAGCGACGTAGTGATATAATACTACCAGCAAGAAAAGCGACACGCCAAGTATGTTGGCAAATATGGCCAGCTGCACGTCTGTCACCATTCTGCAAAGAATAAAGAGATTCAATGGACCGGGTGTAAGGACATTGCTCAGATTAAATAAAATATGTTAATTAAATGGATGAGGCAACAAACTAAATAGTATAAATACATTTACAAAACAATTTATGTTTACTTGCATTATTAATTTATGATGAATACTATCTGTTAATTTCCCAAACTATAATACTAGTGTTTTCACATATACATGCATTTAACAGCTGCCATTTGTTTACTGTACAAAAAAGTACAAACGTACAATCTGATTTACAGTAACGATTGACTAAAAATCTTAAAGCGTATTTGTGTTAAAACAAAACATAAATTATGGATTTTAGATTATGCGAACAAAATTTTCTGACAACATAACGAGTCGCATACTGTATATAAATCAGTAGTTGAGTAACTACACCTATGGTAAGTGATGGTTATGAGGTTGTAAGTCAGTTTGTTAAATCACAATAAATGTGATGGGACCAAAAATCTGTTTAACGGCTAGCTAGCTAGCTAGCTAACGTTAACTAACACAAGCTAAGTAATTTAGGGAGCGCTACCAGTAAACCACGAACAAAATGACATAATCAAACATTGCCTATTTCTACATAGTTTTTCTATCATTTCTACTTACATTAATATCTGAATTGGCTTTCTTTTAAGCGTAGGAGAGATCCTTCAGCCGCTCATCAGCAAACAAGCTAACCTGTCACTCTCTTCCGGCTGGAGGGGAAAGCCACGTCACGCTAAAGAGCAGCATAGAAATAGTTTTAGTAGAGCATAACTCAATGGCCAATTAACAACAATAAAACGTAGACACGGCACCTCGGCAACAATTTTTCTGATTTATTTTCACAAATTACGCCATTGGTAATTGAAATTATATCACTTTGTGCAACTCACAGTTTCAGGACTTTTTATCATGCTTTCATTACAGTCATCCACGCCAGAGGTGGCAGTAGTGAGCACTAATGATGTGAGCGCTGGCCCCGTAGGCGTGGCCCGAATGTTTCGACATCACCTCACCCGGCGTGAACGGCAGCGGCTAAATTTGATGGTACTTCAACTCGGCAGCTAACGTTGGTCATTTGCATTTAGAAGGAAAGCTATTTATTTATCTCTTCGTTGAACTAGACTGTACCGATATGGTTCTCTACGAATATGTCACTCAGGAGCAGCTTGCGGGCTTCGATAAATACAAGGTATGGTTAATAGATTATAATAGCATGCTAGCGGTTAGCGGTTGAACTGACAGTGTGAGTGTTTTCATAGCTAGTTGTCACGATCTGCAGGGTGCTTCCCTGTCACAATGGAATGCGTGAAGTTAGTCAGCATCATCTAATATCTTACCGGATGAGGGTTACATTTCACGTACCAATAAAAGCGTAAAAGCGATTCAAAATAGCTTTTCCTTCTATGTTGTTCATTAGTGTCAAGCATCATAAACGCTTTATACATTGTAGTGAATAATTACTCATTGTTTTATTATTTGCCAAAGTTTTGGGGAGGACAACGCTGGCAAATGGTGGCATTATTTTGAAAGTGTTGGCCGGAAATGTAATTGCTTACCATCACGTACTTGACACTGGCACATATGTGCTAATAGCTAGCTGGTAGCTCATTCTCTTCGTCAGTAGTCGTATATCAAATGAGGTTCTAGTTAATATATTCTCACATTTCAGAGAACTCTCCGAGTGCCCAGCTTTTGTATATATGACCGGCTCATGAATGATTGCTATTACAAGAGCCACAGGAGTGTTATAAAGCTAAGTAGCTGCTGTAATGGACAAATATAGGGGGAAACACTGAACTTGAACCAGTGCACGGATGGGTGGGTGGAGGGACTCCCGACAAGTGAAATCACTTTCACAAGCATGAACATGTATGTGAGCATAAAATTATATTGTATATAATGTTTAAAATGCCAATATGGTACCACCTCTTTATGGATGCAATTTAAAGCTTTTCTTTCACCTAATTGTCCTAAAGATGAGCACACATGGAGACTATGGAGGACTGAAAAAAGGATTGGCAGTTATTTCAAGAATCTCATAAAACAACTCAATACTGTTAAGAGGACATAATTTAACTTGGACATCTGACATGTTTTTGTTTATCAGTATGACTGGCTGATTAAAGGTTTTCAAGACGTGTGTACCTTTAAAACAATAAGTTGTAAAATCACATACTTGGCTATATTCTGTATTTTCTCACATTCTTCTTTCTTACAAGACTCGATGGATATTCAGGCTTTCTCTAGTATATCTCCTCTTCCTTTGATTATTGCAGGGAACGATTCCTCTGAACTGTTTATCACCAGGCTTTTTTTCCCCAGTAATTGCTTTTTAAGTGGCCGGCTGCTTCTCACATGTGTTGGCTACTGTGCCTCCAGCACTGCTTGCTGGAGGAGAGAGGAGAATGACAAATGACAGTGAAGGACAGGATTGTATCTGTTTTTGACAGGGTGGTTTCCTTGAAAGGTGCAGAAATGCTCACAGACAACAAGCGCGGAAGTGGAAGGCGCATGAGAGCTTCAATCGTTCTGCTGATTGTCTCGCTGCATTTTTCATGCTGTCATCCATCCTTCATTCGTCACATTTACAAAACTGCAGTGCCACCTTGCTAATAGTGTGAAAGTTACTGATGCGTCTTTGTGCTTTTCATCTATACAGTCATACAACCTATACAAGAGGTGGCTGTGGTTATAGGGTTATGAATATGCATATAAGTTATTTTACATTAAACAACTGACCGATCAGTATCTACAGCTGACATACTTAATGCCGGTGAAGTGCAGTACAGTATTAACTGTTTGACCATATTTGCAGTAAAGACATGTTGTAGTTCTTTTAAGAAAAGAGATATAAATCAGTTACTGACTATTTTGTAATCTCCTGAAAATGCATATTCCAGTCCTCATCCAAGTGAACTAGAAGTGACATTTAGATCCATCCAACTACAGAAATTGTATTCTGATACAGAAAACATTCCTCCAAAAAGACATCATATATCATAGAGGTGGTACCTGCTCTTTAATTTGAAAGCCTATAACAGAACAAATGAAATGCAGTCTTTCCAACTGCGTAAAGAATATGTACTCTAGTAAGGCTACATTACGCTGTAGCACTCGCATGTGTTTTTCACTCTTGGATAAAGTTACAGAGACTGGAGTCAGGTTTGTTTTGATCTGCAGGATGACAGACTACCAAAATTATCCAGCAAGCATGTTACTGGTGAGGCCATATGGTTGATGTTGCACAAGTCCTGGTTTACTTCCAGTGAGATAACATTAACCAAATATAAATGATAATGATAATTACATCCTGACTGATTGAATTATGTGTCTCTTTGCAGTACAGTGCAGTGGATTCCAACCCCCTGTCTATCTATGTTATGCACCCTTTCTGGAACTTTGTGGTGAAGGTGAGATTGAACTCTATGTGTTTGTGTGCACTACATCATTAATGAGGTTTCCAGCTGCCTGCTGTTATACTGTAACATTACAGCCTTACACACTGCTGCCACCTTCTTCTTTTACCCTGTGGCAGAACACATCAGTCTCTGATTGTAATGGTGTTGTGTTTTCTGGACTTTGGAGATGGTATGATGTCTGAATGCCGTCATCACAAATATGATAACATGCATGGACTGTTTATCTACATTGATTCATTTCCAGTGTAATCAGTATGTTGACACATTTATGTATTTATCTACATCAAGCCCCTGGCATAGCGACTATACAGTACTGTATTATTAATGCAGTATTAATTCATTTCAGTTCTGGAGGGGAATTTGTAAAAGTTCTGTCTCCCCCTGCAGCTCTCTGTAATTCTCACAGCACGTCTCATGAAATGACAATTGTTATTTGCTATCTTGTTTTTTCTTTGTCCACAGTTTCTACCAACATGGTTGGCTCCAAACCTCATTACATTCACAGGCTTTATGTTCCTCGTGTTGAACTTTGTAATGCTGGCCTTCTTCGACTTTGACTTCACTGCCTCTGGTAGGTCATCTCTACTGCTCACTTCTCCCCTGGCTGTGATTTTCTCTGCCTTGAGGAACTGTAGATCACCATTATTTTGTCCTAAAACCTGCTAAGAGCAGGTTGAACCTGCCAAATCTCTGTAGAAGACAAAGAGAGAGAACCAGACGCATGTACGCTTGTTTATGAAAGGCAAAGTCCATTACTTAGTGAAACGTGACTCTCTGTGTTGGCATAGCGTAATCACTAACGCATGACATAACTACCACTGTAAACAGTATCTCTAGAGGATAAACAATAAGTGACAAAACTTGATCATGTGTCATCAAACTTGATCACATACATATATCACTCTTACTTTTAAATTTACTCTCAGGAGTAAGTACTCACAAGAATAGCTAAATCAAATGTTGCCCACGTTAAGCATTCACCTAAAAATGTTCTCTTAACATTTTGTATTTCTGCATTCTAGTCAGTTTTAGATTAGTTGAGTTTAACTTCTTTCTCTCTGTGTGGTATGATGTATATTTACATTGTTTCTGTCTCAGCTGCAAGACATGAACACGTGCCTAGTTGGGTCTGGGTTGCTGCAGGGATCTTCAACTTCTTGGCCTATACACTTGGTGAGTCCTAACCCCTGTAATCACTGTGTGTTGTCTTTTTTTTTTTCCCCCTCTCTCTGACTTTCTAAGAAGCTCAAGGGGACGGTTACTCTTAAAAACATAAACACAAGCATATAGCTAATAGACTATGTTCAACATGTGTGAGTTTTCTAGACCACATTCAGAGCAGATCGTCATTAACAGGTGTGCACTGAGTAGTTGCTTCCATTTGTTGTTGAAATTCTTAGCATTGCTTTCCAAATATTAAAGTGTACAAGCTTATTGGAACAGTAAAAGTGTCATATAGATGCACCGTATGTCATAAAGATGCCCACATATATTCTACAGGCTGTTATTCAGTGGATATAACTACAGTCAAATACATCCATCATCCATTTATTTTACTGCTAAATTCCTCCTCTGTTAGCGCGTTTGTTCGTGTGAAGACGTACTATGTGAACCAGACTGAAGTCAGTTAAAAGTCTTGCTGACCATTTTGTGAACCATTCAAATAAAACAACTTTCCACATGCTGCTTCTTATGAGGATGTGTTTGCAGAGTGCTTCCATGTGAGTGTGGTCCAGATCAGAGGTTGTAACGGTGAATTCAGTGGTGGGAACTAAGCATGTTATTGTTTTCACAGTCTTTGTACATTTTTGTGAGGGTGAGCAGCTGCTTTGGCCCATTGGAAATGTGAATATAAAAAAAAAGAAAAATTTTAGTAATGGTTGGTAACTATTTAAATATATGAATTGACATGTGTATGTAATGATCCATGTTTTTATTTCTGTTGTTTAGATGGTGTCGATGGTAAACAGGCGCGACGCACCAACTCCTCCACACCACTAGGGGAACTTTTTGACCACGGCCTGGACAGCTGGGCCTGCATCTTCTTCGTGGCCACTGTTTACTCCATATTTGGGCGTGGGGAGAGTGGAGTGGGCGTGGTCACGCTGTATTACATCTTGTGGGTGGTGCTGTTCTCCTTCATCCTTTCTCACTGGGAGAAATACAACACTGGCATCTTGTTTCTGCCCTGGGGGTATGACATGAGTCAAGTGGTAAGAACACAAGCTAACATTGTTCACAGTGTCAACATTTTTAAAGTTACCATTAAACATTTAGGGCAAGGGTCACCAGCTAGTTACCATTGGGGGGCGTATTCCCTGCAATCAATCTTATCACCTATCACTAGCCAGCTAGCTAATTAGTTATATAATGACATTTGAAAGTCATATAATGACTTAAATGTGATCCAGTTATCACAAGTCCTAAAACTAGATGAGGGTAACCCAATTAAACAAAAAAGAGTTGAGGTTTGTCAGTCAGTGGGATGACAATCAGGTGGTCAGTTACCACTGTCACACACTGACCTTCTAACAACTTGATATCTTGGGTCTTATCTCCTCCCAGACTATCTCCCTTGTTTACTTGATCACTGCTGTGGTTGGTGTGGAAACGTGGTACCTGCCAGTCCTGTTCCACTTCCTCTATAGAGATCTTTTCACCTTTATGATTATAGGTGAGCAGTGATTGATCACACTGAATACATTCATTCACTTTGCATAAACATCTCTGTAATTAGTGTTTGTTGATTTTCAGTCTGTTCCTTCAGTGTGACTTTACCCATGAGCCTCTACAATGTCCTGAAGTAAGTACAGCTCTCATTTGCATTTTGGTATTTTGTAGTTTTTCAACCTGTGCTCTGAACCTTTCACCTTCTCTGGTTTTGCAGGGCTTACCGCAATAACACTCTGAAGCACAGCAGCCTGTATGAAGCTTTCCTGCCCTTCCTTTCTCCCGTCCTCCTCTTCATCCTGTCCACCACTTGGGTGGTGTTCTCTCCATCCGACATCCTCGAGCTGCAACCCAGGATCTTCTACCTCATGGTGGGGACAGCATTCGCTAATGTCACAGTGAGTATCTGTTGAATTTCTTTTTTAAACACCTTTTTTCGTGCTGTTGACAGACACACAAAACATAGACTTTTGTCCTAATATGTTTTTGTCTGTATTTGTCTTGTAGTGTAAGCTGATTGTGTGTCAGATGAGTAACACACGTTGTCAAGCACTGAGCTGGCTGTTGCTGCCAATGTCAGTGGTGGTGTTGTTAGCAGTCACCGGGGTTGTCACCAATGAGACGCTACTACTATATTTGTGGACAGCAGCTGTCATACTAGCACACGTACACTACGGCGTATCAGTGGTAAGACCACACAGAAATTGTTATGTTAAAACATTTGTTACAACACTTTATGAGGCATGATATCATGATTGGTATCGATGATTTGTTGTTAAATGTTTTAAAATCACATGTCATAAAATACACAAACACATGAATCTGAATTAGGTGCAAAATGATGTTTTATGTTTTGCCATTTTGCCATAGGTACAACAGCTCAGCAACCACTTCAAAATTTTGACCTTCTCCCTGAAAAAGCCCAGCAGTGACTGACAGGAGGAGGAACAAATCGGCTTGAAAGGAGCGGCGGTTTAGACTCCTCCCTTCCTACTGACACGTCACTCTCATCACTGCGGAAACCGCATCCTCTCCCCTCCATTTATGAGGACACTTCAAGCGGAATGGACCGTGGCCCTCTTTTCCACTGTCTCTAAACTCACACACCCACAGAAACACACACCCGCTCGCACACACATTCCTTGCCAACCAACCAAACTCTGGACTTGGCAATAGGAAGGGCCCAGGGGCTCCGGCGTCCGTTATTGGTGATTGGCTAACTTGGTTAGCCAATGAGGTGATATTGTTTCCTACGGAAATGTCCTTCAGTCATGAGGACAGGAGCCCAGACAAGCCATGCATACACACACACACACACACATATTCTGCATTGATGCAACTAATTTATATCTCGTGGCAGGTATTTCAATACAAACACAGCCACACACACACAAACGGTTGCACTCACATAGTATTATGAATGTATATGCCTTGGGGAAATGCCATTTTAGTTTATTCTATTAACAGGAATGCCTCAAGTAGTGTTGTTTTGAATTGACCCAACTTCTAAACTCTGGCCACATGTGGCTCACACACCCACAGCTGTGTCCACAGTTTAAAGGTTCAGTCACCTTTTTTTTATCATTGGATGATTTTCTGTCAGAAATCTCTGTGATATGTGTTGATAGTTGTATAAACACACAGTTTGTGTTAAGGGGTTTGGGGCATTTTATTTTCAAATTGAAGGGAATCTTTAAAGAAATTATATTTACTCCTGTAAAACATTGTATAAATTTCCCCCTCCAATAATTCCACATTAAGCTCTAGTGGCAGCAGTCCTGAGTCAACAGAGTTGAACATTGACTAACCAGGGCAAGAACTGACCAGAGTAACCTCCTACCCTCTGAACTCTACTAACCTTTCACCTTGACCTCTGTCTGAGCACTGGCCTCCCAGCTCTCATACCCTCTGAGGTGTCGTGTCTTCATGCCGGTTCGTTCTGATTCATTTTAGTTTATTTTTTTACGTACATTTCTTTTTAGTGTTATTTTATCAGTCAGTTGCCATGGCAACGGTGTGTGGTTTAAATGCGCAGCGCTTGAATGAAGAGTGTGCCCAAAAACCGTCAGCGGATCGGACTCACTCTGAGGGAACAAGCCTTCGCACAGGACACCGCAAACACCACAACACCGCCTGGTGTCACACTGTCGTGCTCACACACGCATACTGTCATCACACCTTTTATACGTTCTGCCACATAACTTGTTTTAACTTTGTTTTTGGTTTGGTTTGGTTTGTTTTTTTAGCCTGTTGAACACTGTGATTTAACCTGTTTCCGTAGTGAAAATGGAGCAGTGGCTGCAGACTGGACTTTCCCTCTTCTTCATTTTTCAGACAGTTTTCTGGTGCAGTTGTAGTTTGGAGGACATGAAAGTTGTTTTCACATATAAACTATGGAGAATCAGGCCCAGACACTGTGCAGAGTTGTGCTTTCGCGTGTGTAGCGGCCAGGGGGAGAATGTCTGAGTCAGACTCGTTCTCACATGGGGAGAAACTTTGCGGCGTGGGCCTGACATGACACAGCAGAGATCACACTCCAGCATTACCCGCACTTTGGGTAATCTTCAGGCCGTCTCATTCGTGTTCTCACATGCAGCTCATGTGCAACCTGATCCTGTCAAATCCATGTGAGCCTCAGTGGCCAGCTTTGTTTACTTGTAAGAACTTTTTCTTGTTCGTGATCTCCTGCAATGTATTGGTTGACATGCACTAGAAAGAGTCCCAGCTCTGCACAAGAATCAGATTCATTTTGACCTGGTTGAAATTTACATGCTCTTCACTTACATTTTCAAACTCTAGTTCTCAGCCAAACCTAAATGTCCAGAGTATGCTGGGGCCACACTGTTAGGTGTCAAAAGCAGATGTCCCTGTCAACTGTAAAGCACCAGTCTGATGTCTGGTCCTCACTGTTTATGAAGGAAAGCTGTTAAAACAAACCAGAATATCAGTTGTTCGGAAAGACTTGTACTTATGAAGGGCAAGACTTAACATGAAGTCTGCATGTGATGGTCCATATATTATTCAAAGGTACACAGGAAACATTAGTTACACTGGGGCACAAAACTAAAAATATACTTGGACATTCAGTTTTGTTTCTGCATTTTTATCATTTGTCCTGATGGTTTGGACATAAACAGCAGAAGAACAACGGTGAACTGCTGCTGTAATACCCAGCCACGTAGCCCATGTTGGTTTCCAGTACCTTCGCTCTGCTACTTTGGAAAGCTAATATGCATAAAAATATCAATAACAACAGTTGAAATTTAATTTAATGGTTTATTTAAAAGCATAACATCTTTGTAGATTGTAGTGACATGACACCAAATGTACTTGTAGTTTTTCTGGTGGGTACATGCACTATCTGGGTATGTGCAGATCCATGTGAACTGTTAATGTATGGGTGTTTATCTGTGGATATCTGTGTAAATACATTTATTATTTCTTCATTTTAAGTTTTTTAAACTGCAAATATTATCTGGCAGGCTGATTTCCCCAAACATAGGGGCCTCGTAGTACCTTGTTGACCAGGAGATGATACCAATCAGCAGTTTATTTATGCTCTCATCTCTAAACGCTCCAAAGCTACAAAACTGGAGGAAGCCGTTCTGAGATCTGACAACAGTTCTCTGAACAGTTCTCAACTCTGCTGCTCTTATGCTGATTGGATCACGCTCCAGGTCTTTTCTCTGGGATAGTTTGGAGAGGGGACCAACTCTGGGTCCAAACACAGCCGCTCCAGGCTGCAAACACTACAAAAGAATATTTTCAACATATCATATTAAAAAGACCAATCGTCCGTCAGCTGCGTGAGGACAAACGGTGCCATTTAAAGAAACTAAAATCAGGCTGAAGTATGAGAACAAACATTAAAACAACAAAACAAAGAAATGTTATGCAGTTGATAGGTGAATTTTAAGGTTCTTTAAAGAAATTTCACAGCTGTGTTTCTGTGCTCTTCAGTGCCACGCAGCAGTTTCTAGGAAAAACCCTCTTAAACCCCCCTCCCGGATCAATGAACCAAGATGTTTAAATTGTGACAAAGTTATTGTGTAATGCTGCTCTGGACAACCAGGGCAGAGCTTCAGTGTGGCTACTTGTGATGTTGTATTTAACCAGTGAAAGAAAGGACTGTCCACAAACAAATAAAAGAACATTTTCCCTAACTATGTCCCTGTGTCACAGAATGTAACGCAGAAGTTTATTTAATATCGACGAGGGACCAGCAAAGGGTAGTTTGAAGCTTTGTGTGTTTAGTACTAAGACTGATAAAGTAGATACATGTAATAATACACAACTAATAAGTAATTATATTTCTTTGTTGTTAACCTGTGGCATAGTCGTGTACAGACAGGTCAGTCAGGGGTTAAGGTACTGAAGTTTGGACAAGTTTGGCATAGACAAGTTTCCTTCATTAACTCCACTAACACGATACAACGATCACACATTGTCAACCACTAGGTGGCTTTAATGTTGTGGTCAATTAGTACCACTCACACTTTTAACACCAACATGCCTCACAGAAGACACTTGTACCTCTTCAGACACACACACAAACACACACACACACACACACACATCTTTCTCCATTTCTGTTTTCTATCCTGCTGCTCCCCAGCTAGAATGAAATGTGCAAGCTTACATGTTTCTGTGTAAAAATCCAGACAACACATTTTATACAGTTAATATAAATATTGTAGATTAATACATCTAACATCCAAGCATTCACTCTGCATGGTCACATGTTAAAATGAACTTGTATTAATATAACTATGCAGACAGGTGGGTGTAAAGCAATGGAGAAAATGTGTTTTGTGGCAACACAACCTGCAGTACATATCCTCTCCAGCAGATGGTGATGTAGATCAACATATGTTTCATATTGTCTGTTTTCAGGTCAGTGTGTTTGAGGATTTGGACATAGAGAATAATACAATTCTTGTTTCAGTGCATTCTTTATTCAAAATGAGTTTCACAGGTAACACAACAGTTTGGTTTTTATAGTCTTCTTCACAGTGTGAACGTTTGTTGAACTTTACACCTCTGACTCTTCAAGGTTCTGCTCTCTGTTCCAGACTTCATTAGTAATTGATGGTCTCTTAATCCACAAGTTTGTCTGGCAGAAAAACCTAATGCGTGCGTGCGTGTGTGTTTCTTTGAATCATCTACTCACTCACCGCAGCTCCTTAAAAAAAAAAGAGTTAGTGAAAACTTTCAAACAGAGAAATCCAAAGTTCTAAAGTTAAATTGTCTTTAAGAGAAAGAGCCAGAGATCATCAAAGGGGGAAACTATATGGAGATCTTGCCTTTAATAAATGTTGTATATCATAGAGTGAGTATGTTTGAAAGTGGGGGGCCGGGGTGTACTGTATGTCTTGGACCGGCCCTCTGTAGTGAATGTGTAGGTGCTGAGTTCTTCCTGTCAAAGCAGCTGGCAGCAGAACCTGATGGTTGCTTATCTTGACGGGATCTTTTTCATCCAGAAATATGACTCTCATCGAACAATGATTCATTCAAACAATCTGCTGTGAGCGAGCCAGAGGGTTGCTCGTCCGTTAAATATGTGATCCACCTCTTTGTCTGGGATTGGCTTAATGCAGCGGGGTTCTGAGAGTTTTAAAAAGGTTGTGTGATTTAACGTCACTGTCAAAACCTAATCTACTGTTTTCCCTGTTTTTTGGAATTAAGATTTTCATGTGCAGAGTAGTCAAACAAGGTTCACAGACACTGAATTTCTTTTTTTTAAGTTTAAAGAAACCTACACCAGAAATCTATCTTTTAGTTTCAAACAGTCTGCAGGTTTGAAATACATCTAAAAACTTTCTAACTAACTAACTTTCTATGCTTCTTCACTAAAGAGAAACACTGTTGTGATTTCAATGAACTGCAGAAACTATATTTATCAACTAAAAAGAAAGAAAGACAAAGAAAACTAATGGCTGTAGTAGTTTTTAAGGTAATCTTTTTTACCCAAACCTTTTACAAACCTTTCAGAACCACCTTTTTAAGCATTGATGGTAGGTTTTATGTTACTGTAAACACCAGTTTGGTTCTCCTGTAAGTATTCATTTGTAAAGGTTTTCTTAATTGCACTAGGTTATTAAGAAATTAACTTTGTGAATGAGTCATTAATAGGATCTGTGTTTGTGTGCCTGGATATTTCTGGGTTTTGTCCATCTTAACTGTGCAAAAAAAAAGGTGGTGCAGCTTATTGAACTTCAGTTTAGTGTTATCTCTTTTGTGTTTTTAACATCGTGCCTCAGGTGTAAGAGCCACTCAGTAATCAGTTACTAAAATAAATGTGGATATCCAGAGACATATTTAAAATAACTGATGCGCTTCATAGAAGAACTAGATTTCAGTGCAAAGTCAGACATCCCTAAAACTTTGATAACTTTCGTCCTGTGAACTTGGGGCTCCTTCGTGTTGGGGTTAAAGTGACACAGTGACCTTCTGGTCGGTGCGTCTTTTAGTGGATTAGCTGGAGTTGATTGTGAACTGACAGTTAATCAGAGGTGGCATCAATTAAACAGTGTTCGGCTCGAGTTGCTGCCCTGTGGCACTGGGCGTTTTGTGCGCCGTTGACCCCCATGACTCATACACACACACACACAGTGATGGCGAGCAGCAGGAGCCTAGTTAACCACGGCACCACCCTGGACTGCACCCCCCTGTGAGGTGACACTCAATTATGGATGACCATCATTAGAAACCAGACACGCCGGAACACAGGCTCGCCCAGACTGACACACACACACAAACACTTTGATGGGCACAGCGATTGTTCTCAGAGACACCCAAGACTATTGACATGCTAATGAAGTAACACCGTACATTCATTCCATAACCACTGTTCCTGTAACCCTGTGGCCTCCAGATGACCACGAGTACACATTTTCCATATCAGGAACATTTTTGTCCCAATTTGAATCATTTTTTTTCACAAAACCGAACTCTGGTTTAAAATACAATAACAAAATGGTCTTCCTATCCAGTGTATCTGAAATGTGATGATGCCATCAGCTACTTATTGGTCCGTTTGTGACAACTCTTAATCCTACATTTGTTCCATGCAGGAGCAAACACAAAGGCCACATCTCTCGTCAGTCATTAACACAGGGATTAAACTGCCATACATCAAAACAATGGCATATGCAACCATGCATCCACAAGATGGCATTGTTAGTTGGTTCACTGCTTTGGTCCAAATTAAAATATTAAATTTTAAAAAAGAGAGAGACGATACAAAATATCAGAAAGAAGTGGAGCATTAAGTGTTAGTGGCAAATAAACTTAGACAAGTGGTCAAATTAACACTGTTAAAACTTGAGTGTTGTACACATGCACGTCCATACTCAACCTCAGGCTTCGTGCAAAACAAAAATTATTTAAGGCCTATTGAAATTCTCTTTCTTTGGATTCAACCACCGTATAGGTCTCTCTGGTCTGAGGCTTCTCTAATGAGTAACTACCTCAACCCTAAAACAACAAACATCAGATGAAGCATCTGCCATGTAGGCAAGTACAGACGTGTTCCATGTCTTTAATAATGCTAACGAACTTACTCCCACTGACACACAACTAATCGTCTCTATAGCATCTCTCCTAATGGGGCATGACAGCTGAAACTTCCCCGCAGTTTAACCAACATTCTGCTGTTTCAGGACAGGAGAGCAGGACACATAGAACCAAGTTCAAATGGAGGGATGACGTGTGCTATGAGGTTACATGTGTATTGTAGTCAGGGATCAAGGGTGAGAATCCATCTCAGGACAAGAGAAAGTTGGTTGAGAAGAGCGTTGACTTTAAGCTTGACCCTGTGCTCCTGATGGATCACTGCTGTCCTCTTGTGTACCACTGCAAGACCGGTGCACGATCAAGAGTGAGATTACGACTTCCAAGTACTGACACGTAAACTACTAGCTGACTTTCGCTTTGATTTTGTGGTGGCTCTCACCAGACAAGAACCACAGAGCCTGTAAGTGAGAGTGTCACTGATAAGCAGCTGTGATCGCATGGAAAACGGGTCTTAAGTCGCTTTGTGATGACATCACAGCAGAGTCACGCTTTAAGAAGTAAACAATGTCCACTACACAATGCATATAAACACAACGTTTAAGTAGCCATGGATACAGATTTACGTGCAACATGCATTATTGATAGATTTTCCGTATGTTACTACTTACACACATTCAGTTCTAACAAGCTCGGTTCTCAGTGAGCAGGATCACCTGCAAACATCTCCACCATCTAAAACAAGTTTTTCTTATTATGTATTTAATATGTGTTTTGTCCTAATATGTGTTTTAAGGACTTCTGTAAGAAGACAACAAAGTCTTTATTCTAACTGGTTTCTTGAATATATTTTCAGGAAAACGTCCTTTAGGTTTACTTAACTCGGTTAACTCAAAGTTTGACCATTAACCAGCTATTTTCGTTGAGTGTAATACCATTGTGCAGTGTGAATGTGTGCGTGCATGTCTGCTACAGCGTCAGAGCTTAGTGGTTCATATCACTGTTAAGTAGCCAGAGATGTAACTGGAGTGGGGGACGTATCGACATCAGTGGGTTCAATCTGTCCTCTTTGGGCGCACGCACCTCACCAATACACGCACGCACACAAACATAGTATCAGGTACCAGCTCCTGAATTATTTAGTTGTCGCGAAGAGCAGCAACCAGATTCTTTCACATCTTTGCAGTGCACCTGAATATTAATGCTCCAGAGACTGTGACGTGCACAGACAATGAGGAGCCAGAGGGACTATGAGGGAGAAGACATTTGGTAAAGGTTTGCAGTTGAAGTGAAAAATCATTTAGCAAGATCCCAAAACAGCAGTAAAGAAGTGTCTTTGTACAGTGAAAAGCTCAATATGCAAATGTATGTACTGTAGGTTGGTTCATCAGTGTATACAATTGTTGTTTAAAAAAAATCTAAGTTTAGGTCACTGACATGAAACCAATTCATAATTAATGAATGTGTATGGGTAAATGGGAATAGATATTATTATCAATTTTTTATGGACACATTACTTCTATATTTAAAACTGTAGTTTTTGTTTGTAGTCTAGCAGTCATATGGTCACTCAATGACATCACAGCTGGAATAGGTTGAGAAACAACTAAAGCACTTTCCTATTTTTACCTTAACATATTCTTGACTGAGCATTAACTTTAAAAAAAGAAAGTTGCCACACATATAACAAGGTGTTAATGAGGCTTTTACTTTGACTTTCATCGTTAGTACAAAAACGTAAGAACGGTAAACACAAACAGAATAGAACCATGAGTCTGTGTGCAGCCATGCACTTTCACATTGTGACGGGTGGAAATCAACATGATAAAATCCATGAAGAAAATGGTTAAGAGTAAACATCTCAAAGGCCAATTGAGTTTGGCACTTCAGCATATACACGGGGTCTTGTGGGTGAACAATGCATGAATGGAAGTAAAAATAGAAAATAAAAATAGATACAATGCCTTTAGTATCTTTTTGTAGCTGCTGTTTGCACATTTCTCAAAATGTGCACTATGCACTGTGCAGCACTACTGTACACACACAGTGACACACATCAGTGTGATAACTACTGTAATTGCATGTGAACATTTCTAAAGCTTCTCTTCTACCTACCACTTCTACATTACCCTATTTCCTTACTCTTAACTGTCTGTAACCTACATTTTCTCCCCTTGCGTCATTTGTTCTCTTCCCCTTATCATGCACTTCCTCTCTATGGTGTCCTGCCATCTGTACGTCAGTAGTCCATGCTGTGTAGCTGGTTCTTCTTGTCACCTTTCCCCTGCAGGGCTGCAGGAAGTAGCGGCAGATTCAGGTCCGCCACCCTGCGCTGGAGAGATGAGCGTAACTGAATTGAGTTCCTCCTGGCTCCATTCATCCCCCCTCCTGCCATCCCTCTCTCTCCTCCTCCTGCTACAGACAGGTCTCTTCTCTTGCCCCTTTCTTGCCTGAGGCTCTTGATGACCAAAGTATGTTGTCTCTGCAAGGGGAAGGCAGGAGGTTTAGATCCATTAACCAGAAGTCCTGAGGGCGCAGGACGAGTCAACCCTACCCACGTCATCTTCCTGCCTCGCCCGTCTTTTGGCCCCATGTTGCGCAGGCGTGGTAGGTGGGCAGAGGGTGTTGCCTGCATTGTCTCCACCGCGCCCAGGTGATCTCTGTTTGAGGAGTGCGAGGTGTGCGCATCAGCCTCCAGGAGCATCCTCGGAGAGATGCCGTTCTTCTCTGATGAGTAAAATGTCTGCAGCTTTTCTAGACGTTCATTGATGCTCAGCTGATGAGAACGGTCGTCTTGGTGGAAGCAGTCTGACCCTGGGTCTGCTGCTCCGTCTGATTGTGTTGTCCTGAGCAGGTTTGTGTGTCGGATCGGCCTGGACGTGCTGCTGTCTCTGATTGGCTCAGCAGGCAAAGGGACTTGGCAGGGAGCGGAGTCACAGAGTTGAGACGTAGAGCTTTTAGGAGGAGAAAGATGGACGAGTTCCCTGTCTCCAAACACTGACGCTGGAGGACATACAGACACAGTACATCACACAGTACTGAGGACGTGCACAGCTTTGTTTTTATAGGTGTAATAACTTCTTACCCTGAGGAACGGCAGCTTCTCTCTCCAAAGTAATCGTGACGTCCTCATCAGTGCCTCCATCCTCTGTCAACAAAGGGGCGGGGGAGGGGGAGGGAAGGTGCGGAGGTACAGAAGGGGAGGCTGAGTGAGAAGGCTGGGTTAGAGGTGGAGAAGGTGGATGGTTCTCATCGTCCTCTCTGTGGTCCTCAGTCCTCTTCCCGTTGCTCTGACGTTCACTTGTCTGTTGAGCCCTCAGAGTCCTGCTGGTCTGCTTAAAGCTCTTTTCACTCATCAGTTCATTCTAGAAACAAGCAGAGATTAGTTGTGGTGAAGCCGATGAATAGTTGTTACTGGGGTAATAACAACTAGAGTATGTATAAATAAAGTATGTTTGTCACTATACCTGTTGCTGAGTCTTTGATTTGCCATTGTTCCTCTCTCTCCATGTATTCTTGATGGGAAGACTCCAATGAATGTTCTCCAGCTTCTGCCAAATCAATCATTTAGAACTGGTAAAACTTCAATGAAAAACAGATATATTTATAGTCACTTTTAGGCGCCGTTACACTGCCCGGTTTTTATTGTATATTACTGGCATCAGAAAAAGAGTTTACTAGCATTTCAGTACGTGATGGCCTGTGCGTGTGTGTGCGTGTGTGTGCGTGTGTGTGTGTGTGTGCGTGTGTGTGTGTGTGTGTGTGCATATGAGGTACGGACCTTGCTCGCCTTGGCTCCTTTCTGGCTACTGTTGAGCTTGTTGAGCAGCAGGTGATAGTAGGCCATGATGGCAGAGGGTCGGTTGGTGGTGAGTGTGTGTGTGAGCTCTGAGAGGGAGTAGCCCAGTGTCTCTGTCATGTATTCTAATACAGATGAGTTGAGATCGTCTGGACACAACCTGTGAAAATAACAATTAAAGAGAGGTAGAAACACATTCACAAATATAAGGTGTGAAAAGTGGGTCCAAGAAATCCAGTTGGTTGTTAAATATGTCTTAGTAATGAAGGACTAGTAACTCGGTGTGAGCAGCCAGAGGCTGGAACAACTGTCGCCCAAGAGGAGCCATACACGATCTCATTTCCAGCGTGCATAAAGTGATAAAAGCCTTTTAGTCACACTAAAATATGCAATGCTGTTACACTGCTGACCACAAAAAATTTCATTTTGTTAGGAAACTTCAAGTGAAAGTGAAGTGAAGTGTTTCACTTTCTGGTTGTTTTTCCCTACATTGTAATGTTTGCTGCAGCACTTTCATTTAGAAGAGTCTTTATATCTCACAGTATGAACTACTGAGTGTAATATATGTATGACCACTATATAATAATATCAAATATAATGCGCCTATTTTTCTATTGTTTAATTTAATAAAAAAATATATGACAAAACATTTTACAGTATAGAAAATTGATAAGTTCTGCAAAATGTATTATTTAAAAAATCATCTTAAGATGTGTTTTTTGGTACAGTGGTGAAGTGTAGTAACACAGTAAACCTGTACCTGTTTTTATAAGAAAGTGTGTGTAGCGGTTTCTTGGCATATCCCTCGTTGATCCATCTCTCTTCCATTGCACTTCTAACACTGGGTCTCTTAGCTGGGTCCGGCTCCAGGAGAGATAACACAAATGACACCGCACCTGCAACAGCCCAAATGAAGCAATGCAATGCTTCTTATTATTCATTTTTATTTCTTTTCCTGTTTTTAAGACTCAGTTAAACAAATGTAACATGAATTTGCGAGCACCAAGGTAACGGGAGAGTTTAGGCATCAAGCGATTTAAGCAATAAATACTGTAATATCCTTGATCATGATAAATGTTTTTCTTCTTCAAATAAAAAACTGATAACTGTGGCAAGTTTGTTAGCATTTTCAGGATGTGTACGTTTGCTTGCACACCACAGGTTGTACTATTCCTGCTTGGCCAAGTAGACCAAACAAAAGGAGTCAACTTTGCACAGCTACCCTAAGCTGCCAGACTGGTGTCACTCATTGTGACTTGACTGACGACAGCACTGAGAGCGTCTGGACTTCCTATCAGGAGGACCAATATAGTCTGTCACTCTACGACAGCCAAGTGGGGTTGATAGTTTGACTCCTGATGGGGATTCCTGATAAGCTCTTCAGTCTAGAGGAGCAGATAACCCCAAACAGGCGGCTTCCACATGCAGAGACATGTAAGACAAGTTTTATTTGCTGCTATCAGTTACTTTGCTTTTAATGGAAAAGTCAAAGCACTTGTCTTGGTTTGTACAGTGATCAATGAATACTGAAGAGCAAACACAAGATTAATGGAGAATGGATATTAAGAAAAATTGGTATGATAGAGGAAAGATGTGCCAGTGGTTGTTGGTTTGGTTATGTCCTGGGTACTCTTCTCCTTACATTGCTAAGCAGATACACGTAATGCAGATAATGTATGTTCTTTGACCCCACTTGAGAAGCTGCAATCAGGTGAAAGTAAAGTAAGTTACAAAAAAGTGGTGAGACAACTCCAGGCAGAAGCAGGAAAAAGTCTGACAGTGAATGTAGATGTCTCAGTTGCCTGCCTGTGGCAGTGATACAGCCACTAATCCGACTTTGTCACAGTTTCAGAGCCGTACTGGTTTTCTCCACAGTAACAGGAGCTATGTTTGTTTGTGGTGACATGGCGCCATGACAGAGTGTAATGGAGTGTCTATGTGTGAGAGAGAGACCAAAATAAAGCAGAGAAACAAACACAGTAAGGCCACTGTGGACAGAACTAGTGGAAGAAGTAAAAAAAAAGTGAAGCTTTCATTCCACTCTTTGTCAAGATAGGTCTGTGGTCTGTGGAAAGATGCCTGAATCCAAGTTTGCAATGAGTTATTTCTACAATCTGAACAAACGTTCCACTAGGATTACATCCAAGTTAGATTTTTATCTGTGCTCATATTAGCACTCATGTGCTAATCTGAAACTCAGGAAAACGTTTCTCGGAGGGGAATCATTCAGTTTGAATGGTTAAATACAAAGTCTGGGTTCTGTCTCTGTGTATTTTTGACATTACAGTCTGCATGAAAGCCCCTCCCTCGCACTTCTAGCAAGTTTTTTTTTAAAAACCCTTCAAAATTCCAACGCTCCACTGGCACAGTCTTCGTTTTGGTGAAGAAGCCACTTCGAATGTGGAGCTACCTTTGCTGATGTCACTGGGTATACTACTGATCTCTCCGTTGACCATCTTCTGGTGTAGCTGTTTGATGTTGAACGGCTCCACGGTGAACGGCAAAGTCCCTGTCAGCATGGCAAACATGCTCACTCCTCTGCACACACACACACACACAAAGAACAATATGCAAAAGCAGAAGCACAGTTACATTATGTATACACACAAACACATTCTATAATAAGTCTCAAACAACAAAAATCCTCTTTTAAATAAAGTTATGATGGAACAGGCCAGACAGCCTCCTCAACAGACACACTATGACTTTATCACTTACACAGACCAGACATCCACTTTGGGCCCATACTTCCTGTGAGCGAGCAACTCAGGGGCTGCGTAGGCAGGACTTCCACACTGGGTGTTCAGAAGCTCCAGGGACAGAGATTCAGGCTTCAAAGTGTTACTCAGGCCAAAGTCTGTGTGAAACATATTTTTCAGTGTCTTACTGTAGTTTCTGCAATAACCTGATCTGTATTTTATGTCTGCAGCACCATGCAGTGGAGAAAGCAAGAATGTTAACATACCCACAATCTTAATGTTGTTATGTTTGTCCAGGAGGAAGTTTTCAATCTTTAAATCTCTACAGAAGAAAAGAAAAAGCTGTTAGGTTAGAAGGGAAGAATGCGGCTCACTACAATATGCTTAGGAGCTTTGTCCTTAATCCTACAGGACTTTCTAAATGTAGTTTTCTCCACAGATGAGTGATTTGGAGCGATGTATTTGACAGACCTTGTGGTGGTTGAGCAGTTTAAGAACGCCTGCCTTTCTATTTAGCCACACAAAGCTTGTTGCTGTATGAGTGAGATTGGAGCAGATTAGATTAACATAAGCAAAGGAAAACTTAAGTTAAATGGGGTTTGGGTGGTGTTCAACTTTTAGAATCATTAATTTATTTTGAATTTATTTATTTCCTTTGGATTTTTAAAGATCTTCACCTATCAACATTTTCAAGGCAATGCAGTCACCTGGAAAGTATAGCTGAAAAGTACAGCAGCCTCAGCACTAACCATAGCACCCGATCTAACACTACCAAGCTAAATGAAAATCTGCGGTTAGAAGAGAGAGATCCCCTATAAACTAAAGCCTGGGAATCAGCTATGTTCGCTTTCATCTGCCTTCATCTAACCAACAGACACTCCAGGTCCCAAAAATCCAGAGAACACTACTCACATAACCCAGGAGAAGTTCAAAGACAGACACAGGAGGAAAGAGGGAGAAAGAGAGAGAACCAGTAAGAGCAGACGTTGTCATAAAGGAGAAAATGTATGCGGTGAACCCAGTGAATGTGGGTGGCAGGATCTGTGTTTAAGTGTCAATTTTCCATTTATTTCCAGTTTAATCATCTCTGTGTGGGACTGCGGTGGAGAAGTGAGTGTGCGAGCGAGCGTATGCGTGCGTGTGCGAGCACGTGGGCGTGTGTGTCTGTGTGTGAGAGAGAGGTGCCGCTGAAGAGCTGAGAGTGACATCGTTGGGGGACTTCATTAGAGAGGAAGTCCATGATGTTGTGATGATGTGTGAATCATGGCGCCGGCGCAGGATGATGAGGTCATTGCCTGGTAATCACATTCCCACCTTGAGAGGAGCCAAGGTCTTGAGCTGTGCATGTTGTGTGTGTGAGTGTCTCTGTGTGTGTGACTATTGGCTCTGCAACACCTACCAATACTAAAATGGCACTAAAATAACAGTCTCGACTCCTACACTCCACTGTGCCATATACTACCTTCCTCTGTAGGCTGCGTGCATGAGCAACACGTGTGTTTCGTGTGCACAGTATTTGAATTCTCAAAATCCGACTCCAACCATTCACCATGCAGCAAATAGCTACTACAAAGCTGTAATTGGGCCAAGCCGAGAAAAGCAAGCAAGACAAACTTTCTACATTACATGCTACTGCCTGACTGGTTGAGCAAGCACACACAAAAAGGATTTGTACTTTTTTGTTTAGGTTAAAACTGCGCTGACATTTTAAACAGCATTTCAATGACTGTTTCATATTTATATAGTCATTTAAAAAATCATGTAGGAAATTTTCCATTGAATGTTATTTGGTGTGCAGTATGGATTTTCCTCAAATAAGTAACAGATGATTAAGAGCACAGTGGCGGCACTACCAACAGCTAGACGGTCCCTGGTTTGAATCCAGCCGGGCTGGCAGGGGCTTTTCTGTGTGGAGTTTGAATGTTCTCCTCATGCTTCTGCGGGTTTTTTCCAGGTACTGTTTCCTCTCACTGTCCAAAGACATGCATTTAGGTTAACTCGTGACTCTCAGGCCAACTGGTCAAGGCAGATGGCGTCTGCCTTGACCAGTTGGCCGCCCACCCTAACTATCATCCCAAATCATTCTGGAGAGATTATTCGAATCTATCATGTCAGATATTTACATTAAATGGGGAAAACAGTGTGCATGCTTAGTGTCACCTGTGTACAACGCCGTGTTTGTGCAGGTGCTCCACTGCAGAGAGGATCTGTCGGGTGTAGCGTCGCACTTCCCTCTCCTCCAGCCTCTTCCTCTCACAGATCCTGTCCATCAGGTCTCCTCCAGCACAGAGCTCCATGGCCATGTAGTAGCTGTTCTCTGTCTCCAGAGTCTGAAACACAAGATCATGTGTATAGTACATTAAATGTATACGTTTGTGTAATAGCAGCGGTTAAAGGCAGGAATAACATGTTTGAGCTGATGAAATGTTTCTTTCTTACTTTCTTCGGTAATTTCAGGTGTGTATTGTGTGCATTGTTGATAGTTTGTACAGTATGTGACTGTTTACCTCTAACAGGACGACGATATGAGGATGTCGAACCATCTGATGAATTCGCGGCTCTCTCTTCATGTTCTTCAGCACGTAGGAGTCTTGTCTTGCTTTCTTTTTGTCAATTACTTTTATGGCTACCTAAACACACACACACACACACACACTTTACATTGACCTCCAATTTAGCTACCATTACATTTCCTGGACGCTCACCTATGCCTAAATCTAAACTTAACCTTAAATGAAATTATTTACATGGTTCATGAGTAAGGTGCTGTCCCCACAATGTGAGTGTGAGCAAACAAGTTTTAGTTCAAGCAAATGAACAAAAAATGTTTAGTTTTGCATTATAGAATAAATCCAACATCTTCCTGAAACTGTATTTGTAGATATTTAAATTCTATCACTCCTTACTATACCCCTGATGTTCATATTACAAAGATAATGAACTGGATCTGTGCTTATGATAACAACACAATAAAAACAAAGCCAATAAACCTTTTATGGATAATGAAAATAATTATTTTCTCAGAAAATAAAGTCCAATTTTGTTATGCTTGTGTCTTTTTTAAGTTTGATGGACAACTTTGGCAACTAATGTCCTTTTATCTATTTCCTGTCCAGATGTTATGATGGGAAGAACTCACAAGTACTTGGCCAACACAGGACGTAGAATTCCTAAAAATGATCTTTGCTCAAAAGGATTCAGCTTATACAGATGTCTGTTTGTCTCAGGTTACTAATCAGTTAAACATGTGTCTATTAGCCCATTGACACCACTATTTAAAAAAAAGTGCATAATGAGTGTTACGTACACAACAGTGTGTGTACATCTATACAGTCCCACATACAGTATCAAAAAGACAAAATATGAAATATATGCAAACATGAGCATTTTTTTTATGAGCATTCATTTTATTTTTTAACCAGGAAATGTTCAGGGCAACATGTGCTGCTCCTATTTTCACAATGTACTGTACATAATTTAAATTCTAACTAAACTTTGTAATTATGTTTTATGGAGCATTTGACATATCTGCTTTTTTTTGCTGCAGTCCAGACACATTCACTGCATTCAATCACAATATTGTTTGAGTTATGGTTATAAAATAGGTCAGTTTAACATATATTACTAACCTTGTAAACATTACAAAAATAATAACAAGCCACTGCCTCCTTCGAATGTAAGTGTGAATAATTATCGGGTACAAGGCACAAGTTGTGAACATGTAATCATTATCTTGTGTGTGATCGCCTCCCTGAGTCACTTCATGTCTCCTCACTCTAATTCCAAAATCAGGGAGAAAGCACTGACCTTTTCTCCTGTGCCAATGTGTAGCCCCTCCATCACTTTGGCAAAAGAGCCCTTGTTGATCATTTTTCCCACCAGGTAGGATCCCACCCTTTTGGAGTGGGGAAAACTTCGCAACAGCTCCCTGGGGACCTTCAGAGAGGGGAGAGGGAGCCGCTCACGACACAACGCCGATGTTTCCCACTGAGACAAAGCACAATCTCCATCACCCTCTCCCTCTGCCACCACGTCCTCCAGAGCAGGTATCACTGCTGCGACCGGCATCGCAGACAGGGCCCACACCCCATGTGGTCACCTTTCACACGCGCATCAAACTCAAAAAAAAGGGACGGACCACATGGGTCACACATACCAACACACACACAGACGCATATAAACACACACACTGGTTGTGTTGACTTGAAGGAGGAAAATCCTTCTTCAGGAGCAGGTGTGTGTTCCTCTGTCACACATTTGTGTTATCCTTCCACTCGCAAGTATATCCTTCGCTCCGGACTGTCTGTTAGATGACTCTGCTTTTCTTCTTTGTTTGTTTTGTGGTTTAGCAAGTGCAAGTGCCTCAAGTGTGTCTCTCTTTCAGCCCAACTGTGCTGCGCTCAATGCTGGCTTCTGCCTCTTTCTCTAACTCAGTCTCTCTCTGCCAGTTAGTGGATGATTAACTGCTGTGTTCTTAGGTCAGCTCCAGTGATGAGGATGACATTCTACACCGTAATTACCCCCCCCCCCCTTTCTTTGCACATACTAAGGTGCACACACACCCACACATACTCGCAGTTACACAGTAACCACTGAAACTCACTTTACTTCCTTCACTTCCCTTTGAAATTGGGTTTGATATTTTTTTTTGATTTTTTCACCTTCACACTGACACAGTCAGGTGACTTTCTGTGAGCCAGCCTACACGTCTGTTCACTAAATATGAAGCTACAGCCAGAAGCCTGTTAGCGTAGCTTAGCATAAAGACCATAGGAACAGTAGTAGTTTAACTAACTATGCATAAGAATAACAATATCTGCCTAACAGAACCATCCTCTGCCTGAAATAATTTGTTTCAGCTTCTTTAAAGCCTCACTCATCCCAAGTTCCCAAGCTTTTTTCTGAGTGTCCAGTTTGCAGAAGCTAGTCTAGCACGACATTGTACATTGTGGACATACAGGAAGAAAAACGTCGGTTTATTTCTGGTTGATGACTGTTCATTAATAGGACAATAGTAATGCTTTAAGAGGGTCCAGTGAACATCTCTGACAGACTCTGTAAAGTTTGTGATATCCCTGAGTGGACAGGGCTACAAGATTTAGTTTCTGTGTGTTTTCTTCTACATATTCATCCTGTGTTTTTGGATGGATGAAAAAAGCATGTTGATTTGTGAGGTTTAAAGATGCTTGTAGGTTGATTTGTTACATTTGGATAGAGCTGTGGTAGCTGCTTATCTTGTGTCCAGACTTTATGATAATCTTCAGTGAATATTTTGCTTCATACTTATTTTATAGTCAAAATCTTCTCTTCTAACTCTCAGCAAGTACATAAATAAGTGTACTGCCCAAATGTTTAAACCATTTCTTTAAATGTGTCATTGTGAGTGTCTATCTGTCTTTTAGGACTTTTATACAAGTCTTGAAAACGACTTTCTGCTGGTCTTTACTTCTGTTTGATACTTCTCATTTGGGGGTTTTGAGAGGTCTGGATTAACAGCAGATCAGTACCCCTGCAGCTGGGATTCAGCACCTTGACCTGGCTTCATACCATGAAATCTGTTTCAAAGTCAATTACTTTAATTTCTTACTTGATTGGTGAGTTTACGTTTAATTTATTAAGTTAAAAGTCAAACCGAGGAAGGAGAATTTCAAGTGGAGGTTGACTGTCATATAACTTTGGCGAGATGTACGAGAGCCACAGAGGCATGTGTTATGACAGGGGAGGGTAGCAGTGAGGTTTTGCGCTGATGAGTGATGGCCAGCATGGATGTCTGCTTTTCTGCTACTGTGTGTATTAACATGCATATGTGTGTGTGTGTGTGCGCACAGCGGGGTCAGATTGCAGTGTGTTGCTGCTCGATTCATCCTCACTCAGCTGATGAAAGGATGGATAGAGTTTTAAATCCAACATGTAACCCAATGCGCTCGCGCACTCTCAAACGCACACACAACCTCACACAACCTTTAACTGAGCGACTGTAGCTGCCAAGTGCAGTGTCTAGAGTTACCTTAATTTCTTTTTAATCATGTTGATACTGTATAATTTGATTTGGCATTCACAGCAACTGCACAGTTGCAGCAGCCATGACAGTCTACTTCCCTGTTTTACACACTCAGGCGCCATTAAACTTGGTGTAATCACAATCAAAACACAACTACTCTTCTCCCTTTACATGACTGTACCAACATTTAAACTCTACGAGATGCAGTCAGTGAAACTGACCGACTCTGGTCCAAACTCTTTTAGCCGTAATGAAAAATGGCACATAAATATAAAACACACCCATTCTGTACACTGGTGCGAACAGTTTTTCCAGAATATTCTGAAACGAGCCACAGAACACAGGAGCAGTCTACCATTAGTGGTTTCACATCAGTAGAATCCAAAATGCTGTGAAAACACCAACCCAAACCCTTCAAGAAAATCATTAATTTTCCACCACCAGTCAAATTTCATGTCTTAATCTCTCTCTCTCTTTGTTTGCTTCACGTGTGTATGTGTGCTCCAACACATTGAGCCCTACACTTCATAAACGGGTCTCAAGGCCCTGGCGTTTGTGTGGGAGGATGTGTTAACACACCCTTCCTAATGCTGGGGAAGGGTGTCAAGCTGTGCATTGGACGGACGCAAAGGGTGGAAAGTGAAGAAGAAAGTGTGACAGAGTGAGACAGCAGTGTGTTGTGCCCATGGGCAAGAAACGGATGGACGAGGGGACAGGAAGTGAGTGAAAAACTAATACCGACAGAGAGGGACAAAATGAGTGAGAAGGAGAGAAACCAAGCTTCACAACTGCAAAACAAATGTGAATTAATAAGACCTCAAGAGGCTTTTATATAGCCTCAGCACTGCCTACTTAAATGTTTTGCAGGGGTTTTTCAGTGTGTGTGTGTGTGCGTTAATGTGTGTGTTTCCATGGTTCAGAAAAGGTCATTCTCACTGCCAGAGACCACAGTCTATTTGTGTATGTGTGTTTGCTTTTATGCACGTATTTGTGAGCTGTTTCTTTAAGCGATGCTTAGAGATGTAAGTGTTTTTGAGATCGTGCTGTAGCATCTACACACATGCATACATAAGCTTCATCTACATGCCTCAATGTATAATTATGCTTGTATACATAGTTGTGTGAGTGTGTGTGTATGTGTGTTGCATTGGTGCAGAGGAATGCTGGCTTGCCTGTAGGACTTGGCGAGCTTCTCGGCGGTCACATTAAATGAGAAGAGAAACCCCCTTCTGCTTCCTGCCTGTAATAAATGGATCCCCAGCAACCATTAAGGCATATTTTAACACCAAATAACTCCCCCAAACCACACTAGAACAGACACATTTCGACCCCCACCCTCTCACCATCTCTCACTCTCCCTGCCTCCTGCTGTTTTTCTTTTATTTCTCCATTTACTCTGTTGCTTTTATGCAAAAAAGAGCAAGTTAAATGTTAAAATAAGATCTTTTGGTGCCACAGCATG
Organism: Ctenopoma multispine; assembly: GCA_034779795.1. Classification (NCBI taxonomy): domain Eukaryota; kingdom Metazoa; phylum Chordata; class Actinopteri; order Anabantiformes; family Anabantidae; genus Ctenopoma; species Ctenopoma multispine. The sequence continues at coordinate 5,200,734 of JAUYWH010000016.1, forward strand.
ATGTTCTTCACAGTCATCGTTTGTAGCCTGTTAGAGCTCCTAATGAGAGTTAAAAGTCTTTACAGTCTCAGTGAACAAGCAGCAATAGTTCTCTAAGCTGGGATTTTTCCTTTCCCCTCCAAAACGTTTTCAAAACATGCATTTAAAAAGCTGTGTTCATATGCAGTTAAATAATGTTTTTTTCCAACTGTGTACCGTTTCTATAATGACAATGTTACTGCAAACCGATGCAATGTAGTGCTGAATGCTTTGCAGTAGTGATGACTTATTTCAAAACCAACATAATATAGTTGAGGTAGGAAAACTAATGAAGACACCGAACTGTTGCGTTTAAGTTACAAAACGGTCTCTTCTGACGTAACGACACGCTGCCCACAAACTAGGCAGCGAAGCAGTTTTGTTCTTGAATGCAGGGAAAAGAAGATTAGATTTATACATACATTTTGAGACTGTCAGGAACAAAATTAGAAGATTGAAAATAGACATTATACTGAATGTGTGTGTGTTTGTGTGCATACATACACTGTGCCGATAGTGCACAGAAACCTCAAGCTCCCAGGTCTCTGGTGGAGGCCGCGAGGTTGAAGAAGACAGACTGTCCGCAGGGTGAGTGGGGAATTTTTATACATTATATATTTTTATATTTTTTATTTTAACCTTTAGTTATTTAGGGTAGTTTAACTGAAAAGAGAAGGTACAGTACGCCCTGATCACACAAACACAGTTACACACATTTGCATGTGGAAGGTGCTCAACCACAGTCTGACCTGTGACCACTGAGCAGCTCCAGTGACAAAATGTTAATTAAAGGGTTGTACTTGATGATGATGATGATGATTATTGAGCATTTGTTTAAATGTTTTAATAGTATCATGATTAGGTATGTATTTATGATTTCTCGAGTCACTCGTCACTTCACTGATATTTCTACTACCATTAAATGTATCACCGGTATTGTCTGGGAACCTCATGATAAAATCCACAGACTGACATGTTTAAAAGCTGGAGCAAACAGGTGCCTGTCACTGAAACAAGAAATTTTAATCTAACCTGGTGTAATATGATACACACATTAAAATGAAGTGTTTGGTACTGGTCTCTTACCAGTGGTTAGGGTTTCCAGAGCTGCTGTCCCTGACTGCCCCCCAGTGGACATTACAAACTGACTCGAGGACTCCATGTACTCTAACTTCTCACACACTCAGTCTACAACAAAAGTAGCATCATAATTAACTCTGAGACAACAGATATAAAAAAGGTTTAGTATCAATTCCAGATCAGAAACTTTTTTTTTCTGTGAAACCTGTCCATCCAAACCTCAAGAAAATCACACAGAGAAATATCTTGTGGGAGAGGCAGAAACAATCAACTCATGCAATTACACTTACTGCAAGGCTCTGCAAACTGCTTTACAAGACATCACCCTCCCCACCTGCATACATATCCCACAGCTGAGCAAAACAAGCTGAGTGAAACAAGTGTCTAACATGTTAACACATATTTTGTTGTTGTGTCAAGGGTTGTTGTTCTCTTAAGGAATTTGAGGAAACGTAGGACATAATTAACTGAAGCAAACAATGCTGCTTGAGGGAAAGTGAGTCACTCCATCGCAAAGTAACTCCTGCAATGCAGTAAATAGCACAGCTTGGTGTTGTGTAGCAGCGTGAGAGGATGCATGGATTGACATGAAGGAAAACAGCAGTGCTCAGCTCAGATGCTTTCAATTAACTGATTTACAAAAATAATGCGAGAGAAAGAGTTTTTTTCTCTCCAGAAAGTTGCTACGACTTGTGATCGCTGTCTGCTCCCCCCATTGTATCTCATCAAGTTTTCTAGATGAGGGAACCTAGCTGTCGAAAAAGCCCGATGACTTCATCTGTGGCTGCAGCCTCCTTGACACATCAGCATCTGTCACCGACACCTGCCATCACTTCACCATGTCATAATAAGTCTGTTTAGCGTGTTGTCAGTCAGTGTCTGTATGTCGCTGTGGTATAAACATCTCATGTTCTGTGGTCTCTGCATCAGTGATGCTGATTAGAAATGGTTCCCTGTGGTTTCTAAAAAGACAAAAAAGGCACAGCGCTCTTCCAGTTGAGACTCTTCTACAATATATACTGTGACTACGCACCAAACCGCCGCTGACCACAGACACATTTCAATGAGATCAGATTGCTTCAGAGCTGAATTTAACCAGAAATGGTGCTGACTTACCTCTCTAAACAGTTAGGGGAAGTGTGTTTTGTGAAGAGTGCGTGTGCCAAGAAAAACTGAAATGAAGAAAGGGCAAAAAAATATAATAACCTACAGCAGTAGCATGCTTTGATTTAAGTCCTGAATTATTAACTCAAGTCCACACAAAGCCAGTGTGCAGAAATTTAAGCTAAACCTGTCTGCAGCATCGCTTTCCAACATTTCATATACAAATGTTGAGCCATATTCCTTGATTGTAAAGTCTAATTTACATCAATTGTGGCACTGGAGCTGAACACTGTCATGAGAAATTCACCATGTCATTTATGTAACAGTGTTGAGTTTTTGTCATTTATAGTTTGGTTTTTGTTTTGCTGAATGTGAAGTCCTTTTGTGCTGCCTTAAAGCTAACTGTGTGCAGATTATTGTAAATCACACACATAGACACACACAATACAGATCTGTAAAAAAATGTCTTTCCCAGAGCTAAAGTCCATCACACGCTGTTAATCCCACAGAATCCTGACCAAGCCTGAAATGGGAGTTTGTGTCACGGGCGGTTTAGAGGTTTTCTACTGTCAACAATACACTGACGGGAGAGAGAGAACAAGAGAAAGACAGAGAGAGGTCTGAGAAAAATACAGAAAGGAAGGGATGAAAAAGAGTCCACCCCTTTGAGCTGAAAAGCTGAAAAGAGAGCGTTATAACAGCACAAAGTGCTCTCCCACTGTCGCTAATGTGGACCGTGTGTGTCTGTGCATGTGCTGCAGTGTGCAGATGTGCACCCTTGTGTAGTTGTGCACACGTGTGTCAGTGAGTGTGCATATGCAGAGATGTGTGTGTGTGTGTGTGTGTGTGTGTGTGTGTGTGCTGGAGCTGCCTGCTGCACCGCTCCCAAATTGAAATGTGAAAGAAACGTGTTGGAAGGTGATGACAAGAGTGAAGTGAACCAGTCGTTTCCTGAAGGCTCAGACCAGATGTGTCGCACACAGAGTCTCAGAAATCTGCTGCACATTTGTGTTTAATAACCAGGATATTTAACTAGGGGTGGCGGGAAGACAGGGGGCAGGAACTGAGGGTGTGTGTTTGTATGTTTTCTTGTCCATGTCTGCTCACCTGTATGCACAATTGTGTGTGTTTTCTGGGGAAATGTGTGTGGGCGTGTGTTTGGGGGCTAGATGAGATGTGTGCTTTACTACTTTATTGGAATGTTTCAGACTGCAAAACTGTAGAAAATGAGGGAAGGAGGCGGAGTGAGACGACAGACAGAAAAAAGCCTGACAGACTGATGGCCACACCTCCGATCAGCACTCAGGACACACAAACACACACACTGGGTCTATTCCATGCTGTACTCTGCTACTGACCGCAATGCCCACCACTTCCTCCAGGAGCAAGCCCTGGCGCCTAGAATAACAAAGAAAATATTCAGCTCCATGCTGTCTGATGTCTTTATATTTCCAACCCTTCTGTTCTCATACATGCATGATTCATGGATTATAACTTAGAAATATAATCAGATGCTTTTCCAATGATATTTCTGCCAGTTAAATAAAACCTTTTGAGAAGTAACTGCAAGACAAAATAATGCAGGGGTGTAGCTCCTGCTAATGACTAAACAAAGTAAATATACTGTTGGGCCAAGACGATGTAAAACCTGATATTGTCTTGTTTTTACTGCATCTTTTTAAAACTGCATATATAAACAGCCTTAGCATGGATATATGGTATTAATGATTTAAACATTTGAACAACTTTTCACACAACAACACACACTGTTATGGGATCAGCTTTCTCTATAGGCAGCATGCGTGTGAAAAAAATAACATTAACGTGCATTTTTTGATCAGCTGACAAATACTCTATCATACCCAAAGACTGGGTGGTCACACTCACAGCATGTTCAGAATGGCCATTGCAGAGGTAATAAAAGATTTCTTACATATGTTTTTTCGTGCCAAAGGAACCATGTACCTTATGCCTGATGGCAGTGACTGAAAACAGTGGTTTAAAAGGTGGGAGGAGTCATCACTGATCACGATGGCTTTCCTGATCACTGAACGGCAATACAGTCCAGAGACAGGTAGTTGATTTATTATACGGGAAAGCCGTGCTGTTTGTTTGATGGTGAGAAGGTTGTACCAGCAGGAAATGTTAAAGGTGAGGACTGATTCGATGAGGGAACGGTAGACCAAGGTCAGAGTGTCCTTGCCGACCTGGAAGGTCCTGAGTTTCCTCAGCAGGTGGAGACATTGCTGTGTTGTTTTATTAACAGCTTCCGTGTGCTGAGAGAACAACAAGCAGGTGTCTATTACAGTTGCCAGATATTTAAAAACTCGTACCTGTTCCACCGTCCAACCCTTTATGCTGAGTGTCTGGAACGTAGGCGATGTTTTGTCTCTGCCTCCACAACACAGCAACGCAAGGAGAAGTTTGTTCTCCTGCTGCTACCTGGATTCTGACTGGGTACTCCAGTTTCCTCCCATTGTTCAAAGATGGTGTGATTGGTGAACTTAAATTGCATATAGGTGTGAATGTATTTGAACGGTTGTTTGTCTCAATATGTCGGCCCTGTGATAAACTGACCTGACCATGGTGTTCCCCACTCACTCAAAGATATCTGGGATATGCTCCAGCACTCCCACTGAACCTTAAGAGGAAAAGCGGTTAGCATGATGGATGGATAATAAAATATTATGTCAGCATTTTGGGAAATATGTCATTTGCCTTGTTTCCATGAGATGGGAAGATCTGTAGCACAGTAAAGTACTATTTGGTGCTATTGATCACCAATTAGCCGTATACTGATCACCTGTCATTTATGTATCCGATCAGAAATCTTAGGAGCATGACAACAGTTGAGCAAAGTTGAAAGGTGTATGTATTGACTGGTAAAAATAAAAATGAATAATTGTTACTTGCAACAATTATTACAGGAGATGCTGTGCCCCAGTCTTTCTTTACACCACCAAATTAGCACTTCTGGGATACTCATGACTTAGACGACTCCCAATCTCCTTCAGCGTCAGTAGCACCATCGTGTCTGTGCAAGTACAGATCTAGAACCAGGAGGGATTAGTCTAAGTACCATAAAGACTGGAAGCCGAGGAAACTAGTTTAGTTTATCTGGCTCTGTACATATTTTCAAAAACGGAAAAAGCGTGTGCTCATTATTTAAAAAAAATAAAAAGCCTAAATTGGTAGTTAATGACTAAAAGCTAAAATGGTGATAAATTACTGGTCCAATTCCGGATGGTGACAGTGAACCAAAGCTAATCTGACTTACTGAAGCCAATTTTTAGTCCACAGCCCCAAAACCAAGTTGAATCTGGCAGCCATGTACAGGCTTCACATTTGGTTTTTCACTGTCAGTGCACAGCCACGTGTGCCGACACTCAGCCGAAACAGGACCAGCGCAGCTCGAGCCGTCCTGTGTCATCAGCTGCCTCCTGCGAATGTAATATTTTTTTTAACCGAGACATCAGTTCCACAATCAGCTACAGAGTGAATGGCCTCATTGTGTGTGCTGGTGAAGAAGAGGTGCAGTTTATTTGGGCAGGAGGAAGCTGCTATTTACACTAAAGGTGTTGGACCAGCACACATATAATTGCTTTGGCTCATGCGTGTCTCTGTTAGGGTGTAATGAGAAAGTGTTTAGCTGTGTAAGCCTGTGTGTGTGAACATAATCGCCCATGATATACAACATTATGGCTGTTTCTTAATGGCAGTGTTTTAAGAACAGCTATTAATGCAGCTTGTAAAATATTCCCAAACACCACGCCAAACAGCCACTTTAATATCACCTCCCTCTTTCTCTCTCACTCACTAGCTCTCTCCACCTCGCTCTTCCCCTCACCTCATTTGTGGGAGAATTTATTTAACTAGTTAAAAACAATTCTCTGAATATTCCCAGCTGAGTGACCAGGCTTCCGTTTTTTTTTTCCTCCCTCGTTCTTCCTCTCTATTCCCTCTCTCTGGCTTTGTGTTTTTTTTCATCTCTTCTCTTAAACGAACCTGTATAATGTTGTCAGAACTGCTTGAGAATGAAGTGCTAAGTGTTGTTTTTTATGGGGAGGAAACAGACTGGAACAGCGGGTGTGTGTTTTCTGATGCCTACTAGACACACACATATACAGACACACACACACACACACACACACACACAGTCGGTCAGAAAACCTCAGTGTGAATATGTTATGAATTACAACCTGTTCACTGATGAGATAGCCCTGAAAGCTTTTGCTCAGTAGATCATTAGCGCTTGTGAGTGTGTTACACTTTGTGGTGTTTGCGTTTGTGTGTATTTTTAGGGTTGACAATGTCATTAAGGCACCTTGGTGAAAAATCTGTTCTCAATTGTTGTGGTGATTTCTGCTGTTTTAATTTGGACAGTAAAGGAGCTGCCAGCTCCAGCTCTACCCGCCATGATGCCGTGACCACTCAGCAATGTTAACTCTATTTCCATGCACACACAAACCCTGTACGCTTCACACACAATCTTACACACACTTTTTGTTTTATAGATTGTGTCCATAAAGGCTTAGCTCATAATTTGTTTTTCCAAAATTGTGATGTGTCATGAGTGAGGAGTCTTTGTTTAAAGGGTGTGAATAATGTGCAGAAAATTACTCAAACTGTCTTTGAAAGCATTGTGAAGAAAAACCCGATGGCCTGTGCACTCTCTGCTTGTCCAGCTGGACATTTTTATCCTCCACTTAAAGCATCATAATAATGTATCGGGACACCAGATCAACACAACTGCAGCACAGTTGCCGGAACAATCCACAAAAATATACGGCTATCTTAAATACTTATCATTAAATCAATATAAATATCATTAAATACTAATTTTCACAGTTTTAAGTTTAAACTAGGAAGTTTCTAGGAAGGTTTTTTTTGCAGGATCTGTGCAGTATGTGTGAAGAACAAAGTTGGATCACTTAAAAGTGACGGGTCTTCTTCTTCTTCTTTGGGCTGCTCCCTTTAGGGGTTGCCACAGCGAATCATCTACCTCCATCTCACCCTATCCCTGTGCAACCATCATAAAAGTCATATATAACTTTATGATTAAAACAGTAAGTTAATTTAAAGAAGAACACAATATTTAAGATTAGAAGCTAACTTTAATAATCAGTGCCAGGTTGTCAAATATATTATTAAATTCAGATGTGGTTCCACCCTCTGCATTTTTTACATTTTGAATGCATATTGTTTTACTATTTCATCTGCACAGATGTACTGTATCGTGATCATTTGAGTCATATGTTCAAATAAACTCTATCCTTTGAGGGCATGAATTCAATCAGCACTGTTCTCTCTGACTCCCTCACCCTCCCCTCCCTCCCTGCTTCCAGGTCCTCTGCTGTCCCAGCTGACAGCTGGCTTCGAGCACCTCTGACTCTGCCTGAGGATGAGATAAGCTAAAACAATTCCTGAAGGGAATCTGCACGGTTACATGAGAAAAAGATAGAAAATACCACAAAGCGTATAATCCAAATAAAATTAGAATAGAAGAAATGGACAATCCACTTGTTAAAACTGATTTCCATTGTCTAAAAAAGTTGTTCATGCATCATGCTGGAACATTAGTGGAGTGTAATGGTAGTAATTGTAGTGCTGCTGGTACTGGGGGGAGGCAGTGGAGGTCCTGAGCTTGAAGCGGAAACCAGATGGATTCTTGGATGGCACTTCAGCTCCTTCACCTCAACTAACAGGAAATGGAATTATGTCTAATTATTCACACTGCTCCCAGCTCCAAATCTCATCTTACATGTATATACTATCTGTATTTCGGCTTGTGCACGTATTTCTGTGTGTCTGTGTGTATGTGATTAGGTATGTGGCCGTTAAAGAAAGCTAATAAAGTCTGTTCTCCTTCATTAGTGTGTGTAAAACGGCCTGGCAAAAACAGTTTGTGTGTGTTTAGGTGTTGGTGGGTTTGACTGTGTCTGTGTTAAATAGGTAATATTTTGTGTGTCGAGACAACACACGCTTGAATGCTTGTGTGTGTGTGTGTGTGTGTGTGTGTGTGTGTGTGTGTGTTTGTTTGTGTATGCGTGCATTCATTAAGCACGTGTTAGGTTGTTAATAGCACACCTCGTTGCCCGGGCAAAATGAGGCTGTTAAACTGATGCACAACTGTGCTCGTGTATTCTGAATTAACAAAGACAGCCCTATGTTTGTGGGTGACAGAGTAGTGTGTGTTGGCGTGTTGCTGTGAGGATTGCTTCACCTCCTCACAGCTGTGTTAGCATTTAAAAAGCTAGCACGCCATACGGGCAGCTCCTTGCTAAACGAGGCTACAGTAACCATGAAAACAAATTCTTATGCCGAACACTTGAGTTGCAAAAGACAGTTTCTGCTGGATTCACGGGTCAAGTTGAAGGACGTTAAGTTTAAGCAAATCTGTCCACACACAAAGAGTATAACCTGCAAAAAGACAATTTTTGGCCACTTGGTGGCAGCGCATGAAACAGTAATCACCTCTTTACACAACCAGAAGATATGGACCAATAAGCAAGTCTAATATTCACTCTGGTTTTAGTTCTGTTGTGGGCTCTTGTCCTACGTTAACTTCTTCTTCTCCTCCCTCTTTATCTAGTTGGGCCAGGTTGTTAGTATACAGGGGATTAACGGGGCTTTTTGGTGGGAACAGCTGCTGCTGCGTCTGGAAACTATGCTGATGAGAGCGGTGAGAGTGAACCAAAACATTAAAGCTGTGGTTGTAAAACTCAGACAATTAGCTGACAGACACTAAAATGCACGGTAGAAATGAGGTGAACAGTTAAAAATTCTCTTTGGGTTTGTAGCTATCAGCAGCCACTTCCACATTACAGCTAGTTAGTTATCTGATCCATTAATACTTCTAACATGTCTTAAACATTAGGCTTCGTAGTAGCAGGTATCTGAAAGGTGGGGCTATGTTTATGTATCCTGCCTATCACTTCGGGCACAGATGATGATGTGTTCACACAGATGGATTCTCAGATGTGGCCGTTTTAGCAGGTCCTAACTCCACGCATCGCAACGGGACACGCTTTTATTACAACACACACACACACACATGCATGCATGTGCGCCCCTTCCCAGTCATGCCTGGCAACTGTGTAGTTTCTCACAGCTCGGATCTGGAAATCATCTAACCTGGGTACCTATTGCATGTTTTAATCCCTCCTCTAAACTGAGAGGGAGGTGAAAAAGAGACTCGAATACTCTGAGTTAACCAACTCTAATCTGTGTGCTCTTAAACACCTCATTGTGCAGGCTAATTAAGAGACAGAAAGAGAAGAGAAAGAAAAGCACATTTTTTAATACTTTCTACTACTTACTATTTTTAAGACCAAAACAAAGAAAATGCAACTACAGAGCAAACACACAGTCATAAAAATAAAAGACTTAATTCCTCCACTCCAGCTGTCCATCGTGGCAATATTAAATCAGCATTTGGCAGTTTCACAGTCTGATACCGAGTGCTTTTCTGTCAAATAATAAATGAAGACTTTATAGAGTATGTGACCTTACTATTTGGTAGTTGCCGTGCACAGATTTTGTGGAATACAGCTTGTATTCATTAGCAGATTAAATGGATTAAAGAGGCAGTACACCTAAATCATAGAGCGTATCTGCCTAAACAGCACTGACACAATTTTACTTAGAAACTAGAGTAGTTTTTAATTTTAAAAATCATCACCTTTGACCTTTTTAAATATGCATCACAAAAATATTTGCTTTGATGAGACTAGTTGTATTATTATTGATTCTGCAAAATTTGCCCAGGTGAAGGCTGCATCTCCAAAAATCACCACAGCAGACTAACTTCATTTTACACCATCAAAACAAATGCAGCCTTTTTTTTTTAGATGTGTGCTGCATTAAGATGTTTGGTAACCAAAAAGTCAAACTTTTACCAGCTGTTAACGAAGCCAGATGGAGTTTGTCTATCATTAAGTGCAACGTTTATGTCTGCCTTTAATGAGTCGTGCACCATGTGCACCAGTGTCATAGTTTCGGTCTTTCCCGTGGTGCCTGCCTATCCGCCTTCCAGTGCTAATGTGCTAATCTGCTGTTTAGTCCAACCAGATGGGTTTCTCACTCTGCACTGGGGAATGATGGGGGAGAGGAGAGATGGGGGAGGAAAGGAAGTTACCTGCAGAGATATCCCCTCATTAAAAATCCTTCTGCCTAAATTACGCAGCCCACACTCAGCCCCTCCCTTCCTAGTCTCTCTTTCTTCCAGCCCCCTTTCCCAGGATAAGTTTTATTACAGTGACAGGCTCAGACTCTCATGTATTCTATTGCCCTCCACACTCTCTGTACATCACTTTACTTCTTTTCAGTTACTCACCTAAATCTATCTAGAGCCAATGGCTGACAATAGAGTCGTCATACTTTGGCATCCACATCACAGGGCTGTTGGCATATGTGCTGATTTCACATAAAACTAACACATTCTTAGCTGTATGAGAATAATATGAGAGCTGGAGATGAAAGCATGCTAGATCTGAGAGCGAAATTGATATATATGTGTAGAAACACAACATGTAAAAGGAACAGATGAAAAGCACATATGAAGCCCAATCAGGGAGACCACACATACATTTTCACACATGCACACATGCGCATGCTATCAGCTCTCATGTCAGTGCCCTATGAACGTCTCTCAAGTTTAGACCATCATGCATGAGCGCATTCAACAAGCAAAGGGAGCGTAAGACTGAGGACAAGAGGAAAGAAGGATGGAGGAGATGAGGAGGAAATCCTGTACAAACGGGGAGTGTAAGAGCAAATAAGAAAGGGCTGTTTAAAAACTCTTATGCTTTATTACTGTCCTTTTTAAGTGGGCTCTTAACAAAATAAAATACAAGGAATGCGAGAAAAGTGCTAAAAGTCTTGTTTTCCAAAAAAGTGCTCTCGTATCGGGACAGAAAAAGACAGAGGGAGAAAAGAACTGCTGAAAAACTTCATATCAGGTTTGAACTCAAGGAGAAGCATGTGACCAAGGTTAACAGTGGCCATCTCATGCACACACACACACATGGAGGCCTCATCTTTCATCACAATGATCTCTTTTCCTGGACTGTCTACACACTCAAAACCAAAACCACGGGACTAAAAATGGGTCCTTGTCATAGTCTATTAGGAGTAAATTTGCTGTGTCCACAGAGTTGTTTCTCTCTTTCCCATTTCAGCCCTTTTCGCTGTGTTATTATTGCTCACTGGATTTGGTCCTCTCACCGCCCAACAGTATTCAGAAGGATTAAGCTCCTGCCTAAATGGCAGTCTGATCAAACCAGATATCATCAGACCGAGAGCTAGAAATTATATAATCCAATATTGTCTGTCAACATTTGTACAACTACATTTCTTGTTTGACTTCTTCTTCTTTTCATAAAACTACCATCACTTGCATGAAAATAGATAAAATGGCACCAATCATCATGGTGAAAAAACACTATTTTGTCTATTGTCTATTTTTAGTTTTGATAAAATACATTGTAAATATGCATGAATTAAGTTTAGGTTTCAGTCCTGGATGTCTGCCACATGTATCAATCATAATACTCACTGCACTGATTGTGAAAATAGACGTTGGACATAAGCTGCTGAATGAAATGTACTTCATAGCAAAATTTTAATAATAAAATAAAAATAAAAAAAATCTGTTTCATGCTGCTCGGCCAAGGCTGATGAAAGCATATTAAAACTCAGCAGAAAAGAAGCACGACCCATTTAAGGTCTGACCACAGCTCTGTTGCCTTACATCAACACAAAAAGGCACGTATCCATGTGCAGTCTGTCTGTGCGCTGAACTCTTCACGGACAATGACAGAAGGCAAAACTACTCCCCTGCAGCTTTTACATGACTCCTCAACAGTCTGCTTGAATTGTTAAATAATGATAGTATCTGTTTCGCCACTGCACTTCTGTCCACACGGTGTGAAATACAGGCAGCAAGTTGTTAAGAGAGAATAGATGAATGAAGCTGACCTCAGCGAAAGAGAGGGAGGAACATATGGAGGTAGAAGTGAACATAAATGAAAAGACAGAGAGAAAGACAGTTTAAAGACTACAGATAAAATATTAAAGATCATGTTTGTCACTAATATCCTGGATACTTCTTTGTTTTTACTTTACTGTACGCTGTCACTCTCAAACTGTACTTTTTCCCAGGCTGGTGAAGACACATTTAATTTCTGTGCAGGCCAAGAGACTTCCTGTCATGATTACCTGCTCAGCACAGAGCCCATTGTGAAAGGGAAGCAAACTGTCACATGCATCATTAACTGTTCCTACGATCCCCAACTATACAGAGGTGTTTTTAATAAACCTATAATCCTTGTTTACATAACCACAGAGTCAAGGGACATGGACACAGATATTCCCTGACAGTAATGCCTGCTGCTAATCTGTGTATGTTTAACCAAAGGTCTTTTTCTTGGCTTACTGGTGCTATAGGAACATCTGAAAATGGGATTTCACAACACCACCAAGTCAGGACAAATTTAGAAAAAGAATATCTGATTCCGAGCCTTAATGCTGTGGCTTCATGTGATGATTTCCTTTTAAAAGATGCAGTGTGTGTTCACAGGCTCTGGTTGTTCCTTTCATTCCATCTAACACACAAGACGGACTGGAACTATCACGCACCCACCATTATTAAGAGACCCCCGTTATGCACTAGGCTAGAGCATCATATACTGTACAATCAGCAATGTCATTTACCCAAGTACTAATACTAAAGTATAGTTTTGAAGCTCTTAGGCAAGTTTTGTATTTTCTGCTACTTTCTGCTACATTTATCAGAAATCTCTTACTAACTTACTTTTTACAGATGCAGATTCTTAATAAACATAAATATAAATGCTGACGGATTGTTATGGACTGACCACCTGTTAGTTTGTCTTTGGACCATATTGTTTTTGTTAATTACCAAAATGTTTCTTTGCCATAATTTTAGATACTTTTTCACTTTCAGACAGTGGAACAAGTTTAAACATGACACTTCCCTTATGAAATCATAATAATTAGTTACTTCTTTAAACATCCTGTAGATACACATCCCCACCGAAGAAAATGTTCCATATGTTAATATTAATTCTCCTTTCAACAGAAATATTTGGATCTTTAGCTGCTGAATGTTCTTTGTGTGCATGGCCATGTGCTTTATGATGGCATTGGGATGCACTATGTGAGTCTGATGCATGGAGGCCACACCTCACAACTTACAGGACATAAAGGACAAATGTCTTTGGTACCAGATGCCAGAGGACACCTTTTGAAGTCTTGATGGGTTTGGATTACGTTGGCAGAAAAGGGGAACCCACATAATATTAGGCAGTTGACACATTGTGGTTAATCAGTGAATACATGACCTAAGTAGTTACTGACCTAACTATTTATCTTTCAATTTTATTGATTAGTGCACAGACGTCATTTCATTTGGTCCAAATGACATCTGTACAGGGGATGATGATTATCTCCCATATAACTAGTCACACATTTACCACAAGGAGAAAATTATCTCCACTAAACTAGACAAACAAACAAACCTGATGTGGTGGCATGATTTAAGCAGGTGTGGTCAATGCCGTCCAGCTGCAACGTCCTCTGTGGGGTGTGAGCAACATCCTCACTGCCTCATTAACAAATCATAAACTTTCCACATGGAAGTTGGCTGGTGTGTGAGTGAGACAATGTTCAGCTGGTCAGTTGATGTGAAAGACGAAAGAGTGGAAGACATGGACAGCTGATAATGAGTATAGTTACACGCACACACACTAACAATTCAGCTGAGTCAAAATATGTCATTTCCTGGAATAATGAGAGGGTTTGACTGAAGAACTGCCAGTGTCTCAGCTGGAGTGTGGTTAGAATAGAATCAACAACTCTTAATATTCTTAAATTGATTAATAAGGCTTGGTTGGATGATGGATGCACAGATGGGCTAATAAATAGCTGAATAATGAAGGTGTGAATTGATAAATAGATGGGAAAATGTCAAAATAAAGCTCAATGTTTTACTCAGCTTTTTCTAAGACTGGCACACTAGCATAGAATAGACTAGGACTGTAATAATAATATTCCACGCTATAAACATCAGTCCAAACCATATTCCCAGTAAATTCTTCAGCTTTAATATTATTTTTCTGTCTATATATGAAAACCATTTATTTTCTGCCTTCTCCATCCACAATCTGTTAGAGGCAGTCAACATCTTTCGACTTTATTTGGAGCCACAATGACACGTGGCAGTTTTGTAGGGATGAAAAATATCCCCCAGCCCTTAATATATGGCTAAACCCTATCATTGCAAATTGAAAAACTGTAAAAAAAAAAACAAACTTGCATATGCACACACTTACGTTTGCGTGTGTGAAGAGGCTATAATATGTTTGTAGAGAGCAGGATGCCAGGCAGCGCCTGTTAAAGGCTCTAATGTGGCAGTGGTTTCATGGTGGTTGGCACAGATCAGCAGGAAGAGGGCAAAGAGAGGGATTTAAAAAATAGGGAGTGATGAGGGAAGACCGGTGTAGGGGCATAAAATGAAGGGAAAGAGCAGAAGCAAGTTGAAGAAAGAGGGCTATAGTTACAGAAGCACACCACAGGCATCAAACAGGGGTGGATATACTGAATGAATACTCATTCTTTTTCTTGCTTTTTCTCTCTGTTCGCACTTCATTCGTCTCTCCATCCCTCTCTCAGGGTCAATGGCCCATTCACAGTGTGGGCCTGAGGTGATCAGAGTGGACTCTGCCCTCTCTTGCTCCCATTTCTTTTCTTTTCTTCATTTTGCTGTGGTGAAGAGGAAGGGGATGAATCAAAACAGTCGTACTTCCCCTAAACTCATCTTTTATTAATCAGACCTCAGCAGTGTGTCAGGGGGAAGAGTGACGCATACGGGTTTGTGAATTTAAACCGTGCCTAGTGAACACACCAAACAGACACACACAAAAAGAGCACAAATGTACAACTGACCGCTGACAAATGCCTTAGGGTGTTTCATATTTCCTCCACTGCAAAACAGGCCATCGCAAAAAAAAACTACACACACTACCACACTGCTCGGTTTGTGTCTGAGTATGTGTCAAAGCGGCAGACAGACAAAAAGGGAATAAGAAATTAGTGAAACAGATGACTTGACTGCACCACCTTCTCTCTGTCATTCATAAAGCCTCTCTCTCGTTCTCCACTTCTTCCTAGCTCCCTAACACACATACACACAGAGAACACACCAGCTCGCAGGCGGAGAGGAGCGGATATTCTGGGTGGTGTTATTCCAGGTGTGGAGTCGTTGAGGTCTCCATGCTGTGACCCTGTTATCCTGGGAAGAGGGAACGTATTAGAGGCATGCCGGGAGAGGAAGAGACTCTATATCAAAAACACATTTTACCCCAAGGCTGTATCACTGCAGCTATGTAGCAACAAACACACACATATATACACATGCACAGACATTTGTATATATATATATATATATATGTGTGTGTGTGTGTGAACCTGCTAGTGCACTTTACCAGCACATGACGCAGTCTTCATTTGCCAAGTTAGTTATCAAACCGCTGAAAGAGAAACTGCACAGAAAGTATAACATTTAAATTTAGCATAAATGCTGATACTGTATTTTAGAACAACTGTTGTACTAGCTCAGCTTACATCTGTTCTACTTTTTATTAGCCTTTTTTTACACTCTCCTTACTTGACATTTCACCACAGAATAGGCAGTATATTCTTTCCAGAATTTCCCTTTGGGATTATTAAGAGGTTTTTAAATTGACATCATAAATCCTATGGTTTTGTGGAATAATATGGTTTGTTGTGATATACATTGTGCATTCATAGTGTGTGCATGTTTTTATTGTGAATCAGCATGTATAAAGCTTTGTTGATGTCTTGAATCTCATTCATAGTTTGTTCTTTCTATCGGCGGTTAAAAATTGTGTCATGACAACCAGTAAGATCCTCAGAAAGTTAAAGTTAAAAATAGCAACAGGCACTGCAGAGAAAACAATAAAAAGCTTTTTTTGTCACAGGATATATGTATGCATGTTCTGTGCACGCTTTAACGCACAGAATCCTTAAATACAGTAATAAAACAGCATTCCTTA
This sequence comes from Ctenopoma multispine, assembly GCA_034779795.1. NCBI lineage: Eukaryota > Metazoa > Chordata > Actinopteri > Anabantiformes > Anabantidae > Ctenopoma > Ctenopoma multispine. The sequence continues at coordinate 5,217,032 of JAUYWH010000016.1, forward strand.
AATCTGCGCTAAATGCTAGTTAGCACTGAGCTGGACGCTGAGTGCAGCCAGGGAGGAGAGGCAGGCTTACCGGACGCCTTCACCACCAATTCTCAAATTTAATGACTTAGTTCTTTGATTAAAAAACGCCTAAATGGTTCCAGTTGAGCCAGAGAAAGAGAAAAGAAATAAAACTCCAACATCTAAGAGATGAAAATAACCGTTGTTCTCCAGTTTTAAGAGGCACGTGTGCTGGGGTTGGCCTGAGACGTCAGTTACGAGCTGCAGATGTTTGTATGGTTTTTTTATGATTGTTGTTATTTTCAAATTGTAGTGTTTCCGTGATGAGCTCTGGACTCGTTAGGAGAGAGTGCGTGCATGTGTGAGTGTGTGTGTGTTTGCATGTACGACCATCCGAAGAAAAAGTCTGGAGTACTTTGAGCGTAATTAACCATGGTTTTAATCTGTGTCCTTTTTAGCAGCTCATTATATAGTCTAATCACAGGAAACTATAGAGGTTATTACAACTCAATGATAGACTACCCGTATATGCACAATCACACAAACAAACACACACACACACACACATATGAATTCAAGAATTCCCTGGCAGTGAGCAATAGGGTGTAATCCAAACCTCTGGTGTACACAATCCTCTGCCTTTTAATGACCTCATGCATACACACAAAACACACATACTGTCCAGATTTGTTGTGTCTTCATGTGGTTTCACAGGTTATGAGAACAGAAAATGTTTTCACCTCTTCTTCAATAGATGGAGAAAGCCATAAAAACAGCACCTGCTCGCTTGTTCTCTCTCCCCCCCCCCATCTTGACAGCCCCCTCCTCTCTGTCTTTGAAGAGAGAAATAAGCCGTGAGGTAATGAGACAAGTTGTTTTGTTGCTGTGCAACAGCATTAAAAAAAACATCACGCTTGCATTTTTGCCTATTCTCATCAAAAACATCTTAAAACGGTTGGACAGGTAGGGGTTTGGCGCCTTGCTCAAGGGGCAGAGGCTGGAGATAAACCTGCCAAGCTTCAAGCAGTAGTCACCCTGTCACCAATCGGCCCTCGTGTTTAAATCATCCAGGTGTAGACCGTGACAGGATGAAATAAACACGTTGTGTTGACTGAGAACACAATGTGTCCTGGACACACTGGACCTGTTTTACAGTGCGTTCAACGGCAAAAGTTTACTTCCCCAAATTATGACTCAACTTTGTGATTAACAGAGCTGAGATCAGCATCAGAAATATGTATAAGTGTGTCTCCTGCTGACTCGGGTAAATATGAGTAGAGACAGTCCTGCAGGGCTTTACCCCTATGTTGACCTGATTCAAAGGCAGATGCTTATAATACAGCTAAACAAATCATTGTGCATTGTTAAACTCTCCTTTAAGCAATTTGTTTTAAACCAGGCAATCCCAAATAAGTGTAATATGATTTTCGTACCTATTTGCCATCCTTTTTGCACCCCCACCAGATATCAATTTGCCCAAAATCTCTGAAAATATGCCTAAAGCCTTTATATTTTTAATTTGACAGCGATTCCACTCAGAGGCAGAGTCAGAGCAAAAATAAATGTCTATGTTGACTGGCTTTGTCCTCACAACTTTAGAGCAAATCTATTCAATAAAGTGTTTTTAAGCATGACTACCCAGCTCTCAGGCCCATTACCACTGCAAGATAGATGATGTTCACTGTGTCAGTGTTTCCAGACATCAAGTCGTCATGATTTGGCTGAAGCTATCACTGCTCGGTTGAATCCAAATACTTGAGCTCCAGACCATGTCAGTGCAGCGTGATATTAAACAGACAGTCAGGGTCTGCTAGAACTACTTGCCTCTCACCGAAGTTTAATTATCACTCATCCCCTTATGCTTCTTAAGTCTCCTGTCTTTTCCATACTTCTCACTGTCTCACACACACACACACACACACACACACACACACACACACACACACCATTTTAATAAATTAGCTAACCCTTCACACACACTGCATCGCTAACACATTCTGCCTGTGAAGCTGCTCTTTGCCCATTCCTTATCAACTCATATTTCCTGTAAACAAATTACTCTCAACAGCAGGTAATACTGACAGTAACTACCAGAATCATCATGTTTCTAAAAGTGGCAAGAAGAAAATAAGCCTTAACACATGGGATAGACTGTATGTACTACTGTGTCTTCTGATATAAAGTACATATGACCTGCATTCCCATTCCCTCTCCCTCCTAGCAGTTCTAAAGAGTAAAAAAACACATTTTAGTTTGAGCTCATCAAAATAATGATGTGATAAGCTGTGAAGACTGTCTTTGCACTACAATGCATTTCTGATCCATGAATAAGAGGACGAAGAAAGTCCAGCAGCTTCAAGCTGTATTTCAGAGCTGCACAGAGCTGGAGCTATCTGTCTGCGTGTGTCTATTAGACAAGCTATTGCAGCCAGAGCAGGAGTTCAACTTGAAAAACATCCGAGGAGCACGGAGGCCTGAATAAACTGCGTCAAGACCAGAACCGGCTCGTAAAAAATTCAATAAATGTCATAGATCCATCAGTTTCTATCAAGCGCGTCTGTAAATACCACGTTTCCAGTGGAAGGTTAACTTTATGGAAGACAGCAGGGGTCACTTCACTTGGATGACGAGCGACTCTCGGCCAGCATAAGCAGGATATGCTCGCAGGGGCCCTGATCGTTTGCTTTGCAAGTGTTGGCACAATGCAGCATGGAGTTCAAGTTATGACTTTCCCCCTGTGGAGCCGTTCAGGGGATCTGGCAGTTCTTGTATGGGATACAGCCTCAGAGGATGGACCACAAGGTTGACAAGGGATCCCTGAACATGGAAGGTGAGAGATGGAACCTGGGTGCCACATTTCTCTGTTTATATCACTGCATGTGTCTGCTGTGTGACAGGTCAGCTGTAGCAGGCTGTCCTCATAGATGAAAACGTGCCCTACAAAACTGCAAAGGTATCAATGTTGAAACCTTTTTCAAAGCACTATTTAACCACTGTGTTGTATGTAGGTCTCTTTTCTTCTTGACTCTCTCTCTCTCTCTCTCACACACACACACACATACAGAGAGAGAGAGAGAGAAACCAGCGCACCTTCCCTGTTGCTCATGCCACTTCCGCCATAAAACGACTGGCAGTGATCCACATACCCATTAGCACGCGCTAAATAACTGTTAACAATGTATTACCCAGACTCCCCTGCTCCTCTACACCGCGTCCCTTCTAAGCTCACAGGTAATTATGTCAAAGGTTTTTAATAAACAGTCTATTCAGTGCGCAGTGGGTTATGGTTTCACAGTGACGAAATGTATTTAGAAAACGACACTTAACTGGGCTGCGGCTCTGATTGGATGGATTTTTATTAAACCGTTGAAAAAAAATCACCAGGTAAACGCGCACCTGCACGTGACCGAATAATTCGAGAGTTAATTATAATTAACTCGCAAACAAAATTAAAATGACCTCGTTACAGCGCAACCAAAGGGTCGGCAGAATTATTTTAAAAAATCTAAAGCCTAATTAATTATTATTGACGTTATTTTTCATTCCAATTCGTTAATTGTTAATTGTTATTTTTCAGTATAGCACGAAACAATGCTTTAAGACTATGTATTAATAAATCACAGCAGTTACAGGACTGACGCAGCGCGCGTTTAATGAATGGAAAAGCAGCCTCGCATGGCCTAAGTGTGATTTACACGTGTTTAACGAGAATGCCTACCTTAAATTATCCATACACGGATACATGCAGCAGGCTCACGCTTAACTTAAATCCCGTTTCCAATGTTTTTTCAAATAGTTTATCCAGGCCAGCTCAGATACTGACAAATTGAGACATTCAACTGAACAGTGGGCTACTAGAAGATCTTACCCACACAGCCTGAAAGATAGAAATATAGAAATGTAATAAAAATAAAACACATCTCATGCGAGCAAGGGTTTGTTCCTGTTTTTATGTTTTGGGAAACGCAGCTACTTTAAGAGCTGTCACTGTGAATCCATACTGGAGACAAATACAAGATCATTTGTTTCTAGTTGTTAGAATATCTTTAGGGTGTCGAATATCACATCTGGAGACTAAGGTGACAGATGTGTTTGTGTCAGCGTGTCCACTTCATTTTCTTTAGCACTATACCAATAATCTGCAGCGATGCTCTCGGACAGATACAATCTACTGTGTTATTTAGTTGTTGCAAATTATTCTCTAAAGTTTTGACATATTAATAATAGTACAATAACGGCAGAGCGCATAGTTAATCGCATCGTTACGATATAAACACAAATACACCTGCTAACGAAAAAAACAAAGTAAAACTTTTTTTTTATAAACACGCATGTATCTGTAAAGCTACAGAACGAACATTTTTGCTTTAGAATTAAAAGCTAAGTTTGGCAATTAAAGTGGTAATTAATCCTCCATTTAGAGCACAAATTCAAGCTGTTAAAGTTCACAGGAACTTTTATTATATGTCATAATAATAATAACAATAATAAAAGTAGTAGTAGTAAAAGTAGCCTAGTAGAAGTAGTAGTAGTAATGTATGACTAGTTTGTGGTATTTTGTATGTTTGATTTTTTGATGAGGATGAGAACTTCTTTTTTTTAAATGCATGTATTTGTTATCTTAATGGCCTTTTTGGAACAATATTTACTTTAAATGTTAGAGTTTCGGTTTATGCACAGGTTGTTTTTTAAAAAAAAAGAGAAATTAAAAACGAGGAAACATGCATTGCTAAATAAGGCCTATCTTAATCTGTCTTTTGATTATTTTCGATTTTCTGACTATATCACTACACATTCCTCGTTTGAAACAAAGTGCAGCCTGTTGGATTCTCACCGGAAGTGAAACACTTTTTTGATGCGATAACTCACACAGATGTGAGCATGGACCCCCCCCACCCCCCCCTTCTGACGTACAATCACTTATGTTTATCCCAACAAACGATGATGACGCGTTGTTTATTTATTCAATAAACCAGGAGAAGAAAAATGGAAAATAAAACATTTCAGATAATTAATACAATTATTCCGCTAAGACCTGAATACATATCTAACAACGGGGTTGCTAAGTAACAAATTACAGACCATTATTGGTTCGCTATTAATGGTACAAATGTTGTACATCAAACTGTTTGCGGTGTGCACTGGAATCTGAATAAATCAAGCATCGGTGTGAGAAACCCGCACACACGCTCCTGTTTATTTATAGCCAGGTTCTCCTCTCGATAGGTTATAACTTCCACACAACACAAGTGACTACACGCTCATTTAAGAGGCCTTGAAAACTTACATCTCAATCCACTTCAGCTATATTGGTATTTAAGTCACTTATGATCCTTTAACTGTCACGTTTGAGTCTTTATAACCTGTTGTCTAAATACTGTATTTATTTACTTAAGTGACCTACACACAGGAATATGGTTAGCAGGCTGTATTTAATTAGGCCTACTTAAACAGAATAACAAACGACAGGCAGTGTGGACCTACGATGATGATTTGTTATCATTAAACTGACATCTTTAAAGATAAACCGTTGACATATTTCTAAATTGGATGCTGCATTAGCCTGTAAGTGATGAACAGCTTTGATTTGGTGCAGTTATTTCAGTGCACGGACTGAAATATGTTTTTGCATCACGGGCATTTCCAACATATTCACTACATACACTGATCAAGTTTACTGCACACAGCTTGTTCTGATGTCACGGAGCGCAGCTTTTCTTGTGTGGGGATGTTCAACAGTCGCTTTGCTGAAACATATGGGAGATGACACGTTTTTGATAATACGTATTTCACAGCCATAGTTCAGATGAGATGTTTTGAGGATGTCTTCTAGACGGGACTCGAACATATGTTTTACTTCTACTGTGCTCCAGTGAACATGTGTATATGATACCAGCAGCCAAATGTTTTTTGATTATCACATTCGGTATATTTTTGTGTGAAACACGTACATGCCGTAAGAAATAACTCTTTGCAGTGTCCGCGGTGCTGGACGTACTGACGGTCTGATATATGTGAAGCATGTCGGGCCGCCGTGTGAAAACGCGCGCGGCGTCCCGGAGAGACGCTCCTCGCGCTCCTCGTCCTGAAGACGTGATTCATTCACCAGCTCGAGCCTGCGTTTACCTCATAAGGCGGCACGAGCTGCCCCCGCAGCGGGCGGGATCAGTGAAAAGTTCCGGGGGGCTGCGTTTAACGTGATTGGTTGCTGTGCGCTGTGACTGACAGGTCCCCCTCTCCGGGTCTCATCTAAGCCCCGGTTGTTGACACTCTCCAAAAGTCCACACCACTCTAACTGGAGTACAACTGGAGACATTACAGTTCCTCTCGGCCCCCTCCGTTTCCCGCACAGCCCGACTGGAGGACGGACACGCCATCACAACCAGGACTCTGCGCTCTCGTCGCGGATTCTTTTACTTTCTGACCGCGGTGAACGTTTCTCGTGACGCCGTCTTCTCGCTCTCGCTCTTCTGTCCCGAGGCGGAGAGAAATGGCAGAAAAGCGGCGATCCCCGTGCGTGCTGAGCGTCAAGGCTCACGCGTTCTCGGTGGAAGCGTTGATTGGCGCTGAAAAGCGACGCAGAACGACCGGAGAAGACGCCGTGTCCTCCGGGTTCGAGGACGGAACTGATGCCTCTGATCTAACCGGGAGCCCCGGGCCGCGGGCCGACAGAGCGTGCACCAGCGACCGGGGCAGCGAGGCTGAGTGTGCGAGTGACGGATCCCGTAAGTAAATAGCAACGAATGACCAGCATAATAATAATAATAACAACAATAATAATAATAATAATAGTGATAATAAAAATAACGATTCATTGAATATGCCGGTAAAATGTCAGAATTAGCGGTAATAAAGGTGAAAATAAATCTTAAATTATGGCCATTAGATTAAACCTACAGCCTCTCATTGTATGTTGCATTTGATTTATTTTTTACTGGTGCACCGGAAATTATTCAGACTTTCAAACACATTTTATACATGAAAACAGGTCCTAAATATTAAACTGCAAAGCACAGTTCTTTGCATTACAAATGTCTACGGCCTCATCTGCTTACTTAAATTCAGTATTTTTACCAAAGGACGCAGGTCATAAAGTGAAACGTTGCACTGCTCTGGTGAGAGCCGCACAGCGGAGCTGGCGTGAGTGTGACTGATGTGAGACGCTTTATGAGTTGTGCTGCAATCATAAACGCGCCAATTAGCAGCGTATAAAGACAGAGGGACGGCTAGAGAACGCATAAACAGACCGGTCCTGACAAAATACGACTGAAATGTTCTGCAAGTTAAAATACATTTGGCTGATGATATGTCTTTGTGTGAGTTTGGCTTGTTAGGCCCACGTCTAATGTCCATAAATTTCTAGCACTTGGTGAGGCCTTTGTGGACTAAACACAAACACATTAGGGTGTCCTCTAAACTGTTCCTCCGGGTTAGAACAGGGTTCTCAATGAAAATCATTACGTGCTTATTGTTATGTGCTCGGTATGAGTGTCTAGTAAAATGACTGATTTCATTATCACAATACAGCAGCTGCTCCGGTGTGTAGTGTATAATGCGTAATGAGTGCACAGTGACGTTTTAAGTCTGTTACTATAACTCCATCACAAATCCCGAGCTTTTAGTGCACCAACATTCAAGTGTGAGTTATGGGGCCTCTGTAAAGCATTTTATCTCCTTGAAATAACTAGTCACTGACTGCTGCAATAATCAAGTCATAATCACACCTCTTATATTTATGATTTTTTTTAAACTTTAAAAGTGAAGCACAGTCTATTAAATGAAGAAATGTTTGCGTGTCGCCTCCTGTGAGCTCCAGATAAAATGTCTTGAAGAGTAACACGTTGTAAGTGAGTGGTGCTTGTCTTGGTTTGGTGTGTTGCTATTAAAAACGTGTCAATCTCGCCTCTTTCCGGTTCAGCGGAGAGCGAGGACGCGTTGCTGGAGAGCCCGCAGCCCGCAGCTCTGTGCACGACGCCGGTAACCGGCACCGGGGAGGAGACCCGCGTGGACCTGCAGGGATCAGATCTGTGGAAACGGTTCCACGAGATTGGCACGGAAATGATAATCACCAAGGCTGGACGGTAAATCAGAGTTCAGGAAAAAAAGTGCAGTTTTTTTATTAGTGAAGACGAATTATAGTCTACAGCGTAGTATAGTCTCTGTAATAATAATAATAATATAAATACGCATAACACATTGTATAGAAAATATCATATAATGAGATAAATATAACACATGGCTCTGAACTAGATATTTACGGTAATCAGCTCACTTGGGAGAACTGATTAAAATAATAATAATAATTAGAAATAATAACATCTTTGACCGAGATGTTTTTGATTTACAGTTTTTTTGTATTATTATTATTATTCATATTTGAAACGACTGTGTGCTGTAAATCCATGCAGACTTCATCTGAAATCTCCAATGCAGATGATTTATTTTGCTTTTCCTGACAGGCGGATGTTCCCTGCTATGCGTGTGAAGATTACGGGCCTGGACCCACATCAGCAGTATTACATCGCCATGGATATAATCCCCGTGGACAACAAACGATATAGGTAAGGACCAAAGTACGCGCACGCACACGCACGCTCCGCACTGCACGTCAGTGGTAAACGAGGCTACAGAAACCTCGTGATATATTTATTTTAAAATGACATTTGATTAAAACCTGTGTAAAATCAAAACTCGTGATATCGGAACTGTGGGGAAGTAACATTTAACCTGACATGCATGTTCTACAGAAACGGGGATCATTACTGTAATTTTCGTTAGCATCTAGTCTTAATTTAGATTCCTCATGTGTCTACACTGTTCCTGGGACAAACCGAGATTTTTTCAATTGTGCAGCCCCAGGCCTCGCTCCACAAATGGCTCTTGGCACCGGTGTTTTGTCACGGCGGTTTTGTCGTCCCGTTTGGAAAAGGCCCTTTAGATGCCTCTAAAGCTCTCCCAAGCCAGAAGGTCAAACCAACACATGCCGTTATAATGCAGACGAAAACAGCATTGTTGCATGCCATACACTGCAGCTCTATCATTTGAAACCAGTTTGTATGTGAACGCGCTTTTGTTTAGGTTTTTTGCGGCGTGGTGAAGTGATGAGTGAAATCCTGGAGGACGTGTTATTCAGTTGACCAGATATCGCATATGGTGCAGAATCACTAAAACGTTTGTGCACACGCAGTTCAGAGGTGGAGGGACAGTCTGTCGGTTCCTATTCCAAACGCTTAACAGCAGGTGATGAACACGCCGGGAACCACTTCAGAAACGAAGGACACTTCTCTCTAAAAACCATTAAACATATATAACCTACAACATGAGTTGGCCTTTGCGTCGTTTTACGCGGTGAATAGTAAAATAACTTTACTTACTATTTAACTAAATTTGAGATACAATGTGGCACAAAAACAAAATATATGTTATTGTAGTCTGCTGCATAGCCCGTGTTGCATATATTATACTTTACATCAGCTCAAACCTGCAGTCAGATGACGGTGATGGCAGATTAATAGACTGATGTTCATCGCTGTCTCTGTCTCCAGCTTTTTAAAATAAGTTCACCAGTTACTTGTTATTATTCCTGATGGTGACAAATTCATCAAATTCACATTCTTCTTTCTATGTCACGTCATTTTGAATGTGTAAAGCCATGTGGCATATTTAAATATAATATTTAGGATAAATATTGTGCTCATCCAGCATCCTGTGTGTGTGAATTGTGAAGGTATGTGTACCACAGCTCCAAATGGATGGTAGCGGGGAACGCGGACTCCCCTGTGCCGCCCAGAGTGTACATCCACCCGGACTCTCCGGCCTCAGGGGAGACGTGGATGCGTCAGGTGGTCAGCTTCGACAAACTTAAGCTGACCAACAACGAGCTGGATGACCAGGGACACGTAAGTACCACAAGGAAGACTAAAATATTTCTGTGATTTCATTATCTGTTTCTAAAACTCACACTAACCTACTGTGACCATTATTTTATATTTGCTATAATAATGAATTTTATTTTGATGTTATAGCTATTTTCTCTGTTTGTGAATTCTCTCTTTAAGGTTTTGACATACTATTTAAAGCTTTACAAGACAGCAAATGCATTTTCTGAGGCATTTTGTAATATAATAGGACAATATAAATATGTATTAGTTTAATCACATATCTGATATTGTTGCATATATATGGGGTAAATCTCTCTACTATGACATATTGTGGATCTTTGTCTGCAAATGCATGAATCTAAGATTCTGCATCCTAAGACTGAATGATTTTTCCTTTCCTGTTCAGATCATTCTGCACTCCATGCACAAGTACCAGCCGCGGGTCCACGTAATCCGTAAGGAGTGTGGAGAGGAGTTATCCCCAGTAAGAGCCGTCCCTGCTGGAGAAGGCACCCGCACCTTCTCCTTCCCTGAAACTGTGTTCACCACCGTCACTGCATACCAGAACCAACAGGTAGCACCGCTGAGCTCCACACAGTCACATCTCAGATCTGACGTTAACAAAACACACTGAAATAGTTCTTGTGGCAAAGAATCTCATATATCCAGCAAGTGCTGGATATATGAGATTATACTGTTGTAAACACATATTACTGTTTGTAGTTTTTTACTATTTGTGGTTACTATCTAGCAACAACTTAAACATTTTTAGAAGTAATTTCTGCATATCAGAGTAATTTCTTTATGAGTTTCAGACAGACCTGGACTATAAGATGTAAGAAAGTAAAAGCAATGTTCCTCTTTCAGTGTGAGTGCACATGTACAGTGTGTATATGCATGCCTATACATGTGCTACAAAACAGAGCAAGAGAGAGGGAGAGAAAGGTCCTGCGGTTTTCCTAGAGTGTTTAACTAGTTCTATCGGAGTGGTTGTTGAGAAAGCACTGCTCATTTTAGTCATCTCACACTTTATTTTCTGTATCCGGAAACATTTCAGTTTCAACAATTTCAAAGTCAGCTTTTGCACTGGAGTGATTTTTTCAAGTAGGGATGTTCACCAGCTGAAAGTCTGAACATGGTGGAGTTGCCTATAAAAGTCCCTTTGGACGTGGGTCACGGAGCTGGACCTCAAACACCACCCACAGCCTGGGTAGTCCCACGGCAGCCTCAGACATTAACATGCACACACACACACACACACGCAAACACACACACACACACACACACACAAATACACTGATTCATTTTTATGTGCAAGAAAAACCATAGTACATAGATACATTCCTATATATACTCAGCACCATTAATAATGTGTTTACTTCTAAACTTAATTGTAAGATTACAAAGAAAGAAAAAGATTTTGGCTGGAAAAGCGTCTTTCATTATCTATATGTTATTATGGGCTTTTTAGTAACTATTTTTATTAATTAGAGTCTTATTTTGCCTTTCAGATTACAAGGCTGAAAATCGACAGAAACCCATTTGCCAAAGGCTTCAGAGACTCTGGCAGAAACCGGTGAGTTCATTTCAACCGCAGAGATTTTCACATTATCTAGTGCATTAGGATCAGTGTGGGATGCAAGACTGCATTATATTCGGGCTTGGTTGTGGTTTTTTGTCATGGTTATTTTAGTTTGATTTTATGGGGAGAAAAGCTATGTATTTTTTTCTAATGGAAAATTTACAACAGTTTCCCATTTAATCTGTCCTAAATGGCAGAAAAGAAATCGGCTAAACTGAACAGACGTGGCACATATTTTTATGGTTTCGTCATATTAATCGGTAATGCATTTTCATTTAAAATGTGCTAACTTTAAAGGCACATTATAATCCTACAGATGCAAAGTTACAGGAACAAGCTTTAAGAGAGAAAAATCTAACCTCGGCTGCAAACCTAAATGAAGCGTCAGATTCCAGCCAGCCTCGGGAACATAAACATCAACAGCAAAATAATAAAAGTCAAGAGTGTCCTGAAGAAAATCTGTATAAACACATTTCTAAACATATATAAACACTGCATTAAAACAACACAGCAGTAAAACTCCAACCGTCTCCAAACAGCCACTCCCATGAGGCCTCACAGAAATCATTACAGGGGAGGGGAAAGGAGAAAGAGGAGGAGAAGGAACGTGTGAGACAGAAAATTTGAGATGGAGTAAGGTAGAGAACAGCAAACTGGATAACGAAAGGACCCTGACGGCTGACCCTATAAAAGTTAAACTCAGGAAGGCTGAAAAAAAACCTCCCCTTAAATATTACAGGAAGAGTTAAGCAGTTTGTTAAATAAACTTCTGCTCTGATAGGCTGCTTTTGAGCACACAGAACCCCTCCAGGCAGCTTGTCTAAATTATCACCGCGGCTACAACCCTGCGGGGGGGAGGACTTTTATCCTCACGCTAACGAGGGGTAAGAGAGCACCCGTCTTACCCCGCCACAGCAACCCTCTGCCCCACCTAGTGAAGGAGGGAGAGGCAGATTTGGGGGGAAGGGGGAGTCCCACCTCATAAATCCTTGCTGCAGCTTCCTGCTCCTTCGTCCTGATTCGCCCGTAAAAGCCGTGTGAAAGCAATTACCTCTATGCACCCGGGCGACGGCAGCCAATGACAACGTGGCGTTTATGCCCCTCATTACCTGCGGTCTCCATGGAGATGACGATTGAGGCCCCACGGGCGACAAAGATGGCCGCCAGGTGGTTGGCACAATGTTTGACCCAGCTGCGTCACTGACTTGTAGGACTAGGAAGTTCTGCTCCAAATGATTTGTGACACGTGGATCTGTGTGTGTGTGTGTTTCACAGGATGGGTCTGGAAGCTTTGGTTGAGTCTTACGCATTCTGGCGTCCATCCCTGCGAACACTCACATTTGAAGACATCCCTGGCATGGCCAAGCAAGGTAAAGTGAACTAACAGGAGTAGACTTACATGATATCAGTCGATACACCACACGGTGTCGATTTTATTAGAATCATTTTATGTAAGGTAACCTAACACCAGGAATAGCTGTGGCCATAAAAACTGAGTCAAGCTGATTGGTCACAGTATGGTCAATACCTGACATGTCTAATAAGTCGTTTTAGTCTTTTAAACAGATAATCAGCAGTGTTCAGTTTGGACCATTTGGAAAAGTTCACGTGGGTTTAACTCTTCTGTTCTCCGGATCTGTTTCTGTAGGAGTTCCAGGAGCACATGGAGCAGTCGGAGCATCACCTCACCTGCTGTCCACATCCCCGTGCTCCTCACCCTTCCAAGTTTGCCCTCTCAGCCCACCTGACTACACCTGCAGCAGACCAACACACCCCCTCCATCGTTACAGCAACCCCCCAGAGCCGTTCCCCCCTCCCAGAGGACCGTCAGCGTATGAAGGCGAAGGCTTCTGTTCCCTGCCTCTCCCTGCTTCTCAGCTGGGCTATCTATCAAACCCCACCCCACAGGGTTATGCTGGTCTCCGCCTCCACACACCACCCTACAGCCTGTATGGTTACACATTCCCCCCCTCACCACGCCTCGCTGCCAGCCCCGATAAAATGGCCGCCGCTGCCACTGCCAATCATCAGAGCTCCTTCCTTGGCTCATCTCCTAGTGGGACTCTAACGGACAGTCTGGGCATGCTCAGTGGAGGACAGCAGGGTTTCTTGTTTGACTCTCGGACTTTAGGACTGGCAGGTACCCAGCCGGGAGGTGGGTCCTCACAGGTCACTGCCCACATGGGCTGAATTTGACTCTGGACCTACAGGGTTGTCAGGAAAACAAAATGACACCCTGGAATGGGTGTAAGTTGCTTTGGGTTCAGAACGTTCTATTAATTAATGTGCTGAACAAGCAGTGATCTGAACTCTGGACAAACGGAGAAGAGAGAGAGAGAGAGAGAGAGAGATAAAGCCACTGCTACTGTGAACATACAGAGTTTGTCAAAGCTACACATGCATGTGTAGCTTGCAGTGGTCGCTAAATGAAGAAATGCCCTGTGGCTTGATAAGGAGTCTGTGTGATGTAACACAATGAATTGCAACTGAATATGGATTGGGAAGAAACTGGGCTGGCCCAGGCACTCAAAGCAAGCACTTCGACCCCTGGCAGGAGGCCTTGAATCAGTAACTATTATACTCACACAGCATTCTCCATTGTCTCCATGATCGTAGTTTGGCTGGAGTCAACGAACACTGCTCTTGAGCTTTCTTTTTGAGGGATATATCGACTAAATGTCTTTCATCAGTTAAATTCTCTCTCATTAACTGGTGCTGTTCTCAGTCAAGAGTTTGGATTAACAAATATGTAGCTAATAATATGCACTACACGCAAGGCCTTTTCACCACTCACACTTAAAAGAAACATTTACACACAACACAGAGAGCCTGTCACATATTAACATGATGACATCATGTCCATAAGAAACCTGGGCAGCATTCCAGTGACAGTTATGGACTGACGAGGTTAAAGCTGTGGCAGAGTGATGGATGATCGACTGATCTACGTGTTCTGCGTCGGGTTTGATAGACATTTACACGATGCAGCTGTTGGATGTCAGTATGAAGTAGTTCTTTACTTGTATGACATAACTACACATGGTGACTGTGTGTATAGTGGAGAAGAGGCAGACTGGAGGAAGAATGTGTACATAAAGGGCCGTGTGACCCATCGCACTTAAAAGCCACGATGCACCTGCTTCTGCTCTTCGGACTGGGTCAGGTACAGCCAACCCTGAACTTGACTGACAAAGTTTTTTTGCAAACACGCGTTGTTTCAGCACGCCTTTCGGCCAAGGACATTACCATGTTCTTTGACCTTTTTGAGCCAAATAAAATATATCTATTCATGTCACAATGTTTATATGTAATCAGCATCTTATTAAATTAACTGAATTCACATGGTTTAGTTTTTATGAGAGAGTTTACTTAACACATTTTTACAGCACAATATCTCCTTGTGAAAACAGGCAAACAAAATGAATGGTTATGTTTCTGCATGTATTTGTGCTACTGTGAATGTGTGTGTGATTAAGCCTGCAAATAATGGGTTATCCTGAATCCTAGAAATGAAAAAAGTTTTTTACACAGTACACACTCAGACACAAACACATAATACTTCACGTCACCTTCACTGTGCAATTTACAATAACAACAAGTCTGCAGAACTGACCATTCACACGAGGCAGGGTGTATAGTGAATGTGGGCGTGAAGGTGTGGATATGTTTGTAGGTGTGAACATTTGTGTGTGTGTGTGGCAACAGGTGTTGTCAGTGTGTGACCTCAGTCTCTAAGCTCATGGAGATCTCAGAGGTTTGACCCCCACTGCTCCAAAGTCATTCTACTCTCCTAAGCCAAGGTTTTACAGGTAACTGTTTCGCTGTCACTGAGGCTTCGTTAAGCAATTTTAATATCTGAACAAGCTGTACAGAAAACCTCTGGGTGTTTCTCTATACCTTGTATCCAAAATTATTTATCAAAGAAAAACATCAAACAATGCAGGTTATTATAATACTTATAAGTTAAAGGACTTTTGTTAAGTATAATAATGACATACTTCACTGATCCCCTTGTGGAAATTGTTGTTGGACAGCTGCCAGACAGCACATGTCGACACTGTTACGGAGTTCGAAGGCTCATGCAAGCACACCTCAACATGTAGCTTGGCGGGGAACCTAGAAGTATGAAAATTAAATCCTATATGTTTTGAAGATTCAACTTTTTTACGATATTGTGATTTAAATTATCACACTTGTTTAGCATGCTGCTCAACGTGGTAGAGCTACGTCTGATCTAGTTTTGCAGCTCCTAGCTGATTTGTTCAAGGCCTGACTTTTCACCTTCCCCGAATATTCATCTCAAAGTTTGCTGACTTTCCTGCAGTCACCCATTTCCTCTCAGCTCCTCTTTCCCACCTCAGTTGTCTCCTGTCACTCTGAAGGTGAGAGGTGCTGACGAGAGGAGCACATGTGATGGAAGGGGGGAGGAGAGCTTATTTTAGAACCCAGGAATGATTGGCTTGTTGTTCCTGAGTGACAGGGGATGGGACCCCTGCTTGGTGCATCTGTACCACACACACACAGAAACCCACACACAGCAAATGCAGAAGGAAACACACACATAACAACATAAATGTAGCTCATTATTTCCTCCTTCTGTCTCCTCCTTTAAAACATAGCTTTGCTAAGAGTTGTGATTTGGGGCAGAAAGATTTAAAATCTGCAGAACATCACACTCAGTTCTGCACGGTGTCAGTGGGCTAGTAATTCTACGCAAGTAAAGCTCGTGTATGTCCAGGTGCCGATGTGACAGATCTGTCACATTATTCGCCTAAAGGAGAACAGAAGGAGGAGGAGGAGGGAAGGGGAGGACAGCAGAGGGCACAGTGTGTAGATGTGTGAGTTTGTGTGTTAATGATTTGTATGGGTGGTAGATAGTTTGTTGTCTTTATCACTGAGTCATTACATTACCTCAAAACTGTATAAAAGTATTCACCTTTAATCAGACATAAGGAATGCACAAAAAAACAGATAAATAGTTTCCTTTGAGATTAACTACTACTTCAGCACTATGGGTAATACTTCAGTGAACTTCAAAACAATCTTTCCAGCTAACTTTGAAATGTATTTACAGGTAGAAATCTCTACAGTAAAAAGCAAAAGAGAAAGGTAATCACATGCGCCAGGCTTTATTGTAAAACTGAAACACTAGAAAATTTACATTAGGTTTAAAATTAAATTAAGGGAGGCTAAAACGTTGAAACAGTTAGAATTATCCTCTGGTGAACATGAATATCCCACTGGTCCAAAGTAGATGGACAATCACATTTTAGGCCCAATCCCAACAAACCAGCAATATTGTATCGTATATAGTATCTGAAACACAAATAACTTAGGCCGACCAAAAATTATTACGCCACAGAAATAGAATTCAAACTAAATAAATCTATTGAAACTATCTACAAAGTTGTCACTATGCATATAAATGTTCATATTTTGCTACATGTATCAAAATAAAAGCACAAACATTTGACAAACACGTCGGTTAAAGGGGAGGATTTGGGCAATAGAGCTGAATTTGCTTTGTAATCCTAAAAAGTTTTGGTTTTTCTGGTATTTTAATGTCTGACCACAACGCTACACACACATTTAATGTATCATCTTTACTTGTAATATCTATTATTAGCAGACAACACTGATGTATAGCTACAAATAAATACACACTTAGCTGTGCTGCCAAAGTATCTCATTGCGACACTAAATATTCCCAACGCTCTGAGGGATCAGATCAAAGCTGAGTGATATCGGTCTTCATTCTAGCATGTGTGGATATGTAATGATGTCAGTCCAGGCATA
>JAUYWH010000016.1:5252637-5457876 GCA_034779795.1 Ctenopoma multispine
GAGTTCCCAGAGGTGTTTAGCACTTGTTGGCCCCTTTGCCTTCACTCTGCGGTCCAGCTCACCCCAAAACACATTGATGGGAAGGTGTGTCCAAACTTTTGGCCTGTACTATATATATATACAATATGAAATAGTGACAAACCAAATTATTTATCTGTGGAACAGCCACCATTACATAATCAACTGGTTTAAAGTTAAAACACTGTCATTTTACAGGAGATGGGCCTATTTTGGAAACATTTATTAGCCTTAAACATTAAGCACTAAGACAGACACGGCTGCTGTGAAATGTGTGCACATGTGTGTAAACCTGTACTTTAAGATACAGTAGCTTTAAGAGAGTTTCCAAACAACAAATATCTTATGAACAATGAGTATCAAGTACCAGGTGCTTTTTTAAAAATGTCCTTTGAAAACGTAAGCGTCTGAGCATTTTGATGTGTTTTAGTTATCATACAACACATGAGCAATATTCGAGTGTGCAATGCTTTGATTGCTTCATATCATCCATTTCGAACGTTAACATTCCACATAATGTTTGACTATTTACAGTCAGATTTATGGAGCATGATAACAAAAACACAGGAATCATACATAATTTAATAAAACCTTTCCTTCGAGCCATTTGGGGGCACATGCAAAGGGCTAATGCATTGTTTATGGGGCAAAGCAACTGCATGGTTACTGACCAGACCAGGAAACTGGAGGTGGACCATGGGCCCAACCTTCACACCAAAACTTCCTGTGTGAGTAGACCACAGCTTTTGTGCGTGGTCTACTCACACAGGTGTGTGTGCGTGTGTGTGTGTTTCACACACACAAAAACACACACACACGCACACACACTTTCTGTGGGAGAAATAAAAAAAAATGTTGACCCTGACTCTCTAAGTTTCTCCTAAGAAAACCTCATGCTATAAATGGATACAAATTTGAGACAAAGTGGCTTTAAGAAAGGTAAAAAAAAATAGCACAGTAAAAGCAGTTACAACTGAAAGAAATGAACACTTGTGCTGCTTATGGAAGAACAAAATCCTTTGACGTGATGCAAAATCTGCTTATTTTTCTGCTGGATAGGTAACAAAGCAACCAGCAGAGTCTAAAAACAATCTGCATGTCGGGATCAGAGGTTATGATACTGACCTCCTGCCACTTCCTCTCACCCTGAAAGTCATTTATAACAGCAACTCAACAGCTCCCTCATTCTAAATCCTTTCCTCCCCCTTATCGCTCAGACTCCACTCCTCCCTAGCTCCCTCCTTCTACAGTATCTATCTCTCCCCCCTCCACCTCACTATCACCGCTCTCTGCTCCTCCCAATTCTACATAATGTGTGTGTGTGTGCATCATTTCAACCTCCATATGCAGAAAAGATAAGTTATAAGTGTGCATTGTGTGTATCTGTGTGTGTGTGTTTGTGTAATTAATGAGGTTGTGGGGGTGAGGACATTCCGTCAGACGGTTGTCTCCACGGGCAATCAGTTGTTACCTTGGAAACACGCAGATACTAAGCAGATTTTCATTAAAAACAACATACAGCACACTTGAGAGACAGACCCTCTGCCACCCTCCTTGTTCCAACGTTTATTCTATCTCTGACCTTTTAATGACATGTGATTACAAAGACAAATACACACATT
Organism: Ctenopoma multispine; assembly: GCA_034779795.1. Classification (NCBI taxonomy): domain Eukaryota; kingdom Metazoa; phylum Chordata; class Actinopteri; order Anabantiformes; family Anabantidae; genus Ctenopoma; species Ctenopoma multispine. The sequence goes on from JAUYWH010000016.1 coordinate 5,254,278, forward strand.
TATCTGCTTTACGACTTTCCTCTCTAGGATTTCACAAATGAATCCTGAGTCCTTGTTGATCACTGTTATAACCCCTAACTTCCAGAACTGCTCTTTCTCTTTGTACTCAGTTGGCTCTGTCCAGCCACTGTCCGGTGGGTGAGGCTGCAGTTATTTATCACCTGATGGTTAAACAGAGGGGGCCTGCCAAGCACCCGGGCCTTATTAGTGAGATTTACAGTGTGCAGGAAAGGCTCTCAAAGGGGAAACTCTGCTATAAGCACCATCAGCTGTTCATCAGATAACACCCACATGACTGGACCAGTAAGTGATCCATGAATGAGAATTCAAATATACAAAAAAGGTAGAGCCGAAATATGCCAATTTCCCATTGGGTTCAACAGCAATATGGACTGAAGTGAGCTCCCACTTTTATCATATACTTCATTACCTCGATCATTAAGATCAAGCCAGCAGAACACTGTAGAAGTCAGAAGACTGATGGAGGTACCCATGTAACCTGGAGAAAAAAAACACTTGCCCTCTACAACACAGAACAGATACTCAACATCAAACAGAAGATATAGTGGGAAGCCAGTGAGGGATCTGTCACGTTATTGCTGCTGCATTAGTGCCTCAATCATAGAAAGTCCTTAAAATAAGAGCATACACACATGCACAGTACAGTTAAAACACATAACATTGTGAGTTTAATGTGAGTTTCCTTGTTTTATTCCTACTTTGGGCACTCTCTACCCTCATTTCCAGACACATAAATAGCCTTGACAGTGCTCCAGTTAGCTGTGCTGCCACATAGCTATGTTATGTCAGAATCTGAGCCACCTTACACAGTGTGATTGTTAGAGCCCAATGTGCGCTTGTCATATCGCATGTCACTAAGCGGTAGATCTGCACGCTCTTATCAAGCTCTAAGTGCTGGAGAGGGTGAGAAAAGATGAACAGGGTCTCTGTCATGTGTCTCTGTCACGGCCTCGAGGTTCAGGATCTGGCCTGATAGCAGCCAAAAGCATCAATTGTCACTTATTTCATGCATAAGTGTCAAATGATTGTTTGTACATAGATAGTAGCGATACAGTTAAACATTTGTGCACGAGGCATTTACAGTTTAGCTTTACACATAATGTTACAGCCCCCACCATTTCCTCCAACATCACAGCAGCTCAGAAAGCTCCAAATATATACAGTATGATTATCTTTCATTACCATAAAACTGCATGAATTTGTTAATGTGGGCATGATCACATCACATATCAAACACTAACAGAGCACAACCATTGGAACCAGTGGAAGAAATGGACTAACTAACGAAAGCAAATTTTCATGAATCTGATTCATGTCCTGCAATCTTTTTGGTGCCATGTACTGACTTGGCAACATGAGATTGACTGAAATACTGCTTCAATAACACTGCAGCATTCTTAGCGGTTTCACTGACATCAGACTGACGAGGCACAAAGCCCTTCACTGGGAGTTCAGGCTTTGATAACCGTTCAAGTCTTTTAGCTGTGATGTTATATGTATGAGCCCACTGAACAGATCTTGTGGAGCACTTTCACTATCATCCATATGCACAAGCTCCTTCCTTCCTGCCAGGCGGTGGCGGCTGTGGGCTGGACGCTCCTGTTGAACAATCCTTCCTGAGAAGCCAAAGAGATTGAAGTGATTTCTTAAGTTGTTTTCTTGGCTTCTGTTGCAGCTACAATGAAAGTGTGTCTTTGCATTTGTGTGTGTGTATGTGTGAATATGATAACTGTGACAGGGTCATCTTTGATTTAATTCCTCCGCTCCTCTGAGGCTGAGCTGAGAGACAGAGAGGCCCAATGAAAGACCACAGAGAATAAGCATATGTATATGTATGTGTGTGTGTGTGTGTGGGTGTGTGTGAATACAAGTGGGCCATATTTACATGGAAAAAGCTCAATTCTTCGCTTTGAAGTGGGGAGTATCAGTGTCTAAAGAAAACACACTGAGGAAAGAGCAGTTGACTGTGTGTGTTTGAGGGTATGAGGGGGGGGAAAGAAAAACAGAGCAAGCGAAAGAGATGAAACCACTAATAACTTCACTGGGATAACTAACTTATCACAGAGGTCCCGCTTTGCCTTCATGTCCGTCTCATCCTCCCTTCATCCTTCTCCGGCTTCTCCCAATCGCTCCACCTGGCTTTCTTTCACTACTTGTCTCATAGCAGCAGAATGATAAAGATCTGTGACTCCAACCCTCATAAATGTGATACTGACTCCTCCATCTCCTTGTGCGTGTGTGTGTGCGTTTCCCCCGTCCTCACTCTTAATCTCCTGCAGAGACTAAGTGTGCAAGTCTCCTGAAAAACAGAGACAATTATACAGAAGATAGTTTGAAAGAAACACAAATGTTGTGTCATTTTGTATGCAATACCACTACTGCAATGTTTTTACTCCAGCATAAATAATGCATTTAACATCTGCATGTATGTCTGGCTCTGCACGTGTGAATGTAAATCATTCTGGTCCTCGTGTTGAAACAGACTTCATGAGTACGTTACGGTTACGAATAAATTAAAAGATCATTGACAGAGAAATGATAGTTTGAATGAAAAGAATGACACTCATTCATGTAGTTATTTCAAATTAAGCTATAACAAACTTTTGTTTAAAATAGATTTTCAAAATCTAGTCAAAACACTATAAGTATGTTTTCCTCAGAATGAATTCTTTGGTGATCCCTTGCTGCAAAATGAAACAGACTCATCATGTGTCTTTGAGTCAGAGATTTTTTAGATTATCTTTTTTAGATACCTTGATGCCATAACAGTGTGTGCCTCTCACATTTTGACTTCTACCAGATTGAGTCACTCAGTTTAATATTTTATTTTATACTTTTAACGGCTTCTATCTGAAGATTCTTGTTACATTCAGGCTTCTCACCAAATACTCAGCTGTCTACCCCTCACCTTTTACCCTGTGATCACCACGTCATTTAAAAGGATTCTCAATAAAAAAAAATATTTGACAAGTGAGCCCTCAGATGCTGATACCATCATGTTTCCTGACTTTTGACCACTATACAGACACAAAGACACACTCCTGTACAACCACACACAACAAATGCACATATGTTTTACTAACTTTAAGATGTCTCACGGTAATTTCTAAGTGAGACGGGGAAAGAAAAAGAGTGGGTCAGAGGGAGACAGTCAGATGGAGATAGAGAAGTGGGGAGCTCGCTCCGTCACCACCACGTCTAAAGGAGGTGGTATCTCCTGATAAAATAATCTGGTTATTCTCAGCAACACTGGGAGGAGACGTGCCTTTTACATGCCACGGGTGATTGTACGTGTGTGTGAGTGTGAGATTCAGTCCTTTATGACTCATTAACATTGCTGAAAATTTGGATTGCTGCCATAAAAAGTCATAGTGCTCATGTGTATGTGAGCGAGTATACATACATGCATACAAATCAACTCTCTCATATACACACAGCCACTTCAGCCACTGTACTTCAGTTTAGGTAGAAATATGAAGATGACCAGAGTTGAAGTTCTCACTAAAATGTATAAAATCTGACCTTAAAATACATTTTCATTCTTTCTACTTAAACGAAAGCATCAGATACCTGTTGTTACAGATCCGTTAAAATATCCAGCGTTCTATTGATCGTGATGGTAACCCTGATAATACTGTAGGTAACTACATCAGCTTTCTTTTATATCACAGTGGCTTACTCAAACACACGTGCACAGGGAAGAACTATGGTGTGTCACTGCTGGCTGATACTTCTACAGTGAAAGTATGGTGTTCATTTGGCCTCCATGACACTTCTGATGTGACATTCCTTTCACTTCTGCTCAAATATCCTACCACTCTCACATTTGCAGGGCTTACTGACTGCATTTAATGACATTCAGATGATATAAGGACTCCGTTTCAAGGCTTCTCTCTGCTCAGGACATAAATGAGACCTTGGCTGCGATTGTCGCATGGAGAACAACCAGCAAAAAAAAAGAGCCTGTGACTGTATTTCGAGCGCTGGGCCATAGTTTAACTAACCACTCTCATTGACAGCATTGAATAAGTCTATTTCCAACTGTTTTAGTGGCTTTCACTGCCCCATTGCAAACAGATTGTGGGGTTAAGGCCAGGAAAATAGTCATAGGTTGAAGTTGCATCCAAACGTTTGTGCAGAACCTTTGATGAAAAGGGTCAAACTCTTTAATATGCTACTTCTGTTGACATAAATTACACATTTAGGGGCCTTTGTTACTGTTTCAATATAAACGGCAGTACCAAGAAAGTGAAAATGGATCTTGGAGTCTTGTGAACTATTACAGACTTTTCTGTGCTATCACATAGGCTGCTCGTCTCTGTCTGTGCTTTTACATGACACATGTTGTTTCAGTGAAAAATAGACCCAATAATAGGACAACTATACAACTAATAGGAGTGAATGAGAAAATGGAACAAAAGAAACTAAGAAAAAGAAAAGGGAAATAGCTGCATGGGTCGCAAAGTATTTTACGTCGAAAACCAATTAGGTTAGATTCAAAAGGACAGAGACTGTGGGAGGTATGTGGGGTTTGATTTCTGTGTGTGTGAAAAAGAGTATGTGTCTCCACATATGTGTGTGGGTGAATATATGAGTGGTTTTATCATCAAATTTCTTACAATGCTCTGACTTTAACTGCCATGATGTCATAGGCCATTCATAAACCCATCTCGCATTGGCAAGTCCCAACTCACTGAGTGTAATCACCATCATTATAACGACAATGATCTCATGTAACTTGCATCGTTTCAGTGGCCACATTCACTGAACTACTGTAGCTTATACCTGGGTTGGGGATACAATGTGCAGAAGAATCAACTTTAGATGTGCAGACATGAAAAGGTTAACGAACTGAGATAACTGTAGCTGAAGTAAAACCCGGCGTGGTTAGGGTGAAGTTAGGGTGTCAGTCACTTGAAACACAGCAGAGACATATTTTCAAGACACGGGGCTGTTTAGTAGCTAGATAACTAAACATTATCATTAAATGCCTTCGAAAGCAACGTCACGGCTTGGGTAGCGTGCTACTGGTCCTGGGCCTGTCCTATCAAACTGATAGGTAGAACTGATCACTTAACAGGCAAAACGCATCCATCAAGTCTCCTCAAGCTAGACAGCAAACCAAGACATGCCTGTTCACTCCCTGTGGGTCACTGTTGATAATATCTTAATTTGATAGATTACTGCAAACATTAGTAATTTAAAATATATTTTGCATTGCACAGAATTTCTTTTTTGGAATGACAGTAAGGAAAAAGTAGGAAAAAGGAAATAAGGAACAGAAATGATCATGCATCATACTGTTCACTGTTAAATCTGCTGACATCTGTCAGTATGTAATAATATATGGAGAACTTTTTTACATTCTTTCCATTAGAGACTGTTAAGACATGTCATGAACCTACAAATTATGTAAAGGTTACGTTGTCTTCCATGGCTATTAAATTTTAACAAGTACATCTGCTAGGTGTCTGTGTGTTAGTGAAATGTATCTTATTAGTAATCTGACTACGTAAAATCACATTGGATGCACACAAAAAGATGAATATTAATTTTCTTTCCAACATCTTGAGTTTGTCCTGGATTTTCCATTATGAAGATCATCAGAAAAGGCACACACAAATACAATACGCACTTCCTCTTGTTCTCTCTCGAACACACACACAAAACCACAAGCCTTCATAGACCTATAAGTGCCTGTCCTTAAGCATTAAAACACACTGAGGCCCAGAGGATGGACAGAGGGGGGGGAGTCACATCACTCAACTACAATCCAAAAGGGCACACATGGCTCAAACATTGTTTAAGGCTAACCAATCTTATCATTTTGCTCTCAGAAGAAAGTAAACAAGCATATTTGCCAAAAATGTTGGCAACTATTCCTTTAACTTCCCCAGTCACAGAATCTATCTGCATGTGTTCAAGGTGGTGGTGCATGCAGGGGAAAGCACACAGAGTTTAGTTCAGTACTTGGGAAGCAAAGTCCACAAAATAAACAAATTTGAAGTCGACACAGCTACAAAGTGGAAATCATCACATTGGCTGCACCACATGAAACAATAACTATTAAGTCATTCTCCTGCCCTCTTAAAATCATAATATGTTGAGTCTGTTAATTGTTTCCTCACTGGGTAAGAACATGCTGAAATGTGCTGACAGTCAAAATAGCATTTGGTTTATTTTCTCTCCTCATGGTTACCCCGTATACATGAATATAAAACATGAAATGCAACTCATTGGCACTGGCTTCAGTGCCCTGCCAAGCAATGATTGTGTGTGTGTGTGTGTGTGTGTGTGTGTGTGTGTGTGTGTGTGTGTGTGTGTGTTAGCCTGTTAGGTTTCAGATTTATCTTGATTGTTTCCTTCTATGTCTCTTCAAAAAGTTTTCATGTTGCTCGAGGGTGAAATTTTATGTTCACTGTGGTCTCGGGGTTTGGTTATTTTTGAAAGCAAATGCGGAGGAAATATCCCAAACATTTTAACGGCCTCTCTTCAAAGGAAGTCAACTCTCTGTTGAATTTAATTAACAGACAGAATTGAGATTGGCCTTAAATAGCTCTGCTCTCTTTTTACTGCACATTTTTAAAAACTAAAACATGAAACCACATTTAGCAGTCATCAAGTCTACCAATCACCACCCTGGTTTATTTGAGTACAAAATTAGGCTAAAATGGGAGAAATCTTTATAAATACAGAGGGACATATCAGGGACAAGCTTGACTTGACTGCAGGCATTGACACCCAAGATGGTGACCGTAGTTTTTAACAGCTGACATTATGAAGATAAACAGATGTAGTGGTCATTTACAGACAATATCAGCATAATCAATATGAGAATCTAAGCCTGCATTAGTTTAGAGACAGAGAGGTGATTGGAAAAATAGCCACATGTAACAAAACTGCCTGGCTAGATCTAAAGGGACAACGCCATTACCATGCTAATTCTAATACACACACACAGACACACAAACAAACAAAAAATCAACAGTTTGATGAAATGATTAGGATAATTTTCTAATATATCTCAGCAACTTAATCTGAATTAAGAAGATACTTATCAGAAATAGGTAAAGTAATTAAAAATCATTTCCATTTAATACAGTTTTGTTAGTGCAAGAAACAATAATGTTTGTTTAATTAAACTACAATGAGAGATGAATATTTAACAAACCAGCTGCACCTGTCACACTCTTCATTACTGAGAATTCATCCAGCTTTAGTTTGGATGACAGATTCAATGCTCCTGGCCACGCGTGACACCATGAGATGTTCCCTCCGTTCCTCACTGATTACTCCCGCCGTTTTTAGCTAGAGAGCCTCGTTGTTCTGCCTTCCCATTTTAAAATATTCTGCAAGTGTTCTGATGGGCATTTTGGAAACCATGTTGTTTTTTCATGTATTATTGGTAAACAAACTTGAATTCATAGTGACCTATGACCTATATATGTTTAATTTCCTGCCCCATATCAGCACACTTCCACCTCCATGCTTATAGTCGGCGTTATGAAATCACTGTAGTAGTCCTGGACCACATCTGATCCTAAAAAAATATTTTGGTTCTAACTGACCAAAGAATGTGCTGCCCATATTCACCAGGCCTCTTTTCATGTTCTTTCATAAAGTTTAAATGTGCAGTTTATGTTTTGTGAGTGTTTCTGTAATATCTCGTGCTGTACCACCTAACCAGCTCAGCTTATGATCAGTAAACCAAGGATGCTCTTGTATCTTCTTCCACTCTTATGGAGCTTTAGAACTTCCTTACTTGTTCACCTCATTTACTGGAAATCTGAGGTGTAATCTCTTTTGTTGTCGTCTTACTGTGGGTTTACTGTAAGGCAAATTGGTATATTGAATAACCTGCTATTTTAGTCATATATTGTACATAGTTATATCCAGTTTTTCTATACTTTATCTTCTCAGTCTTATCATTATAGGATACATAAAAAAACAAAAAAAAACGTGCATCTCCTTCTTCACACTGTTCAATACGAGAAAGAGCTCCCCCTAGAGGCCAGTCCGAGCACTCTAAATTGACTTTGAGACAAAAGAGGAAACCTCTGTTCTAAGAAATCGTAGGTTAACCGATAAAAAGAAGCAAGGAGAGCAGAATGAATAGAAGGTAAAGTGACAGCACTTGTGCACATGTGTGATGTCTTCATTGGTTCACTCTAGCAAAGACACACAGCAGTTGTGTGCGTGTGTCATGTTTTTATGCTGGTCCCAGTGGGCCGCAGATTCTAACAGAATATGGATCACAATCACTGTTCCTCAGAGAGAGACCAGCAGAAAGGCATCTGAAAGCTGTCTCTCATACACACACATTAGAGCCCCCCCCCCCCACACACACACACACACACACACATACATCTGCTTTGTTCCTTGAGTCCTGCAGCTGAAATTCCCATCAGAAATTTTACATCGTAAAGCTCCATCATCATCATGATCGCGGCCTCTTTGGTTTTCTCCTTTGTTCTTCTGTCTTGTTCTCCATTCTTTCATCCATAGGTCACACACTATTCTCTTACAGTATTTATAAAACAGAACAGAATAGTGTTTACTTTCATTTTTAAAACCAGGACTGTTTGAGCCAAATCCACGCTGCAAATATAGGTTCGTGACAGCAGAAAGTTTTCAGCAGCTTTCTAAGCGCGTGTATCAGCAGTCCTCAGCAGTGAAACCATCAGCTAGTTTGAAGTTTGTCTCCTCAGGGCTCCATCCAAGAACAAAGATGGTAAAAGTTTTATACACATATACACACACACACACACACACACACACACACACACACACACTCAAAGCTCAAGTTGCAAAGTCAAAGAATGCCAAAGCCTCAATAGTTGTGTGGAGGTGACAGTAGTGATGACTAAAGCAGAAGCCACATTCGTTGGTGTCACACACGCGCTTAACACACACAGACATTAAATAAGCCACCTCGGAGGCAACATCTTGCCAGATCATTACACGCACTTCGACACGGACATTTAACACACAATACCAACTAAAGAGGTAGAAGAGGCAGAGTAGAGCCCCGCCACACTGCAACATCAGCTGACATGTACACTCACAACTCACAGCACAAGAACGTCTTGCAGGTCTTCAAATCAACACAAAATGTAGATGTGACAACAGCAGATTGTAGTTCATGTCTGTCTGTTCATTCAGACATGTAAACGACGCACACAAATCAAGTCAGATGGTAAAATAGGATAAAAACAAATATTAACAGTGTTTCTGTGTTATCTTACTGTCACAAAACATTGTTTAAATAAAGTTAATAACCTACAGACATGCATGTTAGCTTTGTTCATTGTGCTGACTAAAATATCAGCATCCCAAGGACGTGCATACAACATGGTTATCCTTATAACATGTCACTGTTCTGAGTGAAAGGTCAGAGGTCACAGGTCAGGGTTAGGGCCCACTGACATGTTGCTGACTACTCTTTTAGCCAATCATCAATCAGCTTCCATCGTCAGTCTGCACAGATGCAGTGATCACTTCTATCAGCAGTTGGCAGGGAGGCAAAGGAGCGCTGAGTGTGTGTGCGTGTGTGTGTCTGCACATTCCATCCCCAGAAGTGGCACAAGGGTCAGAGGTGAGCTGTATGCAGCGTGTGTGTGTGTGTGTGTGTGTGTGTGTGTGTGTGTGTGTGTGTGTGTGAGTGTCATATATCATCAAATCGATGCTGCACCATTATTAATACAAATTTAGTTTCTACGGACTGAATTTCTGAACTCAGGAGGCTTTGTTGGGCCTGATTCAGTAAGGTCTTGACCGTACCATGTAAAGTGCCTGGAGATGATTTTATGTTAATTTTTGTGATTAAAAGCTATATAAATTAATTAAATTGAACTTAACTGAATTATTCCCAAAGTGGCCAAGTAAATCTTTTCAAACATATATATTAGTATAAAGAAGCTATGGTAAATGTTTTAAATTATATATGATATTTTCGTAGTATTCAAATATAATTTAGTATACAGTATATTCAAGTCACCAAGAAGTAAAGGATTCTAAGCTACACTATGCAAAAGTTAAGTATTTAGTAATAAACAAGCAAAAGATAGTGTAGCACATCACGTCTACTGCAAATTGTTAGTTGGAAATGTTTCATAATAAGTTTAAAGCTCCAGAGAAAAGACTAGAAAGGTAACCTAACCCCCACCTGACTTTGTGACCTTAACTTACTGTAACCCTGACTGACTGTGTGTCAGTGTTTGCCTTAAGTGAAAAAAGTCATTCCATGTAAAAGTGTAAAAGCATCTTTTTTTCACTCTCTCTGATTCTCTATTTGACTACACACACACACACACACACACAGGGTCTTGGCTCCCCTCCACTGTGCTTTAAAGCATTGCCTATCCAAACAGGAAAAGTGGCCTCTGCCCTGGCAGCAGTTGAGGGCACAGCAGTGGAGATTTCATTAGTCACAGCTAACAGGTTAATTATCTGCTTCAGCGCACCTGTAAAACTTTACTGTGTGTCAATCTCACACAATCACAGACACTGCATATAGGTGTGTGGGTGGTTTTGTGGACATGTGGGTCTGTGGGCGCGTGTTAACTGGTGGGTGTGTAACAAACCTGTCTGTTTTCTGTGTTAATATGTGAACTGTGTGTCAATCTGGCCTCTGTGGGCATGTGAGCCTTTCATGTGCAAACGGTATGACTGGCAACCAAAAACCAAACGTTTTTTAAAGTACAATGAATTTGTTAATAACAAGGCATTAACGTTCTTATCAGCTCCCAGACATGTCATCAACTCCTGTTAATTGCTACCATGTAGTGTTTTGATTTTTTTACTTACATTTAAAACATACTCTAAGCAACAAAGTAAAATGAAATTTGAGTGCAGTGCAGTTTTGAGCAGAACTATACACAAAACAAAGTGAAGTGGTAAAACCTTACAGTGGGATGTGGTGCAGCAGATCAGCAACACATTTTACATTTGTCAGTGTCTGTTACTGGATATTCCCCAAGTTAATAACAGTAAGAACAAATTCTCATGCCATCTTCTGATTGGAGAAGAGGAAAAAGAGGAGAAGCAAAAGAGGAGATTGTGATAATCAAATGCCATTTCCCCTTTTTTGAGGGTTTAGAGTTTCTTTGTTTAAAATTGCCTAAAATAGACAGATGAAGGAGACTACTTATGTATACAAGGGTCTTTGAGGTTGAGGGAATTTCTCACCATTTTACTAAGCACCAAAAACCCGCATCCTGCCTCATGAATAGAGCCAACGACACACACACACACAGACTCATACAGTACACCCAGAGACCAGTACCCCCTGCCTGGCAGCTTCTTTGTAGCCATGTTGTGATTGTATCAGATGTGGAGTGATAGAGGATAGGAGTACGGGGGTGTTGGTAAGGGGATGTGTGAATTTGTAATGTGCTTATGCTGGAACCGCAAAGACAGGCGATAGGGGCTCCAAAGATGTGTTACACTCCCACACACTCACACACACACACACACACACGCACACAGTAGGGAGTGGAACTCTAGCTCCCTGAACTCCTTTCATCCTACTGACTGTGGAAGTGAGTGCAGGGTTTCCTGGAGTCACAGCCAGATTCAGCACTCTCTATATCCTCAAAACTATTGCCTGCTGTCTGTACGTGTGTGTGTGTGTGTGTGTGTGTGTGTGTGTGTGTGTGTGTGTGTGTGTGTGTGTGTGTGTGTGTGTGTGTGTGTGTCTCAGTGTGGTTCAAAGGCTCAGAGGGCACAGTATTTAGGTGAGTTATCAACGTGTGATCTGTGAGGATATATGTAAAACATGTCACAGTCTGAATGACTGCATTAGCAAATATAGCATCTTATTATTCCGTGAAGCACAAGACAACTGAGGCGCATACAATCACATCTTTGAGCCTCCATGTGTGGTGGTGGCTGACGTCCTAAAAAGGTCACCAGAAGCCAAAGAATGAGCGGCAAATGGTGTCATTTCCCTTAGCGGGAGGTTAGAGGTCAAAAGGGATTAGTGCAGCAGCATACCTACAGCACACTAAAATGGTACATAAACGTACAGGTAGTTTGTCACCTTCCTTTTCTTCCTTTTCTACTCAAGTGCAGATTGTGTTTTCCTCACTTCCATTTGAGATTTATTTTTGCTAATCCTTTGGTCATATTATAGGGACATAACTAAGGGTGACCAATTCATTGATATTAAAATGCTGGCTATTATTTATTTAATCATTCCTTAACCATTTTAAGTAAAGTAGGAAATAACAAGTAATATAATAAGAGTTTCATGTCTACTCGCAGTCAAGTTAAATCAAGGTATAACATGCTTTCTTGAACTGATTATTGGATAATTCTGTGAGGTTGAAATGCTAAACATGCACTATAATACAATGTAGCTCAGAAATAATTACAGCCTTCATTGTTTTACTGTTGACTGACTGTAGGTCTCCAGCTTAGGACTAAATACCACGTGATGCAGAGGCAGGTCAGATTCATATTTTCTTTCGGAAGCCACATCTCTTATTTACCATCATTATATTATTCGTCCTCTTTAACCTTTAGATTGTCTTCTTTGGTGGAGGAAGTCCACAAGCCAAAAAACATTTGTTTGTTCTTTACCAAAGGCTCTTTCATCCTTTAAACCCAGACTTGCTGACTGTGGTGATTTTGTGAGTTCAGTGGATCATGACACACCCATAGCCACAGACACACTTAACATATGGGTGTGTCTCTACATCTGGGGGCATGCTACATGACTGATCTCCTAACTGTTCAAATTTGAACAACATTTATTGCTGTTGTTTACTGGAGATTCTTAAATTATGCTGTGACAGGATCACGCAATAAATAAATCACCATTAATTAGCCACACATGCAATCAGCACATTGTAAAATCCAACTAATACAATCAGAATACTTTATTTCAATACTTTATTGTCCCATATTTAACTTTATTCAACGTATTATTCAAATGACATTATCAGGTGACTGATTATCGGTGTTCTTGACAACTTTAAAGGTGCAGTATGCAAGACTTAGTGGCATCTAGTGGTGAGGTGGCAGATTGCAACCATTTGAATAAACCAACCACCCCCACCCCCTTCTTACTGCAAGAGAGTTTACAGCAGGGGTGGCCCACCCTTGTCTTTGTGAGCCACTCTCCTGCTTGTATCCTTTCACCATCCACTGCTCATGTCATTGAAGCCACACAAATGTCAGTGACAAGATTACATTTCCCATGACTGCTTCTCAGTAAGAGCCACCTGGTGTTTCTGAAAACAAGTCTTTTAATGGGAAGGAGCACCGACAAGGAGTGAGTGGTTACAACTAACACTGCTATGCTACCATGTCTCCAAATTCAAGTTGCTCTTTAATGTGAAAACATGAAATTCTCTCCCTATAGCTGGTGTTTGGTTTCTGAGCTACTGTAGAAACATGTCGTGTAGAAAAGTGACGAAAATTATTTATGTTAGTCACCAGTATTGCCCAAAATTCCACCAAAAATGTCTTATTGATAAAAGACAGGATTGTTCACCACATGCAGTGCTTGTGTCAAATGTACTGGGAATATGAGCATAAATTTCACTAGTCATGTACAAAGGCAATACAGTGTACAGATCAGAAGGGAAAAAAATGCTGATCCAACATTAATCCTTCCACTAGAATCTGAGAAGTACTCTAGATATCTAGAGAGATCTAGATATTCTACTGCAGTAAGCATCATTACCACAGTGTTACAGAAAAGCATCTGCATTCAAAACGTCAGTTAAGCAAAAGTACAAATGTACTAATGTGTCAATGTGTTGCAGCTGGTAAAGTTAAAGCTAATTTTAACTACTTTATACAGCCACATCATTAATTAATACCTATTCGCTTGCCCCCAAGTCACTTAGATCTGAGTTTTATAATTAAGGGTAAACATAGCAGATCCTGTCGCATGTGGACGTATTGTCAGATATAACCTGAAGAAGCTAGCATGAGTAGTAGGGGTTGGCAATATAGACTTAAAACCATACCATAATATTTTTGTGGTAACAACATAAATGACGATAGTACAATTTATCAGTATTTTTTGGCCATAAGTCACACTAGCATACAGTGTTTAAAGCTGAGCAATAAGCATCAGGGATCAAAAACAATATGCCTAAACATTAAGAAATAATAAGTTAACTAATTGAATACCTAAAATGATAAAACCAATGGGATGTTTCCTTCACAACCGTATCTGTATTCCATTTTTTTTTATCATAATCTGAATTCATGTCTACACTTTTAGATTTGCCTTCCAGTATGCTAACTGTAGTTGTAGGCTACTGTGACATTCCCATACTGTCATTATAGAGCATAGAGACAAATTCTTATCACGGGGAGAAATTATCACAAAATAGCAATAAACAATAAAAGTAAACTGAACAATAACAACACGTCGTAGGAACTATCTGAAAGAACATAAACCAACGTCAAATTTTTTTCTTCCCACTTTCGCTGCACCTCTCTATCCTGATCATCACTGCATTGCCACTAAGTGCTTAGTGATGTACACTATGGTCACGTGGTATGTTGAAAGACACACGAGCACCAAGTTCAGAGGATTTCCTGCTGGGCAGTGTGAGGGTACCTCCTGGCACAGAGCCTTTAGCAGAACAGCTCGGCAGGGAAGTGGAGAGTGTTTACACACTACTACCACCACACACACACCCAACCAAAAAACCATGCCGGGTCTGTCTCCTGTCCCCCTCTGCTTCTCGATATAATATATCAAAGCATCTCTGTGTGTCTATAGAGCTCCGAAAATCCACCCTCACTTCCTCAGCAGACATGCTCTTTTCATCTCTCTCTCTCTTGTGCACTCTCCCTCACACACACACATGTTGTTACATGAATGGTGATGAAGGATGGTACCTCTCCTCTCTCTCTCTCTCCTCCGGTCTCCAGCTGATGTACACACAGCACGCCTGACAAAACACCTGGAAAAACACCATAAACACATATACAAATGATGACACACACGGTGACCAGATTCCCTGCACCGCTGCTGGGCCAAAACAACCAAGAAGCAAATATCACACAATTGAACTGCTGCGTTAGACATGACTGTGGTATCACATAATTAAAAGGATAACTGCACTTTATCACGTTCTCTATTTATGATATTTCAAAAAGGACATCCTCATCATTAAGTCACCAAATTAACTCTCCATGTCGGCAACATTACTGTCACAGAAAAGTCTAACCCTATCCTAATTGTTGGTATGAGCTTGCATTATACTCTGAAACTTAGGTTTACTTAGTCCGTAGCAACATTGTTGTGGACACTATGCTTCAGAGGGCAAAACTATGCTTAGTACGCAGTGGAAGAAATGGCCTAAACCAGGCCAGCAAAAGCTGGAAGGCGAGAGACATAGAGAAACAAACAGATGGTGTGTGTTTTACGTTGTGTAGAAATCTGAAAATATGCACACACACAAAAAAAAAAGAAAGAAAAAAGTACTGCATCTGTATCTCTGTGTGCCTCACACAAGTAGGAGAGTATGATAACACAGTCTATCTCTGTTCACTTCCTGGTCAGGAGGAGGAGGAAGAGGAGCTGGAGGAATAAAAAGATAAGGGGAATACAGTAGAGCCATTCATAGAGCGTGTTCCTTAGGGAATGTTGTGCTTTGTACAAAGAGGAACAGACTGTATGTGTATTTGAGAATAACTTCAGGAATAACCAAGAATCACAGAAAAAGTACAAGAATCAAATATATCCAAAAGCCTGTCTGATCTATATGTAGATATATATACATTATACGGTGGGACGTGTGTGGTCTCATCCTGTTTAGGAAGGAGAGAAACCCATGTTTCCTTTGGCTCGGAACCCTCTGTTGTGACTACATTATAGCCCCTCCATCACCACCCCCATATGTCTCTCATACTAAACCTTCTCCACAGGCTCAACACCACAGCATGAACAGGGTTAAATCCCTGGATTTCAACAGGAACAATCTTTTTCTCAAACTTTTTAGATAGAAAGTCTATTTCCCAAACTATCTGAACTATTATCTTAAAGGGGAAAAAGTTTTTTAAGCACCCAACATCTTTGTTAAACTAACAGAATATACATACAGGCAGTAAGAGAAAGAGAGGAAACCTGGAATGAATTTCTTCATGTTTACCCAAAATATACAAGAGCCCAGTTTCCTCCATCCCAGCTGAGTGCTGACAAATCCACCAACCGCTTATCAAATTAAACCCCCATTAGCAGCATAAACACACAGCCTCACACACTAGCACAAACAGCCTATTACCAGCACAAATATGCTAGCACCTCACACATGTTTCGCTGCCCTTTCTGCTCAGTGTGTGTCATCGGCTCTTCAGACAAGCCTGCACATCAAACTAGACGTGTCTCCACGCCCAGGTAAAGGAGTCTCTATGTCATGAACTGCCCCGTACAGCATGTGCTCGTGACCTGCGCCATCAACTGTCAGCGCCTGTCACCCTGCGTGTCCGGAAGCATGTGCAGATTTAGCCCCATAACGTCACACCTGATGAGACACGGCACCCAGCGTGGCGCCCACAGACTAATTCCTTCCATGCGTGCTTGTTAACATGTAGGATTTTCTTTGCAGCCACCATAAAGCAGACTGTGCAAGTACTGCCATCTCATGAAACTTCACTGTGTCTGGCAGCTGCTAGAGGGATTTACCTCAAAATGTAAACCCGAAAAAGTAAGACATCACCGTAAAAAGGACGATTTCATCTGTCTTCCTTCCTCTTTCTGTGTAGCCCCCAGGGGATGCCTGTTCGGTAGTGGAGGGTGAGAGACTGGAGGAAGTAGAGAGTAAATGCAACACTTAATATGCTCTCCATCAGCATAAAGCAATCATCAGGTGATTTTTAGGTGGACAGCAGTGTTTGGATAAACATGATGTGGTGCGTTTATGGACCATGTCCCAGGAATGGATAAACGGAGGAGTTTAGGAGAACCCAGGAGTCAAGCAACAGTCAAGACCCAAACTTGGGGCATGTTCACAGGAATTGGACAAATATAACCAGCGTCGGTTCCAGTAAAGACAGTCTGTGCATCATTAAACAATGGGGCTGATGCTCCCTCAACGCATTTCACACACTGTGTCTCTCTGCTCAGTTATACTGTTTAGTTCACTGACATGAAATAACTCATTCAAAAAGAGGAAGATGTGTTTTCCACACTTCTCTTGTAAACTTGCTTAAGTGACTGTAAATGAAGAAATAACGTAACGTTAACGTGCCACTGCTACACTCTTTTGTGCTCCACTTGTTTCTATAAATGTATTTGCTGATGCTGAAAGAGACATTTTGCTTCAGGCAAAAATGATTTCTGAAAAGCAGACTTGCTTTTGGATCACATTCAGTGCTCTAAGCGAAATGACATTATTTAAGATTGCTTTTATAGTCTGGAGACTTTCCATGCTCACCACTGTAAAAAGCATCCAGTCACCTCTATTTAAGTATGCTCATAACCATAAAAACTGAATCAAAAAGCTATTTTCATTGTCTGCGTGTTTTGTAGAGATGCAGTCTATGGCTCCTAAATCTGTGGGCTGAAACGAATCCAAACAGAAACACTACAGTTGTGCCTCCTTCTCTTCTTCGTCCTCTTTTCTGGAATTCTACTTTCCCTCTCTCTTCTAATAAATCTGAAGGGGCCTTTTCCACTTTTACAGGAACAGCAACTCATTAAATGGTTGATTTCAGATGGCAGAGTGTGAATGTTTTGAGTTAACTTTATTGATCTGTGAGCGGGTCTGCCGGCCAGAGAGAAATGGACGTCCCCTCCGGCACATGGGCAGTAGATTTACACCTTTAAAGACACCTCTAAACCCAGATGGCTACTGGCCCACTCTCTCCTGTGCTGCCCTGGCAGAGACACTGAGGTTGTCTCTCCTGCACACATGCTCACATAAACACAGCAAAAAAAAAACTTTATTCACTTACCTGCATGAATACACCTTGCAACTCTGAGCACTGTAGTGATGTGTAACAGCCTTTTAGTTCTGTTTCCTGTTTCCCTTCAGACTCCCTGGAGCTTCAGTTCTGGCTGCCTGCAACGCATAAAAAGGTTGCGTGGCGGTCATAGAAATCAAATTCAAATAAAGAAATGATTTGATTTTAAAATGATTATTAGATGTGTAACACAGGGGATTTAAATACACACAGGCCAAATTTTAGACCATAACACCAAATGAATGACATGCAACCAAGCTCAATGAACCACAAGAATAAAGCCAAATGATCTGATTCTTCTTTGACACATTTTTGAAATATGGCAGTGAACTAAGAACAGGAACTCAGGGGAATATGAAGGGCGTCACAGGTCAGTTTGGCGTTTTAGCTCCTGCAAATCATATTTGCCCTCCCTTCACCGTATCAGCCAGGAAGAGCTTGGTCTATCTCCTACATATGACATCACTCCCTGATTATAAACCATTTCCCATAAACCTCTGTGGTCCCCAGAGTTTCCCACCAATGAGATCAGCAATAAGCAGGATGATTATAAAGAAGCAAAACTGTTTTTTTTTATCAGTGGCAAGTACATTTTTATCTTGTCTATTTTTCTTTAACCAACAAACAGGCCCCTGCTCGAAACACGCAGGATGTCATTCATTTTGTAACTGTTAATGCTCATTTATTCATTCAGTCGTCATGTCTGTGTAACCTACTAATCTGTTTAGACTCTCTCTTCCCTCTCTCTCTGCATTTGTCTCTCTCTCTCTTTCTGCCTCAGGGCTCAAAGCTGTGAGGCTGTAAGGTCCCTCTCTTCCCACAACTGCTCTCAATCGCCCCTGTGACTGCTCGGCTGTCAATCACTTCGACATCAGGCCCATACTGAGCAGATCAAGCCTGTTGGCGCGCACACACACACACACACACACACACACACACACACACACACAAAACCGACTTGAAGGAGGTCCTGTCAGCACCTGCTGAGCTTCACATAAGAATCTGTAGGGACACAGATACACTCGGACACAAAGACACACCACAGAGCACTAGTTGTGAAGGTACCACTTTAATTTTGGTCATATTTACTCTGCCTCGCTCTTTTTTGCCTCCAACCAAGCTGTCTCACAGTGTGAGTATGAACTGCTCTGCCCTGTAACCAAAGAAAGCAATGGGCAGCTGAGAACCATGTTGGAAAGCATATATGTACAGTAATTATACAGAGACACAAAGGATCATGCGCATACAAGCATGTCATACACAGATGTGTAGGCACGCTAACATTTCAACACACACCTAAAGTCAGGTATTTTCACAAGCTACACAATCTCACAGAAAGACAGATTCAGTTCTCTAGGTTCCTTCTTATGAACACAGAGCCTCTCAATTAATTTCATCTGTTTCGGCCCAAAACCGCATTCACACTCACACACACACACACACACACACACACACACAGCACATGCAGACACAATGCATGCACGCAAACATACGCACAGTCCATTAGGCTCATGTGTTGGGCCCAAAACCACGGCCCGGAGTGCTCTTTCATGGCTCCATCATTACATCAATAACTCTTCACATTAATCTCAGCTCAGCACAGCACACAGGCTATTACCAGACCAGTCCTGCACCACAGCGGCCCGCTCTGAAGCAGGCATGGGCAAAATAGTAGTCAAATATATTTTGGATACTTGACAAGCACACAAGACGTGCTTGGTTTGTGCCATTTTGCAGGGGATGTGTCCAGTTCTGAGGCGGGTTAAACGGCAGAGAATAAATTACATATACCTCAAGTACTTCAAGTGCATGAAACCATATCTAGATAGATTTGGCCACGTGTGCTCAGAAAAGCCCTCAAAGGGTTTTTTTCTGCGTAGACTGCTGATTGAATACAGAGCCCAGAATTATTTTTTGAGGGGCTGGTTTGTATACTGACTAATGAGAATCTTTCGCCAAAGCCTTTTCAAATCTGTGTAACATAGCATCACGCCCTTTTAATGAAGCTCTTGAGAGCCTAAAAAAAACATGGTAACTTCTCAGAGATTAGCTTAGGCTGTCGTTTATTATTAAATCTGTCTTTGGTCTGCAGTTAAGAGCTCCTGTGAGAAAAAGGCTGCTTGGTTAATAATCACTAGGATGAGCTAAGGCGACTAAGTCGAGGCTGCTAACAAACACTGCATCAATCACATTTACATCACAGAACAGAAAGAAAGATGAAGAATGAGAAAATGGGGAAGAAAGAAAGAGGGGAGGTCAGAGGAGGGGTGTTTATCCCTTGTCTGTCTGGACAGGAAATGGGGTTCTTTAACCCTTGACCTAGGTCCACTGCCTTAGAACAGGTTCTTTCACATGCTGGGTTGATGGACAGATGGTCCTTGTTGTCATGGCAGCCCGCGCAGGTGCGTACGTGTGGGGTTTCCTGCCCTAAGGTGCAATGGGTGGTGGGACGGGTGTTTATTGTCTGCACTGCCACCAGGCAGCGTACTCCTGCCGCTCCCAAGAGGTAAGAGGAATGATAGAGGGGAAGGAAACGAGACAGAGCATAAGGGAAGGTAAGAGGAATGGATAAAAGGAAGGAGAAAAAGTAGTATGTTGTAAAACGTTGAAGGAGCGTCCACTTTTATCACCCTAGATCTGTTCTTGAATGAAAAAAAGCTGCGAAGTATGTTTTTCACTCGTCTCTCATTCTCTGAAATAATAAAAGAATAAAAGAATATTGCCTCAGAAACCTCTGCTGTTCCAGGAATGGCAGCCTCAGCTAAGATGACCTCAGATATTGTTCCGTTGTATTCTTTTATTCTCCTTTCAACATTCTGACCACAAATTCAAGATGGGAGAATGAAAGGGGGATGCTGGGTGGAGGGAGTAGAGCAGGAGGGCCAAGGGTCACTGCTGGAGATTCTCCCCTGAAGGCACGTCCACTGAAAACGGGTAATAATAAACGTTTGGCATTTCAAGTTTCTGAACCCCAACACTTCACCCACTCATCTGTACAAGTTTACCAGTTTTAGCTCGTGCAACAAACACACACACACACACACACAGACATACACACACATATCAAAGTCATCAACAGAACTCACTCCTGTGCTCATATATAAAGTTTAGTAAAGTTTAGTTAAAACAATCTTGTCTAATAAAAATCTTCACAAATGTTTGTAGTTTGTCTTCATAGTTAAAACAGCTATACTACAATGTGTTTTACAGACCTACTAACAAACTACAAATTTACAAATTAATAACAATGTTATTTGAGAAGATGTGGACCTAAATTCAAGCCAATTAACTTTAAATTAGCTAAGGATATACTGGAAACAAAACCAGTGTCAATACATTTTATAACAAACTTGAGTTCTAATGGACAGAATCCAAAATCTGTTTGAAAAAAGTATTTTGAATATAATTACAATTTTTTATTTGTTTAAAAAATCACACACACACACACACACACACATATATACATATATACTGTATATATATTTAGATAGATAGAGATAGAGAGATATGACATGTAAATTAAATTAATTATAAATTAAAACTAAAACTGCATTCAAATTGCACACACGGCTTGGCATTGGCATAGTAGAAATATTTATGTACCACCCATTTAATCCCAGGCCTCGCTGACTGGGCTGCTTGTTTTTGTGTTTACTCTGGAATGTCAGACATCCGAGGACAAAGAGGAGAGGAAGGTCAAAACCAGCATTATTAAAACATTATTAAATTCTAATTTGCTTTAGAAGGTTTGTGGAAAGTAGTGTAGTGTAAGATTTCACTGGTTATTTTGATGTCTTTATGTCTGAAGGCCTTTAAACGCTGTGGATCCACGTCCACTTTAAATATAAAGAATACAAATAATATAAATACACTTGACAAGTACAAAACCCACATGAAAACCATAGGTCTGTATATTATGGAGAATAGCAAGAATACAATGCATCCAGCTAAAGCACCATGTAAACATGAACATGAAATTAAGACATAACTTAAAAGTATAAAAGAGCTTCACTCTGTCACCGGATAGGGTGACAAAGTGTGACCAGAACATTTATTATGAACTCACAAGCTGATATTAAAAGAATTTGAACCCTTGAATGATGCATTTGCTTTAGGCTGTACAAACATGAAAACAAAACTGAAAAGTTTGTTTTCATGTAATTGTGGTGCGCTCAATAATCTTTCTACAAATACAAAGAAACTTATAAAAACAGACTTAAGAAATAGAGCTCCGGCTATTAGACGGCGAGATCTGATGTTCTTAGGAATCTTATAAAATCACACTTTCCAGTGAGTCAGGAAAACAGCCTAATCGATTTTTTGGGAGAGACAATTGACAAGAGGGGACAAACAGGGACATGCTGCTGAAAGGGCTGTTAAATCTGTGACAGATCTTTGGCTTTCAAAAAGACATGATTCCTGGAGTAACAATGGACATTACGCGGGATATCGCTGTAGCCCCCATGAGGGAAACATGTGTTGTTCACTGTGTGTGTGTGTGTGTGTGTGTGTGTGCTGTGCACTCATTAGTGAAAACCCACAGTGCAGACTAGCTCCAGTTACAACAGTAAATGCTGCCTTTGAACTTTTAATAGAGCCCTGAAACCCAACCAGGCCCTAAAAGACAAATATCTGCAAAAGACAAAATGGACATAAAGAGGTGGAAAGATTAAACCACCACACAAAATATATGAAAAGGTATGAACTGGAAAGATGAGAGGATAGGTTGCCGTAACAACTAAATCATTTAGTTCGTTTAATCGTGAACACAACCCTGCAAATACACAGTAACGATTGAGCCCAAGTCATACAGAGGCCATTAATACTAATGAAGCGCAACATATATAAACATATATAACCTACACACCTGTTGACCTGCTGACACATACTCAATCACAAAATGCTCTGCTCCTCTAATGAACATACACACATTATGATCATAATTAGGGATAATACTTTGTGTCTGCACCTGTGTGTATGCCTGGTTACAGTAATTAAAACCTGCAGATCTTTCTGTGTGTGTGTCTTTCAAAGGGTGGGTATTTATCTGAGAGGGTGTCTGTGCTGCAGGATCCTCTGGCATACATTGCAACAAACAGATGTCAAGTCTTTATGAGGTCTTTACAACAGGTTCAGCACTGCCCCAGGTTTTTTGTGTGCGTCTAAGCACACATAGGCCCAACACGGAAACCTCTCATCAGTAAACCACAATGCAAAGACCACAAATGGAAATGAACGGGAAAAGGTGCGGCATTTCTTCCTAAATGTTGAGAGAAATGTAATCATTTTATTAAATCAGTAAAGTCTGTTCTAATCATCGGGTAACCGTGTTAAGTGTTACGTTGCGTTACGTGGCTGCAGTACCAGTAGAAGCACAGATAGCTCTGTTTCATTTAACTGTCTTAACAGAATACATTATTGTTCTTTATGTGCTTTTCCCGCTATGATATATCTGCTGCTCCAAAGGTCTACTCAGTGATGGGAGTAGAGAGGGGCTGTGGACAGGACTGTTTATTTGACTACGAGCTGTTTACAGAGATGGACGCTGATGAGCTGAGCAACAGCATGAGAAAATACCTCTGATAATATACTGACATGCAGAGAGCTCTGCAGTGAACTCGCCTCCTCGCTGGTCTCTCAGGGCCTAGGAGCATCAGTCCAGTGATGCTGAGAGAGATGGATTTCTCTTAACAAAATGTTATTAACTGTTTAACATTCTATAGTTATTCTGTTTGTTTGATTTGCATGTCACTATTGTATGTGAGGGACATGCTATACCTGATGTTTGGTATTTACCAAATTACCTGGGCATTTTAGTAACTGGCTAAAAATGTCACAATTTTCTTGCTTTTCTTGCTAAATAGCATATTGACAGGCTGAAAGAAAGAAACTGTTCTTCAAACTAATGACTAAGACCCGTTCCAGCTCAGGCTGTGAGTTAGATATAAGCGTATAAGTTCAGAGTACCTCCTGCTGATAAAACAATGATCCCCACCTGAACTTTTTGTTCAGCAGAGCTGAATACCGTTGGTTTTATAAGCAGTAAAACTGCTCATCGGAAGAGTCTGGAAACATAAACAATGAAAATGTCCATTTATTGTATTTTCTCATTCTATCAGCATCTGTTTTTAACAGGGGGGAGATTTGTGAAGGGAAATAAAAAAAAACGAAAATTCACTTTTTTTTCCCTTCCCAATAACGTCCTAGACAGATGACAGCTGTGTCACTGCGTGTTTTATCGCCTTTACCCATAAAAAAAAATGCAAAGAAGAAGAAATACAGTCGAAATATATGATTTATGGCAACAGGCACAGAAGGGAGTCTGGAGATTTCTTGGACAATATGAAAATAAAACTGCAATAAAACTGCACGGGCCTTGATTGTGGTCTATGGACAGACATGGAGGGCCTCCAACACAGCTAACTTTATTACTTCATCTGAGAGAGCAGAAAAGAGGGAGAGACACACATCGACAGATTCAGAGACGATTACAGTCAAATCTTGTGGCCACAGTCTCCATCTAAGGACCCCCAGACCCTTTTCAGCCAACATCCAGGGAAGCAGCAGAGGGCAAAACCTACTCAACCCACTATCCAGCTTTAACTTACACAACCAACCTTTTCTCGTTGCTATTAATATTTAAAACATGATTTCATGGCAGGCATCAGGGTGAGTATTATTAAACTGGTGGTAGTTATATAAACATTGAGGGGAAAGGAAGAATTAAGGCTTTAAGAGTAAAATGGATTCTTGTTTATGTAAGTGGTTGGTAACCTTACATTGATTGCCAACTGAGCAAATAATTTACCGCCATTTTCATTTGCAGCACCCAACTATGTTGCTTTAAGAATTAAAAATTGTTGTGAAAGAGCCATGTTTCTAGACAGAGGAGTAGGGGGAAAGAAATGGAGACAGCAGAGTGAGGTGAAAGACATTTTTGAAGTGATTAGAGCAACAGATCGCTGGGAGATGGACGAAAACAGTCAAACAGTCTGTGGGCCAGTGAAGGAAAATGCTCTGGATTTCCACAGAGACTTAACAGTGAGGGTCTCCTCCTCTTCCTTATCCTGTCCCATATGAAAATACCCTATTGTAGGGTGCTGCATCTTTCTTGGCCGGAGCCACACATTAGATCTAGGGTTTCACAGAGCATACCGGGGGACCGGCGAAACCAGAGACAATAACAACAAATATGGCCTTGTATTTTTAGGTTGTGATTATAAAGCACGTTTCACAGTTTAATACTCCAGAGGCACCAAACAAACTTTGTTGTTTGAAGAAACCAGCATCCAGAATTAGATCAGATCTCTGCTGTTCCCAAATAACCTTGAAACACACAGAAGAGGGCACATAATGGGTCTATAAAACATAAAGAGAACATCTACCGTGACAGATTTGTGTGACAAACAGAAAACATACAAATATCTCTCTTCTAAATCTAAATGATTCTGACACAGTATATTTATTTTTAAGCATAATTATTGCTATTTCATATATTATTCTTCTATTTTAACTATTATTCCATTGCTTAACTATTTTGAAAGCCTGTCCATCAATCATGCTAAAAAAACATATAAATAAAGGTAATTTGATAAAAATGTCATTTACACTAACTGATTATATTTTTTGATCTTTAGTATTATCCTAAAAAATTTACACCATATCACCATATCTTCAATATTAAAAACGTAACTTCAAAAGTATCTGCATTTTGGACTTTAGACTATGCAGAGTGAAAGGGCCTGAACTTCTCCCATCTCATCATATGAGCCTCCAGGTTTCTCTGCTATTATGCTGCTGTACTGTGCTGCCATCTGCTGACCAATCAGAGGTACAGATTTTTTGCACATGTATAACCTGTTAAGATACCTTAGCTTTGACTGTAAATCTGTGAAAATGGCACAAACAATGCTTAAAAAGATGTTTATGACGTTTGCTGCTATAAAAAACAAAAGTGTGTTATCTGATGATACTTCTAGAGGTAGTTCCCATCTAATCAAACCATTCACTGTTTGATAGAGTACATTACGGGCTTACTAACTACTTACAATCAAATGAAAATACATGTTTATTCATGGAACAACAAACTCCTGTACAGAGTTACGTCTTTTATACTAGATCTAATTAAAATGCCATCTCACCACACCACGATCAATACACACCAATCTACAAATCTGGCATAATCCTTGGTCAGCAAAGCTGTAAATTAAATCTTAAACTCAGCATTAGAAATATGATCTATCTATCTAGTTGCCTCTATGAGAGCAATTTTAGAAATCATTTTCACAACATTTCAACTAGTCAAATCATAAAACAGGTGTAATTAATAAGATAACAGCATGTTCACTCATAGTAAAGGCTCAGTCAGCTTATTATCTTGTACCTGGTGATTCAGCTTTTACTTTTTTGCTGTTAGTAGGTCAAAAATACGCAAATGTCGTGAAAAGAGCTTAAACAGTCCTTTTCCTTCATGCTAGGTACAGTTAGCTAGTTAGCTTCCTACCTCTTCTAGCAGGTGCTACTCTGCATTTTCTCCCACGCAGACAGATTATTTTTAGCTGGTAGCTGGGCTAAATTTTAAGTAAAAGAAGCATTTAAATTACACAAAAAACGGAATAAACTGTTCATTTGAAAGTCCGAATTTACCTGAAATGTCAGGTTTGGGTTGAGAGTGAATGTTTTTAGCCATCGCGGACCTGTGCTAAGTTAGAAACTCAGACGAGCCTGTTCAGTTTCAGTTTGTTTGTAAAATATTACCTTATCGAAAATAAACATGGCGAATAATGAGAATAACAAATCACAGGTGTGATAAGGCCCAAATTAACGTGAGTATTAAGTTTGATTTTATGCATTATGTGACGTGCCTGTTAAAGTTGCCCTTAAACATTTGACTGCATAAAGGCCGTGCATAAATTGTGAATTTAGTTAAGTTCCTTGTAGTTCCTTCGCGGAAGTCGCCTACAACTCCCGACGGGCATTTCGACAATTACTATAGCAGCGGGAACTTGTTTGGATCATTACTCCAACATGGACAGTCCGAGCCGAGTATTTGCTGCGTTACTACCGGCGGCTGGTCGTGAGTTCGCCAGTAATGAAAGAGAGCAGGGCCCGGGAGTACGAACAGTTAACCGTCAGAGTACCGGTAGCCGATTAAGGGAGGTCCAGGTAACGGGAACAGCGGAGGTTTGCTGCCCGGCGGACCGAGCGTCTGTCCGGGTGAGTCTGGGAAACAGCAAGGAGTCAGTGAACGAGGTCACCAACAGTGTTACACGGCGTCTGGAATACATTTTACAGTCTCTCAGGTAAAACAGTCAAAATGTTTCAACACCAACACAAACGGCAGGACAAAGCTTCACCGGTAGCATCAGCCAAACGTTAGCAACCTGCTAAGTAGTACAACGAGTAGCTACTGTCCGCTTAACGCTGTTGCATAACCAGCAGTTGTAAACAACAACAAAGTTGTTTAGCTAAGTTGGTAACATGCAGGCCTGTGCTCTCGCTGAAAGAGTAGTTTGTGGTAAAACATGTAAGTTTATTCAAGCAAAGGTTTTGCATTCTTTATTTTACTAAAGTAAAAGTAAGGTCAAAAGCATTAGCAACACAATGAGTACGCAAAAGTTTAATGTTTTGTTAAATCTAATAATAAGAGCTGTATTTACTGTTGGGGAAATTTTTATTTATGTCAATGCACCATAGATTATAACATAATCATCATATATTTTGAATGTAAAATGTTGACTGACGAAAGACCAGAAATACCACAATCAAATAAATCAACATTTGTCAGTAGTACGCATTCATTTTTAATTTTTTTTTTTTAATTTTTCCTTTTAGACAACATGGCATCAAGGATGAAGACACAACAGTGAGGAGGTTACTGCAGCGAGAGGCAGACCTATATCACATGGATGTAGAGGTAGAGTATTTGGGGGGAAAAAAACTAAATGTGTCGTGATTTTGTTAATCTTTTATTGTCTAAAACAGTATCACAAAATGTTTCCTAGGTCATGATCACTTTTTCAGAATTTGAGAAGATGGAGCAAGTATGTCGTGTCCTGCTGGAAAAGTTGGACAAGAGTGTCTGTGTGGGCACACCACTGTTTTACCACAGTGCAGGATGCCTAAGTCAACTAAGGTAAAAAGACAAAACACGCCTTTCACTAGCACAGTGAAGTTATAGCAGAAAATTTCTCCTAATTTTTATTTAATACATTACAGTAGCTTGAGGCAACACTCGTAGATAGTTTGCATTTGTGTTTTAGGAGGCGAGCGTGTGTGTCAGCAGTTGAAAATGCTCAGCAGAAGGCCAGCGAGGTCAGTCACCTCTTGGGACAAAGTCTGGGACCGCCCCTACTGGTCAGAGAGGAGGAAACAAGGGAGTGGAAAAATGATGAGGAGGAGGATGGAGGTAGAGGGCAGGGTGCTGCACCCATCTGTCACCTTCCCCATACACCCACAATCACTGCCTCCTCACGGGTGTCTGTGTCTTTTAGCCTCAGAGACAAAAGCAGGAAAAAACTTTGAAAGACACTAATGAAACCACTCACTCATGAAACAGAAGAGCTGATTGTCACAGTTTAGAACAGTTTATTGCATAGCTGAATAAAGTGCAGTTTTTCAAGGTTTTTGTTTTATCTCAGCCAACACAGTCATGTCAGGTAAAAAAAAAAAAGTACATAATTATTGATTTGTCATTTCAAGCACTCATCATTATTATTTAACTTAAACATTAAATTTCATTAATTAAAATACTGTATATTTGTACATCTAATACAAATAAAAAATGGACAAAAAATAGGTCAAGGTCTTCATTAGAGCATAATTACAAGTCCTAGTATTAGTGCTCTCTGAACCCTGTCAGACACCCCCACACTGAGATCCAGCAAGGAGGGATTTTCTCATTATCCTTGATCTGCACAAAGCTTGGCACATACGGCTACCAGGACACTAATTGATTCTGAAGAAAACAGTGGCATTGTGTGTCCACTCATTACAACATATGACTCCTGGACAAAAAGGAACCTGAAACTAGGTTAAACAAACAGGGACAAGACGAGGATATAGGCTGTTGGATAAGCCTTTCAAACAGTCATGGCTCCTTGATCTCGTCTTCGGGGAAGAGCTCTCTTAGCCAGGGCTGCATGACAAACCGTTCTCCATCAAAACCTGTGAAGTAGCTCTCCAAGGTGGGAATTTCTGGCTGGAAACATCCAACAGTGAGTTCAAGACATACTGAGTGTGTGTGTACGTGTGATTGTGTGCTGTGATTTAACCAGTACTTACCTGCAAGCCAGTGATGCGTTCCAGTTGTGTCTGAGGCAAGTATGCAACTAACAGAGAGGAGGGTCCAGGCCCGCTGAACAGCACCTTGTAATGAGGTGTATTCTCTGCTGCAATGCCCTACATGCAGACATAGTCACAGATCTCAGTGGCTGGCTAATGTTTAAGTTCCCTACACCTATTTGTAAAAAAACATCCACTTTGACATGAACACTATCACTGAGTGTGTGTGAGACAGAGTGCTAGTGAAGGAGGTGAAATAAGTAACCTCAGAGCTGGAATACATCCTTTCTTTCCACTCTGGAGGGGCTCGCATTTCAGTATCCCAGCTCACTACCACCCCAACCATATGACCCTTCCTCTCCAGCACCACCTCTCCGACCCGCAGAAACACATATGGGGGGCGAGGGCTGCGGACTGTCTTGGAGGCTGCAAGGATAAAGGAGAGAAACCTGTGAGGCTATTTATACTTGTTTTGCTTTGACTGAAGCCACAGATACAAGATGTTTTCACTAATTTTCCTGCAAGAGCCTGTCTTTGGCTGCATGCTTGAGACGTTTGTTCTTTGTATAATGTGGAGTTCTGAGCTAAGCAGGATTTATCAGGATAGACTATTTGATATGTATAGAGACACAAACCTCCGAAGAATCCTTGGTCATTGTCATAAAGCATGGTCTCAATGGGAGGTGGTAGTTGTCCCTCTTGCTCTTCCTGTCCAAAGCCAACCAGAGACCTTTGGAAAGAAAAATATACAGTATTGTCTGTAGACAAAACAAGTGTGTTTGTTTCCTCTACTTTTTCGTGTGTTCCTCCATTTGCTTAAAGAACTCTGTCTAATTATGTGTTAAAGTATGCCATATGCTTGTGCTATGTGCTGATACTTTACATAGTTGTAATGTGAATGACACAAGGCATGTAAACACATCACAGCATGATTATTTTCACTCACTTGCTAGAGATAACAAACCCTGCTGCAATCTGCAATTTTTTAGACGGCCAAACTATTTTATTATGATAATAATAATATAGTTTATAATAAGTTTTTATTCATTCGTTTTATTGTATTTCTATGTGCAGGTCTTTCAGTGCCCATGAACTATTGTTGATGTGCAAACAGAACGTATCTAAGCTAGATCTATCTTTGGATGATGTCCCAGAACTATTATGGAAAAGAATACTCCTGCTATTCTAAGATAATGACGAATATCAAATGGATCGAAGTTTGATTGAGAAATATTGGATTATGCATATTAATGAAGTACCCTGGATGATACAAACACGTCAATGCCAAACACATTGCAAACATCTTACACTCACTTGACTTTGGACAGCTGTTCGTTTGCCCAGTCCACCCATGCAGTGCTACTGAGGTATGACGTTCTCCACTCTTTCCATATTCTAAGAAATCTGAAACACCATAGTTATTAATTAATAATAGACAAGAACACTAGATTTGATTACTTTCACTACAATATTCCTTTAGGCATTAGGACTCATATACATTTTCGGCATTTTCAAAATGTTTTTATAGTTACGTATAGTTAGGTACGTATTCATAGTATAATTTTTCGGCTTAAAAAAATGATTACATCCTACACAGGAAAATTAGTGCTAAACAATAAGCCCTTCTTACGCACGGATCCTACCTACCGTGTGGTCGCGTGGAACCGCTGCGCCGGCGTGGAGCCGCTCCACCTGGAGATGAAGTACTGCGCAGGCACGGCGGACAGCAGCAGCGCGAGCTGCAGCACAGCGGTGCTCGTGAGCTGAGGCATGACTGCGCAGCCGTCACCTGCGAACGGAAACGTGCATCAGGTGCATGTCACAGGCGCAAGACTCAAAACTAAATACATTACAAGCTAAGGAGCAGTCGCATATTTAAACCACACCAGCCTTTACATTTCTGCGCAGGCGCCCTTAGTTGGACTGACACTTGTAGAGTATTTTTACGTGTTAGTTGTTCTGCTTGGTTATAGAAAGTTTCATCCTGATAAAAAATTGCGCTGCAAAAACGTCCAGGAAACGCAAGTCAACTGACATGACTGCCCACACTTGTTAGCTCTTACTGGTAGCAGTTATAACTCTTACCTCGTATTATAATCCAGTGTGTTTTCTCCAGCTAATTGCAAAGCATTGCGCCTGAGTCTGTTGGCGCCTGGAAACCAGAAGTCACTCAGTTTCACTTCTGTTTTATTTACATAAACCACGCACTCGCCCATGTCGCCAGCACCTGTGTATTTACATTTTTCGTAAGAAGTGTTTAACAGGTGTTTAACTGTCCAATCCCCGCAGCCCACGGAGGAGCTCGCGGACCTTTAGCGTCTCGCCACGTCAAGAAGCCACGAGACCAAGGTGTTCCGGGCGGAGAGTGACGCAATTACGCTTTGACAACGCAAGGCGGGAGAGTTGCTCATTCATGCAACAGTACTAGAATATGTAACACCCTGTGCGATTAATCGATCATCACGTGTCGTCTTATTTCTGTTTGTATAGTGCTAATGTTTTTCTTTTAGTTAGAGATAACAAATTAGCCACAAAACACATGCTTTTATTACAAAAAGAGTCCATATAGTGCAACTTAAATCTTTCATTTGTATAATAAAATAAATGCCAGTTAAATAAACTGTGATAAAATATAAACAGGAAGAAAAGCTGATATGGAAACACAACTGTTTATTTAATTAAAATATTGGTATGAACTAACAGGACAGCAGTACTCCCCTACACATACATTCTAGCTTTATGCTTCTTTTTTGCATTAATTTCTTTATATATAAAAAAGTATCCAAACTAACAAAGACATCCTCTTCAATCAGTTCACATAAAAGAGAACCTTTTTCTCCTTCCCATTCTGTTCTTTCCCATTCCATGTCCCCATAAAACTGTCCCAAAATGCTTCCCGATGGCCCACATGCAGCCACCTCACACACACAGCGACCTTTAACCTCTGACCCAACACTGTGATACCTCAGTCAGAGGCCACAACCAGCACAACTCTGCTACACATCAGCACAGGCCTGTGGGGTAAATAAATGCGTGTGCACATAAGCCACAAAACGGGTCTCATGAAGTAAGAGGGCTGATCTGAAGTGCTGAGTTGAGTTGGAAAGCACTGATAGCAGAATCTACTGAAGTCTGCCTGGTAAAGCACCAGGGATAGGGCAGGCAGAACAGTCATGACTGACGTGTATTTGAAAAGATAAAAGTAAATTAATATAGTGACTCTGGCTAACAGCCAATGACTAGCCAGTAAGGCCCCTACCAAATGATTTGAGGTCACACATTATTACCAACAAGGTTATGGTAACCTGACCAGCAATACTCAATCAGCTCTTTACTTTCACCATTTTGATGAATACAGGTAGCATGGGTGATCAGTTAAGGAGGTGGCAATAGAAGAAAACAAGTGTTATGTCCACTTGATTGGACACAGGCATTTCACCTTTAATTACATTTCAATCTGGAAATTATAAGGTACTGTGCATATATGTGATTATTTGTGGCAGAGATAGAAAAAAAAGAGTTAACTAACCAATTTCCCAGACCAATTCATGAACACATAAAACCAACAAATAATTGCCCGCAAAATGAATACTTTACGAGCAAAAATCATTTGCTTCCAGTCTTTAATAAAAACTCTAATAATAAGATTTAATTTCATGTCAAGAGCCACTCATGGAAGGAGGCGTGGATATTTTAGGTTGTGTCAATTTGAACTTAGACTCTTCATATACACAATATGAACAAAGTGTTTGTGAAACTGGCAAATAAGTGCGGCAGAGTATAAAACACCATACCAACACTATGACTCCACAGATGTCCCATATGCCAGGGGCACAGAGAGAAAACAGTTGACACATATGTAAAAGAGCTCAATGCTCACTTCAGAAAATAAACACATTCAAAAGCCATGTTCTAAAACTTCAGTGCCCAAAGACAGAATTTGGCATTAACAAAAAAACAACAAAACAACGATGAACAGATGAGATATATTCTGAATAATATGTGACAAGAAAGAACTATGACATTAGCCAGGTGTATATAAATGCTACCGCCCAGTTCCCAAAACTCTTTTGGCTTTCATCTGCTCTGTGCTGGGAAAAACAAAACTTTGTTAAATGTGAAGACCATCATTTTCAAAAACTCAGTCCATTATGTGTGTTTACAGACAGAGAGAGAGTGATAAAATATGTTTGTCTCATGTCAAGACTTTTAATTTCTCAGTCTTATCCCTCTTTCATAAGCCCGTCAGGTCCAGTCCAGTCCCCTAAGTCCCGTTCTCCAAAACCCAGCACTGAGAAGAACCAGATAGTCCCCCCCACCAAAAAAAAAGGCCCCAGATGGAGAAACCGAGGATTCAATATGCCAGAGTAGCGAAGGCACACAATCAAGAAGATGGATATAAGACTTGTCTCTCTCTCTCTCTGCTTTCTGTCCAATCCAGTTTGAGCTGGCTCCATCCTGTTTGCTTCAGGCATGAGAAAGTGCTAAAACATGCGAGACAGAATTGTGTGTGTATGTATGTGTGTGTGGTCACCATAGAAACATATCAACATTTAAAAAGTTCATTTTTATAGGTTAACAATTTTAAAATACACAGGGTTACTCCCTACGACTGCATTGATAACCAGTCTGTGGTAAGTGCATCTCAAAGCTAGTCACCCAAAGCTCCATTCGCTGTACCTTAGGTATAAACTGACGATGGGTTGGTTATAGAATATATTGACATGAATAATTGTATGCTTACAACAACAGTAAAGTATTTTTTCAACCGCTATAAATACATTTCTTTGAGAGGTTTCACAACGACCAAACTGTATGCCACTGTTTGTACGCTGAAAGTGAATGACACACCCAACTATGTTATAAAAACACACACACACTCCTTCAATTGCACGCGCACTCGCATAGTCACATCATAACTTCGTATACATACAGGCACATGTACTTTGCAGGGCGGAAACCAAGCACGCTTACACACACATGCACACACACACACATACGCACACACACAGAAAGACATAAAGGCACAAGGTATTGCTAATGTTGAGGACGCATTGAAACATGATCTATCTAAACATATAAATGACTCCTTTCATACATGCATCCTTTTTCTCCTCCTCACAGTAAAAACAGCTTCTAGAAAAAAAGAGATGCTTCCTCTGTCTAATTAACATGCAAAACAAAAACCCCACAACAACACCCACACACATTGATAGTAAACAAAACCTACAGATCTACAGTACCAACGAAGGTACGCCATTTGGTATTTTAGCACAGACAGACACGCTCAGGTCAGCCACTGTTTAAGACTTTCAAAGCAGAGAGCCCATCATTGTGTAGAAATCTTAGAAAAAGCAGAGAGGGGGTTGTATAAAAAAAGACCAGGAACATAGAAGAAGGGGGTGAAAGACGGGTGGTCTGTAGTCTGTCACAGACCTAACAATTTTAGTTCAGTGGGCGTCTTTGACCTACCCAGAAGAGACACTCAAAAACAGTGAGATAAGATACATCCAGCCCCCCTCGTGTTTTTTTCAAGTACTAAAACTCTTAAAACTCTTTTCAACTACCATTTAGCCCAGGCTGACAGTGTTTCAGATCAGGCAGGGGTGCAGAGTGGTGAGTCCCAAGAACACCAACAGAGGAGTCAGCAAGCTCCGATCGGATCCAACATGGACCAATAATGCAGGAGGTGTTGTAACAAATGACCACTGGTTGTCAGAAAGCCACCGGTTGCCGTAGTGATGTGCCCACTGGGCTGAGAGGAAGGATCGCTGGACAAGTATCTGCACCATTTTCTCTCTGTAGCCACAGCTTCAAATAGCAGCAGCTGGACCAGTGGCTCTCCAAACCTACACACACATACGCACACACAAATGCATACAACAGCAAGCACGACTTCCTCAACTCAGTCCCCTATTCCTCCAACGTATAAGCTCAGAAATCTCCGCCAGATTTCTTCTGTGACGGGGGCACACAGCCTGCTTTTCACATCCACAGTGTCTGTTGTGTTACCAGCCTATAAGGTTGGCTTTGGCTTTTTCTGTCAGCTTCCGGACACGTCCCTTTGAGGAGGTGCCAAAGGTGATCGATGAGTCCTCAAACAGCAGCTGCCTCTGCTCCTCCTCAGAGTCCTCCTCCATGTACCACGCTGACCGTCGCCCCTGATTACGTGTGCGCATAGATCCTCCTGACCCCTCCCCTGCCTCCTCTTTTGGAGACTCCTTGCGATTGGATCGCTGCGGAGCAGTCTGTGTAGGAGGTGTGATCTCCTCGTTGGCTCTTCTGCTGCTCCTCCTCAGTGGTGAGGGCTCAGGTGACTCAGCAGGAGGAGGCGTAGATTCATCAGTTCTTATCACTCGGGGTCGGCCACGCCGCCTAGGAGCCGAGGTTGTCCCAGAGTCCGACAGCACAGATGTTTCCTGTGCGGAAGACGTCCCACCTTCGTCACCTGTGGATTGGTCGAGCTCATCGTCAGGAGTGGAGCTCCTGCGGTTGCCACTCCTTGTTATCCCCTCTATCTCTTGCTTGCTCTTCCTGCCTCTCTTCTTGCCAGGCGGGCGACCACGAGGTCTGGAAGGGCTGGCTGGAGTTATTACATCGGCAGGACTCCCCGGTGGATCAGTTCTGGATTTCCGCCCCCTTCTCCCCAAGCCCAGAGTCACATGACTACTGTGACCATTCAGGTGGACTGTGCTCTGAGATGAAGGACTTGCAGGAGAGCCTAGAGGGACATAACAGACAGGTCTTAGTAAATACTTACTTCATAGATTTAATCATAAATGTAATAATTATTGAGTGACTTACTGGTTGTGACATTATCTCTCTTACCAGGCGTGTGTCGTACTGGAGTCCTGAGTTTTCGTCGAGTGCTTCCTCCAGTGCTACTTTCTGCGACTGGACAAGGTGTCACTTTTTCGGGAGCTGCTGGCATTGAAGCTGGAACAGAGTTGTGAGCCCTCAGCGAACGGGTAGATTCTGACAGTTGTAAAGGAAAATGCAAAAATGAAGGTAAACTGTGTGGACTTTTATTATTGCTCTTCCGAAATTCACACTTGGAGCCTGATTTAAATCGCAGGTACTTAATTGCATACTCAATCGTGAAAATTGTGCGTTTTGTTGGTAGCCATTTGCAGACCCTCTAAGAAAAACTGCGTAATTGATAAAATGTCCAAAGATGGTGGAGACGGCCATATTTAAATGATGGTTCTGCATGTTTCACTGGTGTCCACCATGGAGAGTTTGGAGAATGACCACACGTACATTCTCCTTTCTTTGATGCACTCACCTAAAAGCAACCACCTCCATACTCAGCATCTCTGAAGTTGGAAAAAAAAAAAACACTGTTCCCCAGAATGAATGAATCGTGTACTGACTAAGGGTATTTGGCCCAATATAGTCATAGCCACTGTAAACAATTTCAGGCTTGATACATCAAATTGTGCAAATGCAAACACATAAATCACAATTCATGTATTTGCATTTTTTCCTCCATGTATTTTCCACACTTGGGCAAGTACACCCCACTCTGCAAAGGGTTTAGCTTTAATATATTCTATTATATATGTAGATACAGACCTCAGCTCGCTCAGTAGATCACTTTATTTGTGGGTGATATCAAGTTTGCACATGTTTTTGTACATGCAGACCTTTATTAAATCGAACTCTTTGTGTCAGTTTATATGTATTTATAGATTTACCTGATGTGCTCGGTGTGTTGCTTGTAGCGTTGTTTGAGGAGGATGAGGATGGTGGAGAATGTACAGAATGACGTGCTGCACTGCGTGTTCGTCCTGTAGCTGGTATGTCCGCCTTCCCGTTGACCAGTTGGGGGGGTTGTTTGAGGGGTGCGCTCTGTCTCAAAGAGGGTCTTGTGGGAGCTGGCGATGGCTCCCTTTTCCCAGTCACCCTGGATGAAACACGTCTCTTCCTCTCAGGGCTAGAGACAGGGTGGAAGCAAAAAATGCAACAGATCGTACCTAATGCATAGCAGACAGACTCAAAAATCTAAAATAAAATGCCCCTCCTTCTACCTGGATGCAGTGCTGCTCGTGGGAGACTCGCTCCTCCTCCTTCTCCTCTTCATGGCGTGTCGTGTCTGCCTGTCCGTAGTGTGTCGGGTCTGTCTGTCAGTGCCCTGCCTGGTCAGTTTATCTGTTAGACCATGGATGGCCTTGTAGTCTGCCAGAATGGAGCTAATATGCTCTTCAAACAGTGCAGAAAGCCTCAGGCTCATACTGTAGATCTAACGACAAAATAAAGAATGCACTTAAACACTTTTTAAACTGTACAGGTTAGGTTTCAGTAAGTGTATCTGTGTGTGTGTGTGTGTGTGTGTGTCTTACCCGAGACTTCTTACTAGGCGTATAAGCTTTGGAATTGCTAAAAATGAGCCGCACATCTTTGCAGAGCTCAATGGGAGACTGGTACTTTCCTTCCGTTAGCGTGTTGAGAACTGTGCCAAAGTCCATTGGTGAGTCAACTATTTGCAGGTAGTCCTGAGAGAGACAGCGGAAAGTTAGGACATTTCAACTGCAGCAAAGATATGATTAAAAAGGAAAGAGGAGGAAGGAAGTAAGGGTAAAAGAGTGCGAAGAACTGAGAAATGTAAGGTTTCACTTTTAGTGCGCTTGAAAAACAACAACATATTATTACTCCGTTTTAACTGAACTTCCCCACTTGCCCCTGACTGTACAGCAAAGGACCAAAAGTAGCAAATCAAACTGAGCCTCAGCTAAACTCATTAAATCAAAGAGTTTGGTTAGTTTGTGAGGATGAAGATTTTTTGCATAGGTACCGGATACTCTTGTAGGTCGACAGGCTCTCTGAAGGGTTCTGAGTCTTCACACTGAAAGATAAGATCCAGCAGCTCCTTACACCGACCCCTCCACGCATGTGGATCATATGAAGGGGGGCGGGTTCGCAGTTGGCGCTGCATTGGTCGGCGCCCCTACAAATCAAATGATAATACCAAGTAAGCAGAAGTAACCGCACTAGCTGATCCAAAATAAATAGCCTCATTTTCTTTAGAGGCTCCATTATGAGGTGGTGGATCAACTTCTAATGTAGAAAGCAACATATTAGAGTTAAGTAAAGTTTGTTTTAGTATATGTGAAAAACAGCCTAGGATGTATGGGAACACACTGTTGGCATATGTGTTACCTTATGGTTCCGTGTGGATGTTCCAGGAGTATTAATATCTTCATCATCCTCCTCGTCATCCTACACAGAAAAAAGATAACAATTAAACAAACAAGACTCCTAGAAAACACACAAAACATCTCTGCCTGGTGAGAAATCATGTAATCAGTATTAGTCAATATTAAGAACGTAAAACAGAGGTTTGTGAACCCTTCAAAAAAAATAAATGGAACCAAATTTTAAAACATGACAAAAACATTACACTACACATTTATTTTTTGTGGAACTATAGTCCACCTATGCTACGGTACCTCTAAACCAGGATGGTTTGCCAACTATGAGGCCTACAAGAAAATTCTAAAGAAAAAAACGTCCAGACAACCCTCTGAGAACTGAAGCCCAACACAAAGTTGATCATGCAGCGCGACAATTACCCTAGGAATAGTTAAGGCAGACAAAATTTGATGTGTTGGAATGAATGAGTCAAAATTCTGACCATAACCCTGCAGAAATGCTATGGAAGGAAGTGAAGCACGTAGTTCATGCAAGAAAAACATCCACTGTCTCTAAACTGAAGCTGCTCTTTAAAGAGAAATAGGCTAGAAACCATCCTAGTGAATGTGCAGGGCTGATAAATAATTAGTTACTGTTGCAAAAGAGGGTCACACCAGTTACTGCAGGTATGAGTCCACATGCTTGTGTCACAAACAAATATTTAGATTGGAACTAATTTCCACAATTAATATATGTTTTTGTCTTGTTTGTTTATTTAGAGTCTGTTTATGTAGTTTTAGTAAAATCATATTACTTTTTAGGTCATATTTATAAAAAATAGAGAAAAGAAAACTGTCACAAAGATATTTGTGCATAGATATTTTCCTCTGCAAGTCAAAATAACAGACACTTCATTAAACTGATCATTATCTTCATGAAGTGATAATTTACTGTAGGACAGACTGTAAGGACATTTTAAACCACCAACTTGAGTGTATGTGTGAGTAAATATACAAACACACCTCATCTTCAGAGTCAGAGAAAGTTGCCTTCTTCATAGTTTTGTAGAGGGGCATGAGGTCTGTCAGACTTTGGTCCCTGTGGGAGAAGTAAGAAGTGAGGGGAGCAGAAATCGAATGAAAATCAGTGTAAATGTTGTGGAACATTTAGAAATGAAAAAATAAAATGTGTGATGCCACTTGTATAAGTGGTCAGAGTTCCTATAGATTAAAAGCACTTTACAGTAACTGATTGACCTTTAAATTAATATTATCCTCTAGAACAACATGCAGGCTTTTAAATAAATGGCACTCTGCAGTGAACACTCACTTAATGAATTGCAGCATGAGGTCAGAGACAAACTTCGCGGTAGTGACGATGAAGGATCCAGGCTCATTGAAGGTTTGGGCATTGTGTTCAATGTAACGAACCTCCCACATGAGAGAAGACAGTCGCCTGAAAATAAAATAGAAATACGTTCAGTGAGCACTTAACTCTCTCTCACACACACAAACACGTGCACGCTCTTTATCATGTGCTATCTCTTTTTTTTAGACACAGCCTGACGGCAGGTACCTGTAGAAGCGGTTCACCAGCCTTTGGCGTATAGTGCTGAGGTCAGTGACGTAGGCCACTACTGTGCAGTATGTGGGGTAAGCTTGTAGATCCACTGGAAAGGCAAATGGTGCTGCCACATCTGATGGTAACAAGTTCAGCAGATTAAAAACAGGCGAATATGCAAAAAAAAAACATGAGCTGTAACAGGGAAGTTTTTACTCATACTCAGAACCAGAACAGTGTAAAGATAACTGTGGAAAAGGTAGAAGAAGTTACCATTTGTATAAAGGCCAACAATCAAATGTCATTGTATGAAGGTGTATGTTAAATCCACAAATAAGGGTTCATGATGATTAGGTGAAGTTAAGTTGCAGGTAACACAATGGAGGTGAGGAAAATAGTGGCTATATTTACGTCCTTACAACAAAATATTAATGTAATATTACAATGATTACAGGTACGAACTGACGTTTGGCTAAATATTTCCCCTTCTTATTTTAAATATTCTCACCTACATTTAGACGCACTTAAAAGAGTTAACATAAATCCCATCCTGTAAGCCAACTGCAGCACGAAGCGTAGGAGTAACAGGAGAGATCTGGGAGGATTAAATGAGCTGATTGTTGCTTTGTCTGCTTTTTCCCCAAAACAGTCACTAGAGGGAACCATCAGACCAGCTTTCTTCTAGGGGGGAGGACTGCACCAATGTAAAGTCTGTGTCTGATCTGACATTACATCACTTAAAGGGAATTCAAGCAACTACCTCAGTATCTGGCTCAACGTGTTAGCAGTTTATTCCATTTAACATCTGATCCCTGGCCCCGCTGGGCTCATGGCGATGAGCTTGGAGTGGTGACTCACATTGTGTAGAGTCATGTTGCCACTTTCAGAGAAATGTTGCCTTGTGACTTAACTTCATATCCCGGCTTACATAAGCAGACTTATTTTCACAGAAGCTCGATGACGTCATACCGAGGGTACAAAGCTGGTCGATGGCTTTGATGATACGTTCACACTCCTCTGCACGCATGCGGCAGCCCCACTCTCCGTCCAGAGGGACGTACAGCAGTTCCTTCTGCTCCTCTTCTATCAGCGGGACACTCATGCCCAGCTCTTCGGGGAAAGTGGCTGCAGAGGGAGCATTTGAAATGCTTGAAACTGAACTGAACTGAATTTGACACAGTTTTGTTTTAAACTATTTGTGTGTCATGCACATATTTTAGATACTCACCATCATCAGGGATGGGCTCCATATCCCAAGGACTCATTTTCTCCGTGTCTCCGTTATCCCAGCTGAAAATGAAACAGTGTAGATTTTCAATCACAAACATCATCACATTGTTGTTTACAACAGATTCTTGTTACACGTAAACCATTGTAATGAAATTGAAAATTCTTACTCTATGTTGACAGTCAGCTCTCAAAATCATTAAAACCCCAGGATTCACTAAGACATGCTTTGTACTGAGAGACCAACTGTACACTAGAAAAAGTGTGAGTCAAAGTTTTCACACTTTAGCAGTAGCCAACTTCAATGATTGTGAAAATTGATTTTTAAAGAGAAACCTCTCAAAATCAAATCACTTTGGTCAATTATTCCGTACGTCTTCTCAGTATGCTCCATAACTGTGTTGTCCATAAGGTTTAAGCTGTGATGGTTTTCTGGTACAGTAGCAGAGATTTTCACATAGTTATCATGACATACATGTAGTTTGTCATGTTGCATTTTTATTTTGTCGTTTCAAAAGCTTTAAAACATTGCTGGCATTAACCTGCAGTGCAACTACCACAAAATCTGATTTGCAAGGTGCAAAACTTTGGCTGGCACAATCACCTTTAAATCTGAAACCAAACAATGTGAAACTTCACCCTACTTCACTCTATTTCCTCTTCCTCCCCACCAGCAGCGATGTTTTCGTTATTCCGTGTTTCAGTCATCAGGGTTATTCAAAGGAATTAGGAACGTTGGTTTGACTCATGGGTCCTCTTGCTAATGCAACAGGTTTATTATACAAATGATTCGATTGTGTAGAGCTTTGATTGAGACTGCAGCTGTATGGGATTAGACTTGCAACACCACTGTCAATTGATTAAAATCCAAGCAGTGGTCATACCAGACATTGTAGCACTGGAACAGGCTGTCAGGATACTGGAGCTGGTAGGGCTCTTGGCTTTCAATGGTCCCAAACCACCAGGCATCGTCAATCACTGACCGAAACCTATCACCTATACAAATATCACAGAGAGTCTAGATATATTTGTCATATATTTGATATTCATTACAAATTCTGCATACAGTATTGAGTAAGTCAGTCAAAAAAGGCAAAACTGACAGACCTATACTCCACTGCCTCTTTCTGGCATTGTCAAACTGCTGCCTCAACACCAGGAAGTCAATCACGTCAGGCATGTCATGGTACCTGCAACAAAGACAAACATTTACAAATGTAGTCCAAGCACATTTTTTAACAATCATCCCAACAGTGCTCACTTTATCAGACATTTAAAATACTTTATGTCAGTTAATTAATTTCTAAAAGAAACCATTAATTACCGAGGAGAACTGTTTCACTCTGCACAATGACAATCTTTATATTGTTGAAAAATTAATGTAAGAAATGGGAAGTTCCACTACATTGTAAAGCAGCTTATCTACCACATGTATCAACAATTCTTGTCTTAAAAGCTAAGAAAACAAAATGAAAAGATCACATGCATCATGATCTTTACACAACTGTGCTACTGTGAGTTTGTTTGCACTGGTGCTCTGACCGCGTGGTGTTCTTGTGTTGAGACACAGTGAGACACTTACTTCATAGAGAAGGATCCTCCTGTCAGTTTGCCAGTGTCAGGGTCCAGGAAGGAAAGTTTCAGACAGCACAACGTAGGCAAGCCGACCTCATACTTGATGCCAACTATCTTCATCAATTCCTGCTCCTGAACACCACAAATACAGGAAAAAAAATAATGAAAAAGAACACAACTCATTTCTTAGGAAAAAGTAAAACATAGTTCAGTACGTTTCAATTCTTACTGATATATTTTCAGTGCTTTGTGTGTGTGAGTTGAGAGATTGTTAGCAATGCTACAGTAAGTACTTCCAGCTGAGAAAAAGTGAGACAGAACACAATAATGCTAAAGTTCTGCCTGCAATGCATTATCGTCTGTCATCTGCACAGAAAATGCTATTTCTACCTCCTCACAAAGTACACAGAAATACACAAGTAAAAAATGGGATGTAATAAGCTGTTGCTTTCAAGCATCTAATGGTGTTTTGTATATAGGATGAAACTTTGTACTCAAGACATTTTTAGAATAGAAAAAAAAGATGAAAGTCCACCTGAAAGTGAAGCTAGATAAATGTCTGTGATTAGGAGGAAATACCAGCAGAGGCATGTCAGTTAAAGACTGTGTTTGAATGTGTGTGTGAACCGTACTGTTGATGACATCACTGTGAGCTGCGTGTCTGTAGCATTTCTTAGGAATTGCTATGTCTTCCTAGGAAGATTATGTTTTCTGTTTGTTTTATAGTGCCTTGGCCTTTACAGTTGTTGCTCTGTAAATTCACCACGAGTAAAAGAGAAATGTCGCCGAAAACATTATACTCTCAAAATGCCACGTTAGCTTGCAAAACCGGTTCTGTCATCAGACATTTTCCGCATCCTGCATTTATCACGGAAGTTGAGAGCATGTGCGTAAATATCTTTCATGCTCTATATGAATATGTTGTTACTAACTATCCAGGTGTAGTTCTTCTGTGTGAAGACTGTATTGATTTCCTACTGTGATTTTTATTAGAGGTTTCTCCTCAGTGGATTTGGACACACGGGTAAAGAGGCTACATAAATCTCTAGATACATGGGATCTAAAGAGCAATGTCTCTCTTCGGAGAAAGTTAAATCCATCTTTGTCAAACTGTGCCTTACCCGCAGTTCCATCTTGTGCCAGGGCTGCTTCTTAGGATTGATGCTGTAAATCTTTTTCTGTTTGGCCATCTCCACATAGGCTTCATGGCCCTGTCTGAAATAGTACACCTGCAAAAACAAATACACGCTTAAACGCATTTCAGATATACATTTGTCAGTCTGTGTGCCCCTTGTTTTCTTGAAAGTAATGACTACTATAGCCTCACGGGGCCGCTAGCTTGGCTGCAGACGTCTAATCTTGTTGTTATATACGACATGAGTCTCTGTTTTTTGTATGAGCAGACATGTGGTGCACATGTGGTGTGGACACTGTAGTATAAACAGGCAGCGTGTACCTCGTCTCCCATCTGCGGTATGTAGGGACATCTTCGGGGGACAGTGTCTGTAATCCAGGCAGAAGGAAGCCATTCCTCCAGAGTTAGCCCTTGCTCCTGAAACTCCGTCCTCTGAATGACACGCAACAAAATAAATATTCACTTGTAAGAATTTTCAAGTTTGCATTTACTTTTCTTTTGAATTAATATAACAGCCTACATGTAGATCATGTGTCTGTACTTAAAGTTAGAGTATGTAACTATATGTAACTATGCAGTATGCTTAATATGAAGAGATGCTGACAAAGGCATCTGCAATGCCAGTACATAAAACAGCCTAGCAGCAGT
Source organism: Ctenopoma multispine (assembly GCA_034779795.1). Lineage (NCBI taxonomy): Eukaryota > Metazoa > Chordata > Actinopteri > Anabantiformes > Anabantidae > Ctenopoma > Ctenopoma multispine. Next base: position 5,298,793 of record JAUYWH010000016.1, read on the forward strand.
GCACATGTCGTTTAGCAAGCCTCGCCCTTCTAACCAATCAGTGAAGGCCACAGTCAGGGGTTGAAAGCTCACAGCTGCCAGTCAGCACATGAACATGCTTCTGCTCCACTACTCCTCTCGCACCGAGGTTTCAAGCTAGCATTACCAGCTGGCGGACGTCACCATGCCTGACTCACTAGCAATCTCTCTGGATTAGCTCAGACAGAAAATATGATAACCATGTAGATGAAGGGTTTGGGTGGAGCGTAGAGGAGCAGGGACAGTGAGGGGTGGGGGAACAGAGAGGTTTGTTTTTGAGTCTCAGCCTACCCTACTTTCACATCATCAAATAAAAAAACATAGGGGGTCACATCTTATCTTTCAAATCTTTATGACATAAAAGATAAAGCTCACAAAAATGTACATTTATGTGTATTCATTATATATCTTAAACTCAGAATCTAATCACTATGTTACAGAAACATGGTGGCGGGAGTAAGTGCCCAGGAGATGCCACAAGGAAGTAAAAAAACTCAATTGTGCACACAGATTACTACGTTGAGAGAATTATTTACCTAACCGAGAGCACAATTTTAGTAACCTGCATGTGGATTACTTAATTTGTGCTCTCAATCTAAAGCTTTTTTTTTTTCTCAACTTTAGTCTCTCCCTCTCAGAACCCCTATAGAGCAGCTTGGCATCTGCACACAGCTTTCTGTTGGCCCTCTGTGTGAGACTAAACTTTAAATTTACTCACCCTTAACGTGTGCACACATCCGTCTCATTCAAACATCCTTAACAAGACCGGACATGGTTTTAAATAATGGCAGACTGTCAGATATCAGATTTTAGGTACAACACTATGTAAATTAATATACTGTATAGTTAGTTGAGTCTTAGATTTGCGATTTGGGATGTGCTGTAAATTATTGCGTATTGAGTCCAAGCCCGTGAGCAGCCACAGAGCTGGACTCTGTGCCTTTCCCCTCATCCAGTCAGTCTTATTACTGTTTCACTGGGATCAGCCAAATCAAATATTCTAAACTCAACATACATAAGTGTTTTTTGTAAGTGGGTGAGGCCTCCTTCACCTTATGAGAACACGAATTGTGACTTTAAAGCCCAATATCAATCTCAAACAATAACAAGATGTAAAGTGTATAAAAGCCTGATGTTCTGACATTGTCCTGTGTGCTGACGAGACAGTTCACCTATAAAGCTGCTCTATACTGGTCGTGCGGCTTTGATTGAGCTGCAAGAGAGAGAGACTAAGCCTGAAAGTGGCTGCTTGTCAACAAATAAATCGACCTGTCTTCACACATTACTTAACTTGTGCGTAGCATTTAGTTTTTTTTCTCCCCTATGGCTCCAAACATTCCTGTAGCTATAAGGACAAAAAAAAATGTTAACTGCTGGTGACAAACCTTCCTCTTCTCCTTTGGCTTCTTCTTCTTTGGTAATACGCCGTCTTTGTCTGGTTTGTCTTTCTTCCTCTCTTTCTTTCCATCCCTCTTCTTCTCTCCATCCTCCTCCGAGCCGCTGCTCTTCTTTTTTACTTTAACGCTCTTCTTGGGTGGTTCAAGGTTGATTCCTGCATCCGCTGTCCAGTCAGAGTAATCGCTGGAGTAGTCACTGCAAACACATTACAGAGACAAGATAAAATGTCCACGTATCTGCTTGTTTGTATTTGTGTATGATACAATGTGTGTGTGATATACTGTACATGTCCCACCTTGAACTACTGTGGTCATCGGGCCAGGGCTCTTTTTCCTCCTCATCCTTCTCCTCCTCTGAGGAATGTCCGTTGATTTGCCGTATCTCCACCTCTCCCTGGAAACACACATCATTTTACATTCCTCATACAATGATCAGGATCATTATTTATGTCATAGCACTTCCACTGTGCTAAATTTCACCCTAGACTATTATTGACCTATTTCATCCATCTTTAGATTTTCTTTGTTCTTTTATTTCTTTTGGAACCTAGAAAACACCACATTGTTGTATTTTCTGCCATAATTGAGTATGAATGTGACTGTCTGTAAAGGAACAAATCAGAAGCCTATTTTTTAGAGGTTATTTTTCCAGGCTAAATCGAGTACTGAACTGAAGAAAAGCAAATCTGAGAGCTATAAGTGGCATTATATTATCATATATAATCAATGTTCACAATCTGCAACCACAACCTGACAATGACATTAAAATTCAAACAATTCATCCTCAAAGAAATTTGACATATGACATATACTATATATACTGTATGTATAAAGTATATATACAGTAGATATACTTTATACATACAGTATATATATGTATATATACACACACACCTCAATTAAATATGCATTTTTATACATGACTCCATTAACAGCCTACTGACTTATAGATCCGTGATTTGAATACTGATTCAGAACTAAATGTTTATGATTGATTTATTCAAATGATGTGAATAAAAAATTGATTCTAACTGCTGAATATCAGCGGAGGGTTTTACGAGATGTTGAAACTACTCTGCACACTCTGATTGTTCAGAGGTATTACAGAGTGATACATCTTACTTTTAAACAATCTGTGTTTTGCACACACAGATGTCAAGTCTGTTTCCCCACCAGCTTGCACAGAGATTTGGTTTGGGCCTGTCATTTATTGAAGTCATGTAATTAACGTTAGCAACAGCTGATCTGACCTGATTTTGACCTTTAAACCAGAAAACAAGAACATGCTAATTTCTACATTGAGCTTGTCAGAATAGTGTCAGATCTTAAGAGTTACTTGCTCTGTCACACCCCAAAAAATCTCTTTTCTTCTTTTTGTTGGCTCAGACATAGTTACGTGTAATTGGACCAACACCCAGGCTAGATAAAAAAAAAGTGACATGTCTCAAGGAGTTTAAATAGTTTTTTGCCTGAATGGAACTTTAAAGTCTTCTCACACACCTACTATTAAAGCCAAACTTCACATCGGCTTTCTTAAAGTACACAATTAAATTCAATATACCTACCTCTGAGGTGCTTTCATCGTCGTCTGCAGCCTCAGCGCTCTGGCGACTCGTCTCCTCCATGGCAGCGCGAGTGTGATAGCCGTGGTTACCCTGGCTCCTCCTTCCCTCATCAACTACGCACTCTGATGTTGGATGAACCTGCAACAGTGAAGAACAAAGTGATGAATATAACGCACAGAAACTAGGTCATATTACAGCTGATAGCGGAATAATAATAATTCTATGCTCTCCGTTTCAGAGATGTCCAGAATAAAATATTTAAAGGAGCATAATATTGTTAAGTGTTAAAAACAGTTTATAAAACAATAATGTGGGAGAGTGTGTTAATTCACTAACCCTGCTCTCCTTGGGGAGAGAATGGATGGTACGCCTCCTCCTTTCAGACTGATAAATATTGATCTCCTCCTCCCCTTTAGCCTCACGCCAGTTCACCTGTCTCCTGCACACACGCACACACACACGCACACACACACACAAACACACACAATTCATGTTATGCATTAAAGTTAAACATGTAGGCTTATGATGTTCTAGTCTGTTATCGCGTTTGCAAGTTCTGTATGTATCAGTGATTGTGTTTTACCTGACAGTTGCTTCCTCCAGCTCAGGGACCAGCACCCTGCGGCTCCAGGCCACCAGGTCTCCCTCTGTGGCCATTTGGCTGCGTGGGGCGTTGCTGTGCATCTGCCGTACACCTTCAATCTGCCCACTGCGCCGCAGACCCACGTTGGGAGGGGAGTGCACCTCGGTGGGCGAACCCACTGAGCCTGAGATGTCAAAGAGAAAGATGATGAGTCAATTTGTGAACAGCATTAAAGGGAGTCACCTGTTCTGGAGACATTTTTCCAACTTACTTCCAATTACTGGGAACTAGTCTATGTACTCTCAGATAAAGACAAAGAAGAAAAGCAGCAAATCCACACATTTGAGAAGCTGCAAATATTTGGTATTTTTGCTTGAATTAAAAGTTTTTTGGTAAATGACTTTCATTTAATCAACTAATTGTTTCTGCATTAAAAGTGACTGAATACTACAAAGAAGCACAATGATTCTAGCTAAGTAAGCTAAGCTTACTGAGGTGATCGTAGTAACTGTTTTAGTTGATGGACTTTACAATGAGGACACGTGATTTTGTTACTAAGTTTTTTTTCCCTTGTCAATTAGGTATTTAGGTATTTTTTTATTTTATTTAACATTATATATGATTATGTGTGAGAATGGAGCACCAGAGCAACAGACACGGGTGAGGGTTGGTGTGTTTTCTTTACTAAACATATAATTCCCAAACACTTGCGTATCTGCTAAATCAGTTCTAATGTGTATCAAACCTGATACATTATGCATATGTGAAATATCTATGGATAAGTTATGGAAATAAAATTTTCCACACAGTGGATTATACAAATTAATCATATCAGCTTTAAACTTATTTGTTTTAATTTGCTTAAAATATGAACAGTTTATAGGAAGAGTTTATCAACATACAAGTACCACAATGTTTCACAATTTAATCAGTATTTTAAATAAATTCACACACTGAGCTGCAGGTGAAAAGAAACCCTAATATGCATCTAATGTGTATCACACTGAAATGATATCCACATTAACAAGGTCTACACCCTACAATCGCATGACCCTCATGTTATGACTTGGTCTTACCTCTACTGGCCCTGGTGTTAACAGAAGCAGCAACATCATTTGTTCCCAGTCTTTGGTCTTGCTCCTGCTGCAGCCTCTGAATCATAGTATCCAGAGGACTGGAGCCATCCACCGCCTGCTCACTCACAACTTGGTTCAGGCCTGACATGGACAAGACATGACAAGGACGATATTTTACAATCCACTGAAAGAAAAACAGGGCTATTGTGAACTGTTCTGCACAGTCACCTGTGTACCAAGAATTCATTTTACATTGCTGTTTCAAATGGTAAAGCTAGGTTAACACCTATATCGTGTGAAGCACAAGTCAACATTTCGCTAAGATTCCTCTCCCCCTCCTTGCCATCTGTCAAGCATTTCATTAACTACTGATTGTTTCTGTTTATATCCCTGCCAAGACTTAAACTGCCTTATTAATTACAGTTTTATCACCAATGTTACTGAGAGTGTCAGTAAAAGCCTTTCATTAAGTATTTTTGAGGACTGATAACATTTGTTTCAAGTAACAAGCTGCAGGAGTACGACCGGCTGACGGGAGGACTCCGATAAGACCTCCAGGTAAAGATCTCATCTGAAGCGTACAAGCCGACAGGGGACAGTTCATCTACTACTGAGCAGAGATCATGAGGGTTTGATTTCAGCCTCTTTACCTGAGGAAGTGACCCCCATCTGTGGGATCAGCTGCTCATCCCTGCAGCCCTCCCTGCCAGGCACCAGCCGTTGGTATCGGGGATGGTGGGGGTTTCCATCCACATCCACTAAGAATGGTGGGGGCATTAGATGCGGTGCCTGCTGAGTTTGCTCGTCCAAAACAAAATTGTTGGCGTCCCGTATCAGTGGCCGGTAGTCCGTGTGGAAGAACATCTGGTCCGCTATCTGAAGATTTGGAAAATGACAGGTGCTTTAACTGAACATATGCCCACAACTCATTTGAGGACGTGGCATGACAGGCTGTTACTGATAACATCACATGTCACGTACAGCTTTGTGTGTAAATATTAAAGGTAGTCCTGTCGCTTTACCTTGTCATATTTACTGCTGGAGCCAAAGCCGAAGATGAGCAGGTGTCCATGGGAGTCTGTGGCTGCAAAATGCTGCCCATCTGGACTACATTTGCAGTCAAATAGTGCTCCATGCCCTTGGCCCTCGATCTATGCAGAGAGAGAGGGGGGGGCAGGAAAAGAGGTGCACAATGTAAATTATAGTGTTGCACTACCTGGGGGAACTCCAGGCAGCTGTAGCAGTTGTATGACATGAATACAGTCAGATCAAAATGTCTAATACATCAAATGCACTATTCATAACATATTGATCGACAAGATTTCTATATTATAATAACACATTTATGATTCAGACAGTTCATCAAACTTATGATGTATTTTCTAATTTCCTCAGCATTTCTCTCCTGCAGCAATAGTGGAATAAACGCAGTTTGGCGGACAGCACAATCTGTAGAAACTGAAACTTACTGCTGCTTTCAGTTTGTTGTGTGAGTTTTCTTTCACCCTCACAACAGCTCTGTTCAGGCACAAGATGTTTTTTGGGTTTTTTTGCCTCTGTGTCCTTTATTCAGCCAAAAAAAAAAGGACTCTGCCAAAGCTCAAACTTCACACAGCACACGTCCCACTCCAGATGAACCTGAAGCACTGAGCTTTAAATAATCCTACTTAGATGTACATAAGAAGGACACGTCTTTTCAGCACGGTGGAGGATAGGCCACTCAAAAAATTGAAGACTAATGGCATTAACAGACAAAACAGTACAGATGTGTAACAAACCTGCTCTGTCAGACCCCTGTCTGCTAACAAACACATTCATGCAGTTATGCTGATGAAGGGCTGCAGCAGCGGCAGCATTTGCAATGTCTAAAGCAAAGACAGAATGAACAGTCTACGTCAATTTAAACAGACGATGACGCAGGGAGCATGTAATTACGCAAGATTATTAAAGTAAATCTGGAATGAAGAAAGAGCGCAAGTTACATTTACTCAACCATTTTGCTACTAACAGCTACTACCAGCATGCTTCATAGGCACTGAATTTTAACATTTTAACAGGGGCAATTAATCAGAAAAAAAGACACAGTCACACTTTAAGTTTCAAACTGAAATCTGGGCTTTTTCACATGAACACATTTTGTGTTATAAAACACTATTCACTGTCTATGATCACCACTGAGATTTCGCCAACTGACCAGCTCCATGAGTGACTCACTTGCTCTGAGGCTGTGCTTAATGCTGTCCTTGGTTGCCATAGAGGCACAAACAGGAAATACAACAGTGGCTACAATGATTAACACACTAGATGAATATGTACAGCAGCATATGCACATGAGTCTGCTGTCTTGACTTGTACTCTTGATTCAGGCCCATGGCCACACGTAGTGCACTGAATGACAGAGAAACACAAAGACAGAAAGTGAAAGCAATGACAGAGCGAAAGAACAGTTAGTGGGTGAAAGGGAAAGAATGTGACACAAAGACTGACACTAGTAAAGTAAAGGGAAAGAATGTGTGGTGGGAATAAAGCAAATGGTAAAAGTGAAAAAAAGAGTACTTCTAATGAAAACCACGTATATATGCAGTCCAAAGAAAAAATGCTAATCCGTGAAATGTATTTTTTTGCTGATTCACTGCATAGAAAAACACAAAGTATCTGAAGCGAGCGGCTTCAGTGTAAATGTAGGCAAACAGAAGTGAGAAAGACAGCGACAGTGAGAGGAGAGGACACAAGAGAGAGAGAGGGGGGGGGGGGTCAGGATACTCACCATGTTGAAATAGGAGCGGATCTTGACTCCTCTGGCCAGGTCCCACACAATGCAATTCCCATCATGCCCCGCAGAGAAAAGGATTCTTGGATCAAAGGGGTGTGGCTCCAGAACGAACACCTCATCCTCATGACCCTGTCGTTAAACAACATGAACATTTGAATTAATGTACTCTAAATAAATAAATAAAACTAATACAAATGTATAGCACTTGTTTCCACAGCCCATTAACAATTATGTCACTTTCATTATTCTCTGTGCAATTATGTTTTCACGCTGTGCAAACCACAAGCATTTTACTGCAACAACAACCACGTTCATTTGACCTTTTTACCAATCACCACACTTGCGTTTTCATGCAACTATCAAATGTCCGATGTCACTCAACGCATCACTGGGGAGAGTCTCCAGCAGTCCATGCTAGTATTCTGCATTACCATCCAATAATAAGGTAAATTTGACAACACAGTAAAAATAATTGATTGTCCAGGGCAACATATTGTGTAGCTCGTGATAACAAATGTTTGCTTTAACAATGATATACAAATTATATACAATACAAATAATGAACATGCAGAAAATAGACATGAGACACTGCGAACTAGCAAGCACGTTGACTAATTGAGACACAGAAGAGTTACGTATCATCGGTACTACTCAAAATTCATTTTATCAATATGTGGATTGAGATTAGAAGAGAAAGGTTTAGAAAATAAAGTTGTAAAATTAAGAAAATGTTTGTACTGTGTGTACAGACGTGTTTGTGAGCACTGTGTTTGTGTTTACTCGCCACGTACCATCAGTACGTGTACAAGGTTTCCGGTGGTGGAGTTCCACACCTTCAGCGTCAGATTGTTGGCGGCTGTGATCACCGTGCTGTCATGACGATCCCATGCTACCATGGTAACCTTCATTTTAGTCACCTTGTCCTCCAGCGGAGGAGGGTTGTACTTCCTGAAGGGATTACGTTAAGATGTTTAGATCAGCTCACACACAATACATACAAGACACAGCGTGTCAAATAAATAAAATGAAGAAAATCTTCTTTATAAACTGTTCCTGAAGTGAATCTGTTATTCTCAGTGCTTTTTTTATACCATTAATGGGGAGCTAGCCAATCTGACAGCTAGATATTCTCTCTCTGCAGCTTAAGGTAATTACACATACATTCAGCTGTTACCATTTAAACTGTGAAAACCGTCAAGCCCAAAACTATGTTGCACTTCTTTATGCACTCTTTAACTCAGACTTTTTGCGCCTTTCCAGACTCTGACAGTGCCTTAATTAATACTGTTGAGTTTTGAGGACAAACTAAATACAGTAATATGAATCTAGTTAGTTATACGTTAAGTCAATTTCAAGTTTTCCCAGCTTGTTGTTGTGTTTTTACCGATTCTAATAAGATGCTTGAGTGGATGTATCACAAACCCATTACAGATTTCTACAGGTCATCTCTGAAACTGTAATTATTGTTCTCCTGTGTTTGTTGTGTTCATTCAAGCCATAAAGACCTAAACAGCCTCTCAGTGTCTACATTCACTCATTCACTGTCTGTGATGGCTGCACTGAATCTATATTGCATCTGGAAGCACTTGGATAATCAATCACTGTCACACTTGATGCCACAGGTGTGAGTGTTTTTTTAATTATTTATCCGCTGTACATTATGAGACACCTCATATTACTCAGAATAAATAAATGCTGATGTAACTATTAAATAGAGTCAACATTTTACTGCTGGTACAAAGGGATTTAGGGGATTTTCCTAAAGAAATGTTTTCATTCAAAAACCACTGAGGAATTCCAGTCATACAACATTTTTAATACAACGTGATTGATTCTTTTAATATTTAGACTGACATGACAATCTGCAGGATGATGCCAGCCTGCAGCTCTGAGCTCCAAGCACAACAGCGCTGGCGGAAGAGCCAAGACTTTGACAGCCATACACACATACCCGGGTAATTTGGTCTGCATGTCCAGTAGAATGCTTCTCCAGCCCTGAGGCTGCAGCTGCCAGATTCGTGCTGTACCATCCCTGCTGCCACTCACAAATCTACAACACACACACAGATTTGTGAACACATAATCATGCAGCAAGTAAGCGGTAAATATAACGGTTCTATTTCAGCTTTCTGCAGCACAATGGTTGCTTTCACCCGCACACACCGGTATACACTAATTGCATGACCCTCCCACTTCTCCTTCTCCGTCTCCTCCACCCATCTCTCTTACATCGACAGTCTGCCTCCCTCACTGCTGAGATTACAGCAACCCAGGGGAATAACAGCAGAGCTTGTTTTTCTGCAAACTCCACACAGACACATAATTTTACACTCAGCGAGTGCATGATATGTGCAAGCGGACGTGTGTGTGTCTATGTGTGTACGAGGAAACGTGTATTAGAGCATGTATCAAATAGATAGTAACAGTGGTGTTTCTGCTGACACCATCAAGACACAAGACAACACCCTGAGGTTTCATAAAAACAAACAGCGGTGTAAACACAAAAATTAACTACACCAAGTATGTTGTTCACACACACACATAGACACTGTGCAAACTTACCTGTCACTGCAGTGTGAAAACTGGATGCTGTCAACTTTGTCCTAAGTGAAAAAAAACACAGAAAAACAACATAATTAATATAACAAGTGTTTTTTCTGCCAGTCCGACTGTTTGCTGACTGTGTTTAAATGCACCTATGCAACCAGGTTACCCAGAAACAGAAATGAAATAACACAAATTAATGTAATAATCAAAAATTAAAGTAACCTAGTTCCTTTAAATTGTCATACATGCAACAGATGAGTAATCTGAGTCTTCTATAGTCCAGAATTATTTTAGAAGCATGGTCGATGCTGCTTCAGTGACAGAGGACACAGTCTCCTGAGTTTTCTATGCAATGTGTGTATGAGTCAGAGCACACAGCTCAGTGAGAGAAAGGCAAACTAACCGAATAAAAAACAATATGTGGTGGAAAGCGACTTATTTAAGAAATCAGGTTTTAGCTTAACTCAAGGTCAACTTACTGGCTGTTTGCCGCAAACCTTTTGTAAAATTGTATCCCTTCTTTAGTGAGTTTGCACAGCTGTCAACAATGGACAATAATCTCCATGACAAGTGACAACTACATTTGGGATGACAATGAGAGGAATGAAAGAATGCTTCAGGAAAAAAGCAAGTAAGTGGGAACTTGTGTTTAGATTTGTTTTTGTTTTTTCAGGGATGTTTATTTAAAAAAATCAAATTAATTACATGCTCTGTCATTAAGTAATCTAAATCAATCGCATAATTCCATTTTTTTTAAATGTGTGTGTTAGCTTTTAGCTCAGACCTCCAGGTTCACTGCTACATGCTTTGTGCTAAGGTGACAGACCAGATATCACCAAGTGTCGGTCTGTGATGGACTGCGCGAGCCCAACGCCAGTTCTGATAGTCATTAGGTGCAGCTGTCCGTAGCTAAATTATGAAGGCAGTAATAACTAATTTCAAGTTCAGTGTTTATGCACAAACAAGCAAAATAAGTTATGTCTGCTCACATGACAAAGGTGCTGGAACGCTGCAGCACCTCCACAACCCGTACTCCACACAGTTATGCTCATAATACTGTGATGTTTTGTGCATTAGTAAATGTGCTCGCTCCCCTCGCAGCTCTCCACACACTCCACTCTCTGTTGCTAAAATACACACAGCTACTTTTCATCAGTTTTTTTATCCTCAACGGACTGGGTCAAACAGCACCACAGAACACATGTAATGAGCATTTATTCTTTTAACCTGCTATTTGTTATACATGATGAAGTAATTTAAAAAAACTACTTATTTCAAGAGCCCTAATACTGTTGTTTTTTGATTAACCTAAACTTCCAAGAACAAAACTTCTTCACGTATTATCACAAACAACCTACAGAATACATTTTTAAATTAAACCTGTCATTTCTAAAAAAGACTCTTTTCTGACTCACTGTGTGTGACTCGAGTTCAGAGATCTTCTCTGGCTGGCCTGAACCAAAGTAGTACACCCTGATGATGTGATCGGTGCTTCCAGTGGCCAGGAACATACCACCTGGACAGAGAAATACAGAATTACAAAACTGTTTGTAAGTTTGTCTATTCCAGAAATTGATTCATCTGTAATTCCAATTTCTGTAACATATATAATTGTAATATTTCTATAAAACGGTTGATTAATTAAAGTTAGTATACACACTGAGGACAAGACCAAAAAAACAACTAATTTGTCTAGTATATATTATATACAAACTTTTAAGGCCTTTCTCAGATGTTCAAACATGTGAAAACAGAAATACACTCTTAACGACCATGAAGCCCACTTATTCCACATTTACTGAAAAGCAGCAGCAATACTTGAGTGTGGCTGTCTGCTGTGCTGGCTCTACAGTTAATCTAGACTAATTGTGAATTTTTCTGTTTTTTTCAGTTCTGTTTCCCCTCCGGTAGTCTTGAAGCATGCATGAAAATCAAAGCAAGCTGTGTTCACCTGCACTGAAGGAGGAGCAGATCATCTGGACACCAGGCCTGGAGCGCTCAGTGAATTTACTGGGCCTCTGACTAGACACACAAACAGAAGTCAGACGTTAGCTGAATTTGGAACTATTTACATATTGTCTTACTTGGCATATGCAGTACACATAAAGTACAAATACATATACACATAAAAGTAATGTTATGAAGAACTTAGGAATAATAGGAATTAAATCTGCCAGGAAGGAACAGGACAACATGTATTTTAAATAAATCCTACGCTAAAAACATTCTGCATATGTAAAAACTTTATACCTCTATAGTCCAGATAACAAAACAGGAGCCACACAACTATGATAAGATCCTGACATTTTACCAAAAATGTTTGGATGATATGTCATTTTAAAAGCTGTAAAAAAAGCTCTTGTGTAGACGAGACTTTGTGTCTTTGTCTCTCACCCAAACTTGAGCGTGCGTGCATCCCACTGCCAGAAGCAGATGGTGCCATCAGCTCCGGTGGAGGACAGGTAACGTTTGGACCCACTACAGAGAGGAGAAAACTGCGAACACAACCAATTACAGGTTACAGCAGGGTATTATTGACAATCAAACCACACAACAGAATGAAATATGAGGCAATTAATCCATGAGCTTAAAAGCATCATTATCAATGTAAATGAAACAGACAGGTGGGAACAAATAAAATGATTGTTCAATTCACGGTTTTTAAGCAAAGCAAACAAGACAAACATACATGCTAAACCACACACCCCAACAATCTTCGTACCTGCAGTGAGGTGATAGAAGCTGCATGCCCCTCCAGAACAGCTAAAGGGGCACAGGTCTGTAAGCACCACACTCTTATAGTCTTGTCACAAGAACCGGCAGCGATCATGGTGTTCTCATAGCTGACAGCCATGTCAGAGATCTCAGCGGCATGGCCGCGCAGTGTCGCCAACAGACGACCATCATCTGTTCCCCAGATCTTCACAAGGCAGTCATCTGAGCCCTGGCAAAGAAAGAAAACAATGTTAATTTGGCTAGAGGGTGTGACTGTCGATTAGTATTTTAGATAGTTTGAGAACTGGTGTGTCTGCTTTTGGGGAACACTTTTAGTATGACAAATTAAGCATGTCAAGTTCAAAAAGACTTTTAAAATATATCTAGGCCCGCTGCAGCCTTAGACCATCAGCAGACTAGAAAACGTGAAATACAAATAGAAGAGGAAATGAGAGTCCATGTAAAAATAGATGTGATTAATCTGCAGCGTGACAAAAAGTGACAACAAACATTTGAAGGCACAAGATAGTTGGTGCATGATACATCCATACTAATAACTTCAGAATTACACAACTGCCATGTAAACACCTTTGTTAGATTATCTTACGGTAAAGACAAAATAACATTAAGCAGCAACAGAAAGATTACTTGGATGTATCTGTGTCTTAAATTATGTTTGATCATTACATGTACCTGTAAAGACATTTCAATATAAAACAAAAATCTATTTAAATACATGAGCTTCATTCACTGACAATTGTTTTTGTTTGTTTGAAATGTTTTCTATTGGCCGAACTAGTAGAAATCTGCACACACTACACTACTGTTAAACGACTTTGACAAATTTGGATTAGTGGGGAAAACATGGTCACGCAAACATCTAAATGTTCCCTCAAACTATCACAATCATTTAGATATGCATAACGATTTGGTGACAGTGTGTAGCTAAGTACACTGAACATCACTCAACATACCTTTTAAACAGTAAGAACAGGAAAATCAAACCCATTGGCTCAATATTCAGATCAGGTCAGACTTAAGATTTTCACACCACTGTGGCTGAAATTACCAAATAAGCAGCTGAAACATGAATATTTACAGGCTGACGCTTCACAAAGACCTCACAAGACGTCGTAGTCTGACAAACTCTACCAAAAGCAATTTTAGTTTTCTTAGTAGAATATTTACGGCACGTAAAGAACAGAGAAACACAACATAGAACAGAGAAAAATCTGGGAACAAAAGCAAAACATCAAAAAAGACCACGGTCAATTAATAAATGATAACACAGTAAATTAAGCCTCAAAGGAATGTTGCACCTTAAATTCCCAGGGCAGCTCCTTAAATATTGCTTGATCAAAACATGAAAACAGCCTTCAGGGACACCGCTGAGAGACTCAGACTGTGATCCAGCTTGTCAGGGGTTAAAATATTTGTACTTCTGCATGATGCCAGACTCACCTGTGTCCTGATTAATAACACAAACACAAAACATTTTTTACAACCAACAGGTAACCAGCGTCAAGACGCTAAAACTCAGTGTGAAGTGACCGAATGTTTTTATCGTTTGTGCAGACTATGAAGGATGGAAATCAAGGAGTCCCTTAAGAACGTAATGCTTATGTGGAGTGATTGTCAGTATTCAACTCACTCTAATGATAACATCAGATTAATTATAGGATATGCTGAAACATACTGGCCACGGTATCAGCATCCGTGCAGATTTTAAAACACCAACTTCCCTCATTTGAATAAATCATCATCAGTCTCTCCATCACCAGTCTGACTGGAGCTGTTATTGTGCGTGGACTGATCAAAACACCAAGCATTCCCTTAGTGATTAAGAATAAGCCCAAGGACAAATAAAAGATGTGGCAAGTTTAAAACACTGATATGCCCAAACAAAAGCCAGACGTAAACTGTGTAGACTTAGAACAAACTTTTTTTGTTGCTATACATTGGAAGTTATGTTAGCTACCGTCGCCGGGACAAACAATCCACCCCTACGTACATCTAAAGCTATATTACACAAATCAATATTGATTTGTATATATTCATATGTTTGGTCTAAACAAATGAAATCAATTATCAATCAATCTGACTGCCACTGCAGCAAAAGCCTGAGCGAAAAGACTGAAGACAGCCAAAAATAAGAAAATATATAAATAAAAATGATCTTGTGATGAAAGGAGACAGTGAGGGGGAGGAGGGGGAGAGAAAAAAACGAGCAGAGAGAAGAAAGAGAGAAGGAGAAAATGAGAGAGACCAAGAATGAATTTTAATTCTGGCACTTAGCCAGCGCCTCAGAGGAAACATTTTCTCCAGTTATGATGAGAAATAGCAAGGGGGGGAGGGAGGGAGAGAAAAGAACAAAGGAGGGGCAGCGCAGGAGGGAAGGAGGAGAGTAAAAGGAAAGAGAAAGACAGACAGAGAGAGAGAGACAGAGAGAGAGAGAGAGTCGATGTAACCCTCCCTCCCCCTCAGCAGCCAGCCATTTTTAGAGATTTAAGAAGTGGAAACTGAAAATGGTGTATAGCAGCAGGCAGTGTTTGACTCAAGCTTCCAAACAGAAGGACAGCAACATTAAATCAACATTATCTCACTCCTCATATAATACCACAACTACCACACCGTCCACGCTCTATCTCTGATACAACCACACGGTAAAAGAGGTCAACACAGCACAGAGGGCAAAGGTCAGCTTCCTGCTTTTGAGAAACAACAATTTCCTTGTTATCATCTTATTTTGAACTTAATCATTAAATAAGAAAGTTGTGCGAATTTTCTCTCACGCAGGTTAAATCCGGCTGTTCCTGTCAGTCACTCGGTAAAGACATCCCACAACAGCAAGGTAAACAGTAATTACCTCCTACCAGAACTGTTACAGGGAATGCAGATGCCTGGTCATCTTAGTAAACAAAACACAGCTTGTAACAATCACACACACACACACACACACACACACACACAAAACATACAAGAGGTGACTCCAAACAAACACGCAGCCAGCACTGTGTCGCACAACGCTGTCAGTGAAGTCACCAAGACACCCACAGAGGCATAACGCCACCACACACACCGTCCGTGCACACGAAAGCTGCAGCCTTACCGTGAAGATGCGTCGTCCCGTCCTGTCGAAGGTGACGCAGTACACGGACGACAGGTGTCCCAGGATCCTCTTGTGCATCTTCATGTGCTGGTACACAGCAGTGGGCACCAGCTGCCGGAGGCGGTAGGAGCCGTTCAGTCGGCGGCCGTAGCTCGTCTCCACTGTGTGGTTACGAAACAGTACGCAATTAATGAAAGTCGATAACAGTGTTTATTCCCTGCACAAAAAACACACAGTGAAACAAATAATACAAAAAAAAATGTCAAAAGCTACTAACAGAAGAAGAGATCTTGGCAAGCGATACAGTAGGATCTAAGATCTGAGTCATAGACGGCAGATCAAGGTCACAAACACACAGACAGATCAGTGTTATTTTTTATTTTACTTTTATTCTTCGTTACCAATATTAGGTGGACTTCCGTAGATAATCGGCGGCTCTGGCGGTCGTCCGCAGTGAAGAGCAGCCAGTGCTGAGCCCTTCCACACAACATGTTTGCAACCTGGGGAAAGATTAGTGCAAAAGTGAAGAATTAAGTCGAGCATGCACATATATCATAGAGAGCTGATTATGCGCACTTAGATTACATGAGGCTTGTTAGTCAACACAAACACTAGCTGCTAGCTTCCTGATTTGAGCTCAGTGCATGTGTGTGTGTGTATTAAAGAAGCTGATGTGCACAAACACTACACATCTACTCACTCTTGCTGGTGCGGAGGAGATTCTGCCTGCCAGCCCCCAGCAGGCTGGTGAGTCCAGGCACGCTGGCAGGGACCTCCCTCTCCAGCAGAGGACAAACTCTGGAGCAGACCTGCAGCAGGTGGTCTGGACTGATGTGCCGGTAGAGTTTCACCTGAACCCAAAAAACACACGTATTTCATTTTGTATTCAGGCTGGTAAATGACAAAACAAACTGAAAGAAACTTCTAAAAGCTAGTTTTTGTTTCGTTTTGTCTGTAGTGACCCTCACAATAGTCCCTCCCCATACAGCAAATCTAAAAATCTATCAGATGGATGGCAATTACAACAAATTGTTCCGTGCACACAAACACATACCAAACATTTCTTTAGCTAAATTGGGATAAGTGAGAAACAAGGTCAAATGCTTCGACAGGAATAAACTGAGCAGGGTAAATAAGACAAAACAAAATTTGTTAAAATTAATCACTATTTAAAATACATCAAATCAATCTAACAAAATCATTAATTGCTACATATTTTTATCACAAAGTCAAAAAGATCAAACATCTGCAAGCAAATTTAAATTGAGTTCAATTTACTGTCAGTACAGTTCACAGCAGTAGTACCACAGCAGAGGAGGGGGGCGTGGCATGGAACATAAGCATGAAGCCTCATGAAACCCACACTGTTATAAACACAGTGAGTCCACTGACACATGGGGACACTCCTGCATGGCCTACTTCTGAAGAAGCACACCACGCGGCTCAGTGGCTGGAACGGCAGCGATACACCACAGAATGTGATGGAGACAAATAAGCATCATGCAGATCTGTGTTGATTTCAGGATGCAGGGTTTTTTTTTAAGTATTAATATAAATCAGCTGTGCAGTAATCAGCTTTGTCTCAGACATGTCTGATTTAAATATCCGAACGGGTTCAAAATAAGCCTGAAATTAAACAATTATTCCTCTCACATTCTCCCTATTCCTCTGTCAGAGCACTGACACCAACAATTATTTTCTGTCTGACACACACACACACACACACAATTAATGACCCCCTAATTGCTTCCAACATCCTTGCTGGTTCAGAGACGTGATCAGTGTTTCTAAGCACATATCAGTGCCCAAGCCACTCTGAGGTACATGCAGAACTAGAATGAACTGATGAGTGATGCGTAATAACAATTTGCCCCACTCTGCTTGCTTCTGAAGGGTAAGGGACAACAACACCATCCCAGCCACAACAGCACCACCAGAACGCACATGGTCCTACACACGAATGCCTGCTGCCCCCGGCGCAGCTATCATTTTACATTTCAAAACAGAAATCTATAAATATCTTTCATCTAGACGTTATTGCCTTCGACACCGATTTGTTTAATTATTAAAACACACAACCGTGTTGCAATCTACTGATCGATAATGAGAAATATTTTAAATAAATAAAATGATGTAAATATATTTCATGTTAACGTGAACATTTCTATTTCGTTCACAAATGGACCCAAGATTACATGACTATTGTGTTCCTGATCGTTTACATGTGCAAAATAAGAATGATCGTGCATCTAATTAATCCGCCTTAATTAATTAGCCACAATTAATACTGGTAATTATTACAGTATCACTGAAGGCAGCGTTGATTCCTCCTTGCTGCCCAACCCCCTTCTCTAGCAGCCCAGACATCAACCCCACAACCGCTGACAAATCCAAACGTGATCCAGAGCTGCTGCCTCTAAACACCCCCCCCCCCCCTCCCCAAATTTGGTCTAATAATTAAAAACGCTCCGCAGTATGTGGTTTTTTTTTGATAGAGGAAATTATGCACAATAGACATGAGGTAGACTGAACGGCTGGGGATGGGAGGAGGAGGAGGAGGAACGGAGAGCCGAGTGAGCCAAGCTGGAAGAGAAAAAAAAACAAAACACATGCAGGCAGAAAAAACACACATAATTTCTTAAACATATAGATTGATATGCTGTTCACACTTCATGCGATCTCAGCGTCCATCTGTGTGCATTTAGTGATGTGAGAGAGGTGGAGAAATCCACACGCACACAAAAAAACAAACATAGGTGTTTGTAGATCAAATAGGTCACGGGTCGTTATTTTCATATGCATGTTGAAATAAAACTCGTAAAACAGCAGAAAAATGAAGATGCATACTTTCAGCAGACTGGCTCGGAAATAAAGAAGTGAGCGACGGTTAACTCTCTCCACGCCCCCGTGCGTAAACGGCGCTTTCAGGCGACTCCTGTTTGTTTACATGACAATTAGCGGCGTCAATTAATAGCGCGATTGGAAGATAACAGCTCGACGTTACCTCGCATCTTCACATAAACTCATCTCCCTCTTCTCTTCCGTCCGAGCTTGCATCACAAACCCCCCAAAAAACTGCTCTCCAACTGACTCCACAACAAACGGGCAGCAGCCTTCTCTATCAAACGGGAGCTGCAACTCCGGCGTTACTAAATATTCTCCTTTTATTCACCTCCAAAAAAAAAAGGTCCTGTTTTCTAACTCTTGCCCCCTTATGTGTTTTCAACCCATGCACACAAATTCTGGTTCTTGTAGGACAAGAGCGCCTCCATCTCTCTCTGGTTTGTGGCGCAGGGAGTCCCTCCTCCGGATCCTGGCGCTCCTACACCACAACACTCATGACGTATCAACATTTCACACACATTTTTCCAACAACTATTAAAACCTTTACAACATGCATGGCACCAAAGTGGCACAGCACGGTGCACAGGAGCCTGGGACCCGACCCCCTGATGCCCCAAAACGCCCCTAACTTGCAGGCAGCTCGCCCTGCAAAGTGCTTTTCAGTTTTTTCTTTACCACCTGATTTAAAAATTGCGGGAAATTCAATTTTTATTTTGCTCTCTAAAAACTTTTTCCTCGGTTATAGAGCTCCCTTACCAAATTTTCGTACGTCCCGGGGTGTTCCTGCCCTGTCCAGTCCAGCCTTTTGGGCAGCAGCTAAGGTGGAAAAACAGTGTCGAGCGTGATCATCCAGTTCATAAATGTATCGAGTGATGTTTTAAAACAGTAAATGATAAATCAGAGGAAAAGCAACATCACAAAGTACAGTGCAGAGAGAAGCATCTCTCTCCTACTACTGGCTGCTTACCTCCTTCTCCTCCACCTCCCTTATCAGGGTCTGAAAATATGATAAAAATACAAAAATTACACCCCATGACAATTTCGGACATATTATAAATTATCCTAAAATGCAAAAACACCAACCTCGGCTGCTTTTTGACACGGTCCAGCTTCTAGAAATCGGGCTATTAGGAAGTACAGTTCTGGTATGGTTGGAGGGGGAGAAGAGGACGGGAGCTGCGTTAGAAGAGGGCACCGAGGAAATTGGGGGGATATTACAACAACCATGACACATTTTCCTATTTCCTTTACTCACCAGAAGTCAACTGCGCGATGTGTGTACTGTCTGAAGCCATTTTGGTGTTGTTTGCCAGGGCAGCGCCAGAGCCTGTGTGCTGGGTCTAGGTGGCTGCCCTGTAGCTGTCACTGTTTATCCACCAGGAAGAGGCTGCCTCCATTCAGCTCTGCTCTCACGAAGTCCCGGCTGCGTCGAGTACTCCTCCGCGAAGCGACAGTTTAGTGCGCGCCGGACGGTTTACTCCACCAAACGTCGTTTTCCTCCGGCAAAGAACGAGCCGCTAGCGCATTCACGGGTTGAGCAGACAGCGGGGGGGATTTTAGTGGAGGTTGTTTCGTTGTGAGGGCACGTTTGTTGAAATCCCCCTCCCCCTCAAAGGAAAAAAGCGCAAGCCCTCTGCGGAAGCACACCCAGTAGTGTGCTTTACGCACGCCACAGTAGAGGGGAGGTAGAAATGGCAGCCTGCTGTAGGAGAGGACACACTGCTGCAGAGTGCCTGCTACTACGATGTTCCTATACGACATTTATCACGTTTTATTAACTACATTCTCATACTTACACACGTTTAATTACGTAGCGGATTGATCAAATGTAAACTCTGCTATATCTTCTGTGTGTTTTTTTTGGATGCGGATGTTAAAAAAGAAAAAAAAAATGGCTCCCGCGTTTGAGAAGGTTTTGCATCCGAGCTAACATTTTCGGCAGATCTTAGTAAACAGTCTAAAGTAGCGGTGTTGGTTCAGTGCGCTGTCGGTGGCCTTGCTCGTTATTACTTCTGTCGTTATTGTGTAACAACGTGTCTCGCTAACACACCCACTCTCTGGGAGCCGTTTGGTGGGGAAGTCGTCCATTTCTCTTCCAAATACTGCCAGGCAGTAAAATGGGGGAAGGGTTGGAAGGAGAAGGGGAATGCAGCTTAATGAATGAAACCTCGTGAGTTAAAGGAATTTAATGGCAATGACACATCAAGGAAGATTATTAGTATATACATGGCACAGTTGATCTGTGGTTCAGGAGACATATGTAAATGAAAAAGAAGCAACGCTAAAGAGCTATTTTTAAACAACCAATTTACACTTTACTACTAAATGTGTTAATAATTTGATATGCGTGGTATTTAATAAAGCTTTTAACCAACTTAAAACACACTTCAGGTCTGTTTGTACTGAACCCATGAGCTCCTTCTCTTATTGAAAAAAAACATCAGTGAAAACATAAGTGATCACTGTAATTACTATTTATTAATAATTTAAGCACAATATTCTCACAGTTTGCTGGGCTGTTTTAATATTACTTTATGATTTGTTCCATTGTGTTTTGTGATAACAACTTTAAAATAAATTCAGTGAGATATTTACACACCTGCAGTGAACCAGTGACAAGGTATCGCTCTTTTCCTTTCCGTGCTTTAGTTGTGTGTTGTATATAATCTTGTATATAATGTTTATTGTTGCAAATTATCCAATAGTGTAATTTCAAAAAATGGCAGACATTGCTTTAACATTCCCTCATCTATTTATACACTTAAATCCCTGTAAAGTGAGCAGTTTGTGTTTGACAGTACCATAAAACAGACGAACAGATGACTGACTAATTCTCTGCCACGGTTATTTGTGGAAACTTATTTTGGGTGAAACTGAAAAAAATCATTTTCATATTACACACTGGACACTGTGTCCAGACCTTACTGTTCAACACATTTAAATTTGTTATGGGATTTTAGGTAAGATGCAACAAGGTTGAATAATCTAAAAAAAAAAACTCTATATGTAGGCATCCAGCATATATACATGTCTGAACTGGTATTTATCTTGCTGATGGGACAGAGAGTTTGGAGTTTGGCTCTGCTTAGCTCTCACAGCTATGTTGGCATGTCAACCACTAATAATACAGATACTACAACAGACAGAAAGTGTGTTGAGAGTATCTACTGCAGCTGCTGCACCCCACCTACAATGTGTCAGAGGTGTTCAGGCAGATTTGTGGGTGTACTTTTTAATTTAGGTGGAAGCACAAGGCATACTGTGCCTTTTCTGTATCCATGTATGTACTACACACTGACCCTCCGCTGGTAGAGTTTGGCAGAGTTTTACCTAGGTTTGCCAAACATGCCAATTTCACATAACACTAAATTAGTCACTTACTGCCACACGTTTGCGTTTGGGTGTTGTCATCAAAAGCAAGCACTTATCATTAAGGTGATGGAAATGATTACTATTATTTCTGCATGCTCCCTTCTATTGACAGAGGAAATTAAGAGCATCAGTTTAGTTCCTGCACAGCGACCCCGCTGTAATGAGGGACATAGATCACATGTGTCAGCCACTTGAAGGATGCTCTCCTAAACCACTCGACTTTCCTGCAGTCTGCAATAATTATTTCACAGGTTATATGGCTTTTAAAAAATGTGGCATGGAATAAAGCCAGATTTAACGCTTGGTCAGTCACCTCCATTTTACCTTTAACCCTGCTTGTTATTGTGCTGGCTGACGTGGCCACAAGGAGGCAACCTCACTCTGTACCAGTCATCTGGACATGGGGCCACGCAGGAGTCAAAGGTTACGTGTCATGAGGACAAAATGTGATCAGTTATACATTATACATATATGAATTGATTATTAGTTACTAACATTACTAGTGTTTTGAGCTTGTCTAAGAAAACAATATTTAACTAACTAAGCTTCATTGGAAATGACCAAAAACATCCACACCCTTATCATACTCTATCCTGTAGCTTTTTTTAATGTCTTTATTTAGTGTGTTACTAAACACTCACTGTGGGAATTGCTGAAACATTTGGGGATTTAGTTAGATACATGCCACAAGAAGTGGAAGGTATGAATCCGGGAGGCTGTTTATTTACCTGTTGTGCTGTTAAGTTTAGCCTTTTAGATCTGCTAAGATATTTGATGGATTCAGTTTCATTTTATTGTAGCTACTAAGTCTACACAGTTGCACAAAGATTGTAATCATCAATATTGTGCCTGTGCAGGATGAGTTTAAATGTTAGTGGTTTGGTGTATGGGTTAAAAGGTCAGCTCGTGGTAGTCCGCCATGGTAATCACATGAAAATTTATATTCCTACTGTTACACCATATAAAAATAAGCCTCATAATGTTGACTGATGCACCTAATAATACATTTTAATTGGCCTCTCTAGTATGTGTGGTATTCAGACACATCATCACTCCACACCTTCACATGTTAAAACGAGGAACTTGTGATTGGTCCACACGTGTGAGTGATGGCATCTCCCTCAATGAAGAGATTGTATGGTTTGATCAGGTCCCACCACTCTGACAAATGCTTACCTTTCACTTCCTGACACAGCAGTTGTATTTAACACAGCCACGTGCCCCTGGCGACCTCACAAGCTCGAACACAAAGATATACACAGGCAGACAGCACCAGGCTTTGTGTTGGTTTTAAAACTAACTCTGAACATATGAAAAGGAGCTGCCGAATACTAGAACACATACTACATGCAGTCTACCAACCTTAAAAAAGACGGTTTGTGGGAGTGACTGTAATGAAAAGATGACACTGCTCTATAAGTGGAGAAAATATACACAACTCTGAAAAAACTCCCCATGTGACATCAACTTTTTCTTTTATTTCAAAATATTCTTCCAACTGGATGAAATTCAGAGAAGCCCAGAGGTTCCAAAGCCAAAAGAGCCGTCTAGAACAGAAGCACCACTCATTATTGCTATGTCACTCTGCTGCAGGACAAGGCGCTGGGGGAGGGGGGTTAGGGACAAAGTCAAACACAGTGACCCACAAACACATTCACTCAAGCACACACATACAAAAAGGAGCTATTTGGAACACAGTGGTGATGATTCTAAAAACTTAGGATTTTTAAAGAGCTGCAGATGTTCTCCGTGGAGACTATGGACCCGGTTTCACGTACGAGTCTTCACCTTAACCATCAGGGGGAATGAGCATCTCCTCATTTAGTCAGAGTGCCTAATAATGATGATCATCTCTTGTAGAGAAAAAATAACTGCAAATGTAGACAGAGCTGGTTTAGAGATCGTAACAGTCGCGTTTACGGACCCCGTCAGGCAAGATGAAGAACATCTGCAGTCGTTTGATAAAACCACGTCATTCTGTTTCTCTGCTTCTGAGAGAGATACCGTTTAGCAATACATAATGGAGGAGCTCCTTTTACCGATGTACTGTAGGTTAACGGAGCAGAAAGGAGAGTGAATATATGGGATGGGGGGGCTGCTGGTTGTCCGTCTCTACTATCACAATTCTAAAAAAAATTCAGCATGGTACAAAAATTGTCGGTAAAAAAAGATGCTTTGCTGCCATGGAGTCAGAGGGGACGAGTCAGTGGATGTGTCAGTGTCTTTACGCCTTCTCTTCGGCCCCCTGCTCTGCTGCTTCAGATACCTGAGAGAGGGAGAGAGAGGCAACAGGTTTATCCACAGATGGACGTGTTCGACTGGAACTGAGAAGGCTGAAAAAGCAACCCACAACTTTGGCTTGGTTTGGTTTAGTCTGCCAAGGCTCAGCGTGCAAACTCAAGGTAGACGACCAGCAACAGACCAGCACTGTTTTCGAACAATACTAAGGAATCAACTGAGAATTTGGAAAACAGACAGCATCGTTATGTCTGTATGATGATTCTGGCTTCATCTGTATACGAGGATGTGAGAGTTTAGTTTTTGGTTCAGAATTCCATTTCTGAGAGCATAACAAATGTCCCTGAAACCTGGTTTCTGAAAAGATATGCTGCCATGTAGGTTTTTATATTGTCACTTTTCTATGACTTAGACCTTGTTAAAATTAAATTGAGATACAGATACAGATACACTACATCAAAGCCTACAGAAATAAAACACAGTCTTTCCATGGTTAGATACCACTAGTACTCTGAGATTGACAAGAGTTTCAAATGGTCGTTATTTTTCAGACTAAAATCATTCATTCACACGATGTGTTTATTTAATAGATACATGCTTTCACCTAAGTGAACTCTCATGAACTCTGCTATCCAAAATAGTCATACCTGTACCTCCTCAGGAAGGTTTTCTCCCTAAATTGCTCAGTAAATCTACTCATACAAACCAATAACTCCTCTTATGTGATCAGCAGATCATAAACTCAACTAGAGAATTGACTCCGGCTCTCTGCGTGATCGCTCTGAACATCTCCTGGAAGCAGCTGCTTACTAACACAGCGAGCCAGTCATCTTTCATACCGCAGCTCTGTGAGCAGCAGCAAACCTTCCAGCTCATTTGTAAAAAGTTGTCAATGCCCACTTCACCGCACACAGAAAAAAAAAAAAAAGCAGCAGACATCCCCACTTCTCCTCCTCTCATCTCCTTCCAATGCACACAACACTGCAAAGCACTGGGTAAATGTTTCCTCTATTAATGTACATTTGCTGTATATGCTACACGGAATTACACGACTATATGTTAGTGTTAAAACACGCTACAAAGGTGGATTAGAAACACTTGATCATACCCTTAACTCTGACTGTCTCACTCTGCCCTCTCACTGACATCATGGAGGGAGCTGTGCTTCTGATGGAAGACACACTGACAGACGGACGAGACACATAGATCTGTGTGTGTGTGTGTGTGTGTGTGTGTGTGTGTGTGTGTGTGTGTGTGTGTGTGTGTGAGTGTGTGTGTGCGTGCGTGTGTGAGTGAAATGAGACGTGTATTAGTGATAGGAAACGTGATTGTGCAGTGGATTACAGAAGGATACAGGTGTGATTATTATATATGTGTGTTCACAAATGTTTATACACAAATTGACAAAATAAAGAAATAAAAATCATTATTTCCAGCATTTGTCCGACTGAATGTACACTTTCCTCTTTGAGTAGTTTTTTTTCCCACAGTATTTCCTCCACATACCTCATTGGTCTTGCTGTCTCCGTTCTGGGCTGGACCATCGTCCTTCTTTCCCTTAGCGCCGCCTTTCTTTGCCTTGGCCCCCTTATCATCTACCACCTTCTGCATGGAAAAAATCAGAACAAGATTTTTTTTTAACAAAAATGCTCAGAATTTGTCTTTTTCAACCCACATTTTAATACTTTGAAGTATAAAATGGACTTTGCTGTTTTCTGCTGCAAAACCGTTGCATATCGTAATAGACAGGAAAGTGTTTGTGTGTGCACCATATAATAGTCCTAATAGTGCATATAAACTAGCACTGAGAGGCGACTGTGTGCCTGACTGTTGCAAATTTATGGGGATATAAATAAATTATTGTAGGGGTTGGTTTACTGTGTGAGTGCATGTGTGCTTTACCTTGACGATGGCCTTCTTGGGTTTGGCCTCAGGCTTGGGTGGAGCAGGTTTCTGCAGATGTCACAAAAGCCAGTTAGGACCGATAGAGCTCACAGTGCACAGTTTGGGAGAAATATTAGTTTATCTTTATTGCCCCTCCTCTTTACATTTACAGAGAGCACCATTTAAAAATAATATTGCTTTAGCCACAAGAGGTGCTTAGAAGTTTCATTAGGATGAAGAGAGAACACACAGAAGACTGAAATGTCTGCATTTGATCCCACTGTAAATATTAATAATGAATACTTTTACGGAATTTCCAACATAACAGGATCTGATAATCTTTCCATGCTAAGTTTTAAATATCTGCCTCTCCTAACGTGAACTGACCTCAGACAACTATCCAATGACTATATCAGGTGGGAGTTACAACCCTGGCCAGTCAGCGGAGCAAGTTTGCTGTACAGCTTTTTTCCAGGCTGCTGAGTGCGGACAACATTACCCTGAAGCTACAAGCTACAGCAACACTGCTAAATCATGTGATCCACATTTCATTAGAATTTGGAAAACACAAGAAAGTCATGCACTTCAAATAGTAGCCTAGAAACAAGATATCAGTGGCGGTTTGCTGCTAAAAAAAGCCACGTCTTATTAAATAATTTGGCCAGCAAAGGCATTCAAAGACAGAGAAATATCAGATCAGGAAACCTGCTGTTTACTCACAGCAGTTTAACATAGTGCTTTTTTAAAAGGTCAACTTGAATACTATGGTTCTAACTTGGGAAATATATGTGTAGTATATGAATACTATTATCCTTTTCTCTGTTAAAATACTGTATCACTTTGCTTCTAGTTAAAAAACGCCTTTTACAGTTTGCCGATGTCATCTGGAGGAGTTCTGAAGGAGCAGGTCGGTCCAGAGTATCGTAGCACAAGCAACAAGATGACCTCATTTGAACTGAAAAGCTCCTCCAGATGACATCATTTGGAGTTTTTAAAACCTAGAAACACAGACGTATTTTAATACACACGAGGCAATGTGTCCATATATACAAACCATTCATGTACATATGGACACATACTCCCCAAACTAGAGTCATAGGAAGCAGGATAGTAAATCAGTGAAGTTCCACTTTAAAGCAGAATTTGGACATTTAACCAGTTCTCTTTTTGCTTCTTCTCACTCTCATGCCTGTTAAACACGAGGCTAAAGCCAAGAGACTACTAACTCAGCTTAGCATAAAAACTCTGAACTGGAAAACAGCTAGCACTGTGACTTTCTGGAGTCTCCACAGGTTTCTGGCCACAAAAGATTCCAACACACAACCCCCCCTTGACTGCTATCTACTAACTCTGTATCTACATAGAGAGATTTTTTTTTTATGCAGTTATCTCCAAGTAAGAAAGCTTTTCCCAAAATGTTAAACTATTGATTTAAAGTTGTACATACAAATGTACAAACACATGCACAGGCTCAGTACAGGTGGGTGCAACATGCAAATGACAGGACAGAAAACATGATCTGTAAGGCAGGGCTGCATGATCACATACAAATGATATCAGTGACATGTCCATCGTTAGCTTTACTACAACTTTGGGAACAAAGCAGTTTTGGTTACTGCTGAGTAAAAGTTAAAAAAGGAATAATAATAATTAATTATCATATAATTCAAATGAAATATACAGACTTCTAATCATGCAGCCCTACATATCCACATGGTATCGCCACAGCCCACATTGAAAAGAGACAAAGACAACAGAGAGTAGACGTGCACAGCAAGTCAGATTCAATCCTCAGGGACTTTGTTTATGGAATTTGTGAACTGCACTGATCAAATCCATAAAGCGGGTGAGGACTTTACTCTGAGCCTTGGTAACATGACATTTATTATCCCACGAGACTGAGACAGAACGAAGGGGAGACGAGGAGAGGAAGAAGAGGACAGTGACAGAGGTGAAGACAGCGTGGTGAGAACAAAACTTACCGCTGACAGTCTCTCTGACCTTCTGGTGGGCTACCGGAGCAAGGGTTGATGAACAAGAGAGCGAGAGAGACAGTGACAGAGAGACATAGATATCAGTTGTACCTTTGCAACCTGATCTTGAGCTGATCTGCATGGTGGCTGCTACAAGTGTCCTAATCTTTAACCTGACATGTGGCTATTGTCTCTTTCTCTCTCACACACACACACACACACACACACACTGTCTTTTAGTACAAAAAACACAGCATGCAAACACACGCCTGCACACAGCACAAAATATTTACCTCTTGTTTTGTGACTTTGGAGGCATCCTTGCCCTCAGCGCCTTCTGGAGACTGTAGTTAATAAAACAATGAATACAGAGACTGTTATAAACGCAGTCATGTGCAGGTACATACTGACACTGCTGCCTCATCTGCTATAATTAACACTCTGTAATGGCACACTTACACATTGATGGCTTTCAACTATCAATAAATTTTATTTTTTTTATTATAAAACTTGGATTTGGTTCAGTTTGTGTCAGTTGTGCATATGCAGCTAATTGTGTCTTTGAGGTAATACATGAACCAAGGATGAACAAAAGACAGATAATGCAAATAACTTAGTGCTCTAACTTATAAATTGACAACCTCCCTTTTCTTTAGACAAACACTGTGTATCTTGAACATATATAACACTTACTAATAATAATATCCTTAAAAAATTAATGTCATTGAAAAATTAACAACAAAATACTTTTGAAACTATTTTGATAATAATCAAAAAACTATTGTCACTTTTTTACAAAGCAAATATGCCACAAATATTCTTCACTCAATTCGTCTGTTGTTTCTATTATATTACGCTGAATATCTTTGCCAATCTAAATATGTCAGGTTCACCTTAAGGAAAGTGTTATTTTTCTTTTTTTGTTTGTTTGTTTGTTTTAACAAGTTGACATTTTACAAATGACAACTTAATCAACTAAATGAGAAAACATTAGTCAATAATTGATTGTTAACAATCAAAATCTATAACAGCTACATCAAACAACAATGTATTGTGATTCTACTTATCGTCTCCACTTCTTTACTAATAAATCATTTATTAATGTGCTGAAATGAGCATCAATAAACAGAGTTTTTTGAATTTTTAATCCATCATTCAAAGTAAACGTCGTATTTTCTGTATTTGTTTATAATTTTAAATATAACTGTAACGTCTCTATAATTTTAATCTGACTCCCAAAATGCAATGTGCTGGTAGCAATTTACCGTCATGTGATGATGATTAGGTACATGATGCTGGAGGAGGCTCTCTGGCGATGACCATTTTAATGGAAGCATCTTAGGCTACTTACACGTCAGGAACTGAGCCCCCAAAGAATAATGAGTTAGAAAAAACCTTTCATACTCTAAACGTATTATTCGCGCTGCAGGTAGGTTGAGGATGGTGCACAGGAGAGTCCACCCCCACCATGAAAAAAATGTTGGTTTAGCCTGCAGGTTGGCAATCGCATCATTTGCATGTGGGCGACCTCCGCCCCTAGAGGCCCCCCATTCTCTGTCCTCAAAGGCAAATCTGCGCAGACAATGGCAGTTTTTAGATGGTGGAAAAGCCAGTTTCCATGTATGCACTGGTACAATGCACTGGAGCTCGTCACGCACTGCTGTTTAGATAGTGTCACGGCCTCTTTTAACACAGCGACAATTGCTTCTGATCCCCCTTTTCTTAATTCCTTTCTCTCCATCTGGATGTGCGTTTGTTCAGTCGGCTTGGCGTCTGCCATTTGTCACCAGTGGAGAAGCGAAACGCCACAGTGGAGGTGGTGATCTTTCTATCTGCTATTAGATAGCACGTTATACAGAATCCATAAGTCTCATATATGCGTGAAATGCGCCCAGAAGACTTATCACCACGTACGTCTCTTACGGGGTTTACGCATCCATCCATCCGGCGGTTCTCCGGCTGACATTCACCAGTGCGCACAGTGGACAGGGAAGTGGCAAATAAAACGACCACAAGAACGGCCATTGAGATGCGCACAGGGGCATTTACAGTATAAAATTATGAAATGTTGTTGACGGAATATGTGCCGTGCGCGGAAAGACGCGTTAATACACCTGAAAGGCTGCGGACGAAAAGACGCTTCCTCAAACTTTGGCATCACCTCACCTGCCTCGACGTCGCCACAAATATCGCGCACCTCTATTTTCCTCAAATGCAAGAGCAGGAAAACTACAGTGAAGTGAGCTGGATGGCACAAACGACACTCACCTTTCTCTTCGGCATTTTACGGTTTACTTATTCTCCAGCAAGCACGGGGGAAAAAAAGGTCAAACACGAAGGTCCAAGAGAGGTGAATTTGAACTACCTCGAAATACAGGATCAATATCTAAGCACCTTCGATAATATGTTGATTATATGCACTCCCCAAAACTCTATACCTTCCTCAGCCATTGGGTAGAAGGGTCAAAATCTTCTCCTGTTCTGACTCCCGATTGGCTCGTCCGGTCTCTATGTAAATAAGAGGGTCGCGGACATTGGCCGAGATTTCTCAGAGGTTTCCTGCCATTGGCTACGCGCTTTTTGTGCGGCGATCCCACGACACGGCGATGGCTGAGAGGGAAAGTGGACGCACGCCAATGAAATCAGGGCCGACTCTCGGTGGATCTGGGTAATGTAGGATGAGAATGTTGTAAATAAAACACAAAGGACTAGAAAAATGGACACAACGGCACAATGTCGGGCATAGGCGAGCTCCAGAAAAGCTGGCGGGCTTTGTGTCTTGTAGGGTTTCCACTGCTGTAAAGAACTAGAGTGATGACACACAGCAAGCAGAAAAGGGACTAGTCCCTGATGGAACCTGATATGAGGTCAATATTACAGACAAAGTACAGGTGAATGATCTCTTTCGTACAGGTATTTCATTAGCGTTTACAATATGAGAATTTATGACAGGACTTCATATATGTTGTAATGCTCTTTATACCAGGACTAAAGTGTAAGAATAAGATATTAATGACGTGTTATTATGTTTTTTTCTGTTTTGTTTTGGTACATACTGCATCACTGTTGTCCACTATAATAAACATTTTTACATACATTCTCAAATGAAGAGAAGAACTTTCTTTAAAACTGATGCTGTGTGTGTTTGAATAAATCACCTACTTTGCTGGATACGTTTGCCCACTGATTGTAACCAGTCACACTTCCTAAATGTGTGGGTGTTACTAAGAAAAACAGTGACCCGAGCTGTGTAATGGTGAGTGTCGTACCTGTTTTCTGTTTGATTTTGTTTATCCCCTAAGGTCGCAACCCTTATTATGTTTTGGTAAGCTTTAGTGCACTTTTGGTCAACTGAAGGAGCCTCAAGTTACTATCTAGTAATCCCAGGTGACCTTCTGGTAAGCCAAAATGCCCCTGCGGTAAACCTTAATGCCCTCTGTTTGACTCAAGTGCACTTCACGTGGCCTCAGAGTCCCAGGAATACCCTTTTGGAAAGCACAAATAACTCTCTTGGTGTGACCTTATAGGACGAAATTATATCCTAACCATGCACGCAGCAGAGGTGCTGATTTTTGTCCTAATCTTACCCAGGCCACCGCTTTTTATCCTGTAAGTACTAGTTACTGCTTCAATCACCGTATGATTTGTTTCACAGGTTCCAAAGTATCAGTAGTGATGGAAAATACTTCTGACAGAACAGGAACTTAGTTTTGAAGAGCATAACGGTGTTTTCATGATCTCTTCTGCTAAAGGCGGACGGACGCCTTTGTGAAAGCCGCAGAATAAAACAGTTTTGCTCGAATGCAGCTTAGTCCGTGAATCCTAAATGACAATTTAATATCAATTACCTTAAAACCTCCCAATTGTTTTCTCGAATGATTCATCTGCTCTAAGAAATGTAAAAAAATAAAACAAAAACAGTGAAGACAGTCCAAGGTGATGCATTCACACTGCCTAAAACTCAAATATGTTCAGTTTACTATAGTAACAAAGAAACACTTTTTTGGCAATTAAACAAAATTTGAAACTCAAAGCCACTTTCATGTATGTGAATTTTATTTCATCTCCAGAGTTACATATCCCTCAAAATGTTTATGTTATCATAAATATCTGCTGGCGAAACATCATATGTTTTTACCCAAGAGTTTAAAACACATGATCGAAACCTGTTAATAATAAGAGGAACTTTGTGCTTTGCTATTTTCTGTGTTTATAATCAGACTCAGTGCTTCCATGATGTTCCAGCTTTGTAACAATGATCATCCAGAACGTCTTCCACAAAGCATACATTGCAGCACATAGTGTGTAACAGCATTTCACGCACACAATGTCCATAAAAAACATTCTACAAAGAAATCAACAAAAGCAACCTCGACATTCTTGTGCTACATCACAATAAACAGAGAAAGAGAGAGAGAGAGGGATATATACAAATGACACAATAGACGACAATTCTGCCCAAACAAACAAAACCCAATCATGTCAACATAGCTGTGAATACACAGCTGTTTTAGAAGTCAACGCAGAACACACAAGAGCAGGTAGCTTGATGTTGCTCCACTGTTCCCACATGGATTCACACCGTCAGCTAAATGGAAGGGAGAAACACAAAGAGGAACACGTACAACCCATAAAAGAAAGGCACAAAACCAATCCGCAAAGAAAAGAAAATAATCCACCAAGATTATTTTTTTTAGAACACATTTACACTAGTTCTGCAGTGGATCAGTATGGATGCACTTTTTAAATGAGCCTTTATTTAACCAGGTTGGTCCCAATGAGATTATAAACCTCTTTTGACCTGGCTAAAAGCGTTCAAATTCATACCTCACACTATAACAATGCTATATTCATGACAATACAAAATACAACATAAAACAAAATACAAGATACAAATCAAGAAGAACGTGTTAAACCTCTGTCATTATCGGCATTAACTGCACTGTCCTGATTGTATATGTTTGTCAGTTGTGTTTACATTTAAATTTTTATGTTACACCTTAGATATTTTTATTGGATTCAAACACGGATGTGGGTTCTCTCATTCAGCAAGTTTCCTCACAAGAGTACTTTCACTCTGTGATATTGACAGATTGATGTAGACTTTATTGAAAATCTGCACCAAAACGTGTTTGGTTTCTAATGAGCTTATTAAATTGAAAACACGGTGTTGTTAATATCCTGAATATACTGAAGCAACAATGAGACTTTACAGCCAACAGCCCTGTGCAAATAGCAGTCTAAAATCAGTATATCCCTGAAGTACTTTACAAACCACATTTTCAGAAAAGATGGGAGTTTTTTTGAAAACTCAAATGTGATTCAAATATTTATTGCCTGCAAAACACTTTAAAAAAAAGTTTGGACAAAGACTAAACAAAAAAACTGAAAACTGAAAATATGACAAAAATATTCACGTAACACTCATAACCACCCTGCCGCCAAATACAAAGTACGGCTAAAACTCATACTAAATTACTGTGACGCATTAATATTGACATAAGAATAATGTAATATATGATCATTATATGTACATAAGTTTACTCAAGTAAACTTTTGAATGCAGGAATTTTATTTGTAAGAACATATTGTTTTTGACTTATACTTGAGTAACAAAGACATCTGAGCACTTCATTAACAGTGAGTCTGAACCAAAGTGATTGATCAAACAACAAAGTAACTGTGTCTCCCAGAGTTATGTATACACTACAATAAATGACATTGTATAATAGCGATTTATGTGTGTGTGATGTATGTGATGTCTGATAATCCTACTTTAAATATTTAAAGGTCATCCCATTTTAGGCCACAATATGAGTAAAGAATGTCAAATGCATGGGTGAAGTTTCTTATGATATTGTAGCCAATGTGATGACACATTATTTTGAAGTTAACATTTTTTTTTGTTACAATCAGCTTTACTCACAGTTATATAAAGATTGATTTCTTTTAATTGTAATTCTGTATTAAACTAAATGTATTCTGACTAAATGATTAAATATATTTATTATAATAATAGGTAAATTACACTGGTGCAAGACCATTTTTTCTGGTCATCTGAAAAGGTACTACTGTCAGGTGACAGATATTAAAAGCTGAATGTTCTGTGTCATAACTAGAGAAAATAACCCAAACACATCAGTTTCAAAATGCCTCTGGAGGATTAGAATTGATTCTAAGATTGTTATCATTGTGTTCAATGCACATAATGGCCTTGCTCCATGTTATCAGATATGTTTGGCATCTTTACTCAGCTCTTTAAAAATAAAATATGCAGCTTTTAGTAGTAATGCTTTAAATGTGCCCTAAGATTGGAGTCTTCAGTTAGTGTTTACTGTATTAATGCACATTTCAAATATACATATACAGTATACTCAGTAACCCTTGTGCCCATATGGATAAATCTGCACTCACTGTCTTTCTCCACTCAGCTTTTTATTTATCACTGATCTGTATTTAAAATGATTCTCTAATAAACATTCATGTGTGATTAACTGAATCCTTTAAACAGTCAGTCACTAATCCCAGTGTTGCACATTTACGGCGTATGAAAAACTGCCTTGTAAACAGAAACAGAAAAAAATATACTGAGATTTAGAGTTTGTTACCAGCAGATGATAAAATAGTCTCCTGATCTGATTTGATCCTGATCTTCACCAGCTGTTGTAGTATAAATCTATCAAACGTGCCTTCTTTTAATCACTTTTCACTTATGCTGGTTTAAAAACAGGGAACAGTAGCTTACCTTAATACCCATAGCTGTATCATAATCTTAAATCAAGGTCATACAAAGTATTTAGCTTCTATAAAAGTGGCAGAACATTGCATTAATAGCAAATAAAAATGATGCATTCAAGCAATAAGCTCCCTCTCTGTCTCACTCACCATGCAGCGACATTATTGAGATGCTATCTTCCTTTTGTACCCGAGTGTGACTATTTATAGACAGGACATGACTGACACCTTGTGGACGTTTCCCTTCATTAGTCCTATTGCTGCAGGCTGAATAGGCACGAATACTGAGCATCGTATGGAATCATATAGCGGAATGAAGACAGAATTAGAACAGCAATGTCTTTGAATATGATTCTTTTTTAGTGGCCTGTAGATGTAGATATTTGAGATGCAGATTTTTTCTTCATGTTAATCCGTTTCATCAGGTCACATGAACCTGTCTTCATGTGTTTGTTTACGTGCGCATCTTGACGCAGACATGATAGTAACCTGACTGACACCAAAAGATGTCTATTTATAATCCTGGAGCAACCCTCCTCCCCCCCCCCCCAACCGCCGTCTTCCTCATCCTGCATTACGTCATGGGGACCTTGTGCACTTGTCGATCGCGGTGGATGTGGGGGACGCAGCTGTGCATGGAACGAAGTATGCTCCTGCAAGAAACACCGGGCAGCCTTTTGTCGTCATGCGATCTGGACTGGTTTATTAGACGTAAATAAACCGGACAGAGAGGTAAAACTAAAGGTTAATAGGCGGGACTTCCTTTGTGCACAGATAGAGTTCGGCTGTTTATCTGTGTGTGCAGCGCAGGGCGAGCCAGTGCAGGATCAGATAACGAGGTAAGGCTGTTGACAGCGCGTCGCTTGGCGTGTTGAATTCCTGCTTTTTTTTTCTTGCTCTGCATCGTTGCGCACACGGAGCCGGTGCCGTGCGTCGAAGTGTTGTTTGTTGTTGCTGCTGCTGCTGCAGCCTCAGCTGCTGCGTGTTGTAGCTGTTAGCGCCGCAGCAGAAGAAAAGCTAAATCATGGAGTCTGATTCTCCTTTAATATGTCTGACTGTCATTGGCGTGGCTCACGTTGGTTCCCTGTGTTGGTAGTGAAGTTGCTCGTAAACACGCTGATGCTGGCTTGTAATCATTGCTCTCCTGACCAGTCTTCAGTAGGAAATGAGGTGTGTTCAGAGTATCTCCTGTCTTTATGTGTTGAGGGACTGGATATGTCCATGTCTATATCCTGGAATAAAACCAGCTATTATCTGGAATTTGTGGCTGTATTAGTATCATGATTAAGTTTTAAAACTGGATATTACATTTTCTTAAGCAGCTTCTTATTTGCTTGGACGTATCCACACTAGAGCAACAACTAATCCACCTTTTTCTGTATTATTGGACATTTCAAAATTATTCACTAGTCTTTTGATTTAACTAATTAATGATTTAATTTATAAAATGACAGAGAACAGTGAAGACTGCTTATGATAAGTGACGGGAGGATCTTTAAATTACTTGTTTTGTTTAACAGAAAGATGTTTTTGAATGATGTAAAACAAGAAAATATCACGTGAGAATTTTTTTTTTTTTTTAGATGACTAAGTGATTAATTATCAGGTTTGTTGTTGCCTACAGCAGCAGCATTATCAACTGACTCATTTATCACAGCAGTCATTTTTTATAGCACATGTAGTTCCTTTAAAATAATCATCCCATTATTGAAGTAGAAAATTGATGTTATACTTTTACATGATCATTTAAAATATCATTTCAAGGCACTGGCGTTTTGTGCTACGTCTTAAGAGACTAAATAACATTTTTTTTCATTTAACAACTGTAATGACGTATAATGTAATAATGTGTCCTGTAGCAGCTACAACCATCAGCCTAAACCAGCAGAACAGCCCCAGAACAGAAGCATGTGATTTGGGGATTTAGACGTTCTTTTGTCATTCTTTTGTCTGTTTTCTGTAGGTTGTTTCCTCACACACCACACAATGCTGCACTGCTTACTGCGAGGAGGCTGCAGTCCTCTGGTTTTCCTCTGGATCCTGCTGCTGCCTCTGGCCTACCTCCAACACTTGAACCAACATGGGCGCGTGGGCCACAGTGCGCAGGAGCGACCCAAGCTGCTGCTCGTATCCTTCGATGGCTTCCGCTGGGATTACATTTACAGGGTGCCAACGCCTAACTTCCGCATCCTCATAGATGACGGAGTGAAGGTGGAGCATGTGGAGAATGCTTATATCACCAAAACCTTCCCCAACCACTACAGCTTGGTGACGGGGCTTTATGCCGAGACTCACGGCATCGTGGCCAACGAGATGTACGACCCCGTTCTGAATCGGTCCTTCTCCATGGAGACGGACAGTATTTATGATTCACAGTGGTGGGAGGAGGCAGTACCCCTTTGGGTGACCGTTCAGAAAACTGGAGGACGGAGTGGAGCTGCGATGTGGCCGGGATCTGATGTAAAGATCCACGGCATGTTCCCCAATCAGTACCTTCCATACAACGCCTCAGTCTCCTTTGAAAGCCGGGTGGAGCGGATTATTGAGTGGTTCTCCGGACCTAAAGAAGACGCAGTGGATTTTGGAGTTCTGTACTGGGAAGAACCCGATGAGAGTGGGCACAAGTATGGACCTGAGAGTTCCTCCATGGATGAAGTCATTGTTGGGATAGATGAGAAGCTTGGCTTCCTCATTAATGAGCTAAAGAAGGCTGGGCTCTATGAAAGAGTGAACCTGATAGTGACCAGTGACCACGGGATGACGCAGCTTTTCACTGATAATATCATAGAACTGGATGAGTATGTGAACAGAGACCTGTACACCTGGGTGGATAAGAGCCCGGTGGTGGGAATACTTCCCAAAGAAGGTATCACTGTTAAACAACCAACAGTTTGACATTTCAGGAAATACAGTTATTTGCAAAACTTATATGAGTAGAATGATGGAGAATAACCATCCTGATGAATGTGAAGCTACAGCTAGGACACAAAGCTTAGTTTGAGTTTCTTTTAAAAGGTCACACAATACTCTAAAGCTCGCTAATTATCATGTTAGATCTCATTTGTTTAATTCATATAAGTAGCAATATTTTAATAAAAAATTAGTTAACAAAATTTGATGATTTAGTTATTCACTAACAATGTACGTCGCCTGACGAAAAACAGAACAAAACATGCAGACTCTGAATCCTGGCATTGTCATCTTGGTCCACACAAGTCCATTTATTCAGTATGTTCAGGTAGTCAGCTGACCTCATTGTGCTGCCAGTGGAAACATATTAATCAATGCGGTAATTATCTAGTGGAAGACTCTTATCTATTTGCTAAGCTAGGTGGTGCCTTTTTTGGGGGGGGACCAGGCAGCGTATAAAGATGTCAGGAATATGGCCCCTTTAATTTATAATATTTTAATATAATATATTTGCTACTTCTTCTGAATTATAATTTTTGTACCTGTGCGTTTGTCTTCCAGGGCATCTCGATGAGGTATATAATAAGCTGCTGGATGCAAACCCGAACATGTTGGTGTACAAGAAAGAAGAAATTCCTGCGCACCTCCATTATCGACACAACATCAGGATCATGCCCATCATCGTAGAAGCCAAGGAGGGTTGGACCATTATGCAGAACAGGAGCGGCTCCTTCATGTGTACGTTTTTAAGCCTCCTAAAGCTTTGTAGAGACAGTGTCCTCATTTGTGGCTTGAACATTTTTTCCACATTTCAAACAGCAGCTTTCATCTGCACTATTAATATCTTGATAGGGTTTTTTTTTTGCTCATTGAACTAGCTTGTGTTGTACCAGCTGTAATTAACAAAGACAGCTAGATTTGTTTTCACTTAGAAACAGCAGGACTGTGTGTGTGGGTTTGGAGCTTTTCTTGGACTGCCTCCAGGAGCAGTTATTGTTCCTAATCTAATTCATATGAAACAAGTATCTTTTTTTTCCCCACATACCTCTTCTTCAAATTAGAGTTCACAATCAGTGTTTCACAGAGGGCAGAGGTTTTAAATCAGCAGGCTGCAGCTCATTTTTACTGCTTAAATCTGTCTCTCTGGTTGAAGGGTTGTTAATTGATAAAATGACTCGATGCAGTTGGCGGCTAGAAGGAGAAGCTGCTGACTCTTTGTCTCAGCTGTGTGAAGCTGCTTCGAGTAGCTGGCCAATGTGCATTGTACACTTGTGGGTTCATGTGTGTGTAAAATACAAAAAAACATAAAAACCATTGCCCCGTGGTGCTACTACTGGCTCCACAGGTGATTTTTACTGCTTTTTTGTTTGTTTGTTTGTTTTGTTGTGCTTGTGCTTTCCTGTGGTTGATTTAGTGGTTTAGAAAGAGCAGCTTTGCCAGAGTCCATAAACCCGTAAATTAAAGTGATGCCTGTGATTCATGGGATGTGGAAATTAGAGCTCTATAGTTAAGAATGCAAGAATAATGAAAGTCAAAGCATTTATCAATATATATGTCATGTTTTTTTTCTACAGTTGGAAACCATGGCTATGACAACACCTTACATAGCATGCAGCCTGTGTTCGTAGCACGTGGACCAGCCTTTCGCCAGAATTACGTCAAGACCTCCATGCGTTCTGTTGACCTTTATCCTCTCATGTGCCACATCCTGTCCATCCATCCTCAACCAAACAACGGCTCCCTGCTAAATGTTAAGGACCTCTTGTTTCCAGAGCCGACTGTGCCTACACCCAGTATCCCTCCCAGGGTTCAGGGATACTCCTATGCCCCTATTATGGGTTCCTTTATTGGCGTGGTAATGGTCCTGGGCTTCTTGGGGGTCTACATCAGACAAGTGACGCTCAGACAGTTGCCTTCACTAAAGCACAGAAGCAGGGAGATGTCACAGCCTTTACTCCAAGAGAACTTGCACCTGTAGCTGAAGAAACAGAGAGGATAGCAAACATAAAAGAAGAGGAGGTGTTGCTCCCCAAGGTAGTCAGCTTGGTCTAGAAGCATCCCCTAAATGTCTCCCGTGCATCACTAATTGCCTTTGTGCTGCCCTTATTATTTGGAGATCAAGGGAATCTAATCATGTATAAAGGTTCATCTTGCTTGTGTGTGTGTGAAGGGAAATATCTGGGGTTTGCTTCTGGTGCAGGCTTAATCAAGATAATAAACCTTTACATGAGCTTTATAGTGGCTTTGCTTTGGTTGTGAATTTTACTTAATAACGTCTCATCCTTTTCATTGTCACTTAGTGAGTAAAAAATTCATAGCTATGAGGGGAATTTTAACCCGTGATTCTGGCAAGTGTGAATCTTTGGTGGCTAAAATCGTGACTTTATCATAGGAAGGTGTCAGTATGTGCAAAATGAACTCGAAGCAATGAGACTTCAGGTACTATTCATTGATCTAAAAAAAATCTTTTGCAGCATACTGACACTAATCCAAACAACTGACATTAAATTTGGTTTGACATTTTCAAATCTATGCAAAGTAGATTTACAGGTTATAAGGAAAAGAAAGGGACAAAGCGTTGTAATACGTTTTTCCACCAATTGTTCTGCTTATGGCCTGAAGTGACAAATGCTTTGATGAAGATATTCAACTCATCTAGTTTAAGGGGTTTGACTGAGGCCAGTGTTACTCGGAAGGAAACGTTCCACTAAAGACTCACTCAATGTGCCAGACTACTTCTCTTATGTGTAGGTCATTCCACGAGTCGACCACATCACGATTTCACTAGTTAGTAGTCAGTTACCATTTGCCTTTTAACTTAAAAGAGAAGATCTCTCTAAGGTGTGCAATTGTGTGTAAGCTAGTCGACTTTTTTTTTTTGTAGAATTTTGTTGGGAGGACATTTTTCTGTATAGATTACTGTGTACTGCTCTCCTGTTATGTATGTTGACTGTGGCCATTTGTTGGTGAAATGTGAAGTGCAATTGCTGTTGGTCAGTATTTCGTCATGTGGAGTTTGAGGATTTCGTTGATGCTTGGTTGAGAAGACTATGTCAGCATGATCTGCGAGAACTGTTCCCCTGATTTGCACTATACTGGATAGAAATGAAACAGAACAAAGGGGGCAGTAGTTGGGTTTTTTTTAGGTCATGTATAATTTGCACTTCTTGTTTGTTTGAAGTAATAAAAAAATGTAGGTGCCTCTTGCCAAAAAACAACAACTTTTAATTAATTAATCAAATCTCTAGTAAATTATTCTATTTTTTTTTTCACATTCTTATAAAGTAGACCCGCTTCTTTTCTTTACATGCATTGACTAAAACCTGTGCCCAAAAATGACAAGACACACACCACTGTGATCTATACTTTTTACAAAAAGAAATTTAAATTCATAAATCAAAACCATTTATATGGAAAGTATTGATATTCTGATGTCTTATTTTTTGAAAGACAAGTGTTGTCTGATGATTCCCCCGCCCCTAACAGAGAAATGAAATATATCCATACTATATTTAGATAATTCATGTATAATTGTTAGAGCAGAATACATATTACATAGAGGTGTCTCTCCATTGATTATTACCCTGGATTTGAAGTATGGATATTTAATATGATTTACTAAGTTTATCTTTGCCATGTTGATGCAATTAAGGAGTCTTCTGAAAATAAAGGGACTTATGTGAAACTGAATACACTGTGTGCTTTTACTTTCTGTGTGTGTGCATGTTTTTAAGTCTTAAGTCCATAACATTGTTAATAATTATAAAAATATTTATCTTAGCTAAAACAATTCAGAGCTATCCCCTGTTTAAGTGCCAGATGTCCTTGAAGGCACTGAGCTAAGCTTTGGCGTTACGCACTTGTTAACTTGCAGGATCAAAGGTCTTTTATGAGTTATCGCTGGAATTTGCCCAGGTGCTCATTCAGTCAGAGGCAGGCGGACTGTGCGCCACCACTTCGGCCACTCCAGCTTTCATTCTTAAAGACAAAAACACAACCAAAACCAACACAAATATGGACAACATTACACCAGATGAGGGGAAAGTGCAAGAGAAGCGCCGCGATGCAGCTGAGAACTCATTCGAGGCCAAGCAGCAGCTTGTCAGCGAGGTGCTGGTCCACGCCTCTGCGGAGCGAGAGCGCAGCTCACCGGAGTATATGGATGTCAGGGACAGGGCCAGGGCCAGGCGCAGCAGCAGCAGCAGCAGCAGCAGCAGCAGCAGCTCGTCGTCTTCATCCAGCCATGAGGGGAAAGTGAAAGCCAAGGAAGTTGCAGAGCAAAAAGTGGCACCGACCGTGGAGAATGGCGCGGCGCACGACGGATCAAGGCGCTCATCATCGAGCTCCTCAGCATCCTCCGCCTCCCATGGGGACCCGTGCGACGAGCCGTCCATCCAGCCGATGATACAGGATGAGGATAACGCCGTGGACGGGATGCTGATGGCGTACACTCACCCCAATACTGGCGCCAAGCCGGCGGAGCCCGTCGACTACAGCCTGAAAACTCTGGAGAATGTGACGCTGGATGAGAGCAGCGCTGCCCCGGCTGACCCCAGCCAGCCAGACATCTCCCTGTTCGTCAAGGTAAGAGGACATAAAAAGCCTACAGGTCGGTACAAAGCAAAACAGGAAGGGGTCAAGAGTTTTTTGTTCTTCTGTCACAACTTTCATGTCTCTGGTGAAGTGGCACAGAATTCAAACTGTGTGTATGTTACTGACAGTCCACTCACTGATTAAATACAATAGGATGTTTCCAGGAAAGTAGCATGTAATCCATTTGGAGAACCATTAACAAAATGAATTTTTACTGACAGCCAGCCCCTGACAGCTAACCCTGTTGTCTTTCAGTTCTAGGCTAACTAGGCCTAATATGACATTTAACGCATCATTTCCCACCTGTGTGTACACATGTTTTATTTGATTTGAATTTGATTGTGAACAGCAGAATGTGATATAAACTCTATGGAAAAGGAATAAAGATTATATAACACTGCTGGTGCAGCCACATACAGCAAATCACAAAAGACAACTAAAGGTAAGGCCATGGTGTAAATCTGAACAAACTTAATATGCACATTCATTTATACAATTAAGGCATTTCATTTTCTTGACTCTTGATAAGTTTATCACAAGAAGACCTTAAGCAAACTGTTTATAAAAAGCAGAAAATTAAGTTACACTGATGTTGTATGGAGAAATAATATGAAGAAAAGAATCTCAAGCACTGTAAGTTGTCTAAATAGAAACCTTATCACCTTGTTAACAGCCAGAATATACACACACACACACACTCCTGCTGAAACGGTCTATAGAGGTCATTTGTGTTAAAATAAAAAAAAAAGTAAATCAGTGACAAATGTACTGAAACACTAGCTTTAGTATTAAACCAAATGACAAAGTATTGATCTGTGCCACAGGAGCAATGAGCTAATTGTTTTAGAACCATTGTCAGTGACTTTATTCTGGTGGCAATCTGATGTAATAATTAACTTGTTTGCTGTAAAGCCATAGAAACAGGGGTGAACTCCATGCTGGAGCAAATCGGACTGTGTGTTTTGCAGCTTTTCTGATCTGCTGTGTAGTATCAGTACATGCATGGGTCACTTTGCTGATTGGGAAACAGAGCTTGAGAGTCAGTGGGCTGGACCCATGTCTGAGCTCGCCAAAATAGAGTGAACTCAAACATGGGGTGAAGTAGTGTTGTTGGTTGTGCTAAATGTGAAAATTCACATCATCAGATTAGAAAAATTAGAAAATTAGAAATGTTTTTGGGATATAATATTTAGTAATTCACCTCGGCCGACACTGGAAGTGTGAAACGTCAACAGTACAAGGACAAGTTTGATACATACAGCAGATATGCTATCTTGATGTTGTTATATCACACAATAAACGTAGACCATAGTTCAGTGAAGTGACAGCATACCCTATTCCACATACCACCACTCCCTTTATGCTATAACTGCACTTTCTATCTGAGCAAACTCAGCCCGGCCCGGGTGGGTGGATGTCCCAACGATTTAATCTTCAATGATTGCCATAAACTAAACCAAGCACAATAAAAGTAGGGAGGAGATCGCCTTTCTAAGCTGAAAACTTATGTAAATGACTCCTCCCCCGCTCACTGTGATAAAACAGACCTAGACTAGAATATGTTATCTATCACTCAAACATTTCCACAGTGGACAATCACACTGTAAAAAAACATCTGTTTAAGATAACATGAAATAATTAGATGCTCAGATTATCATTGTTGGCTTGTCTCATTTGGCAGGTGTATGTCATTACTGGAGAATAGTTCAATGCCCCCCTAGCCCCACCTTAGCTCAGGAGAGATGCAAAATGTCTGTAAATGTTTAATATGCGAGTGAATGATTAGCCCAACAAGTCAGTGATTTCAGCTTTCTTTTGTCTCAAAAAGGACTAAAAAACAAGACTTCTAACCTGTGACAGTGACAAAGAACAAGGACCTAAAATATTCAAAGAAAACCAAGGTAGTTCTCTCTTACAGCATTTAATGAAGACGCAGGCGTGACAGAAAAGGGAAGGTGATCCTTCGCATAAGTTCAAACTGCGCCCGCGGTGACATTGTCTGTACAATCAAGCAGTTGACTGGTAAAGTGAAGACACTCTGAAAAGCTTATGATGATGTTGATTAAGCATGGGTGGCGCTGACCCGATGAAGACCAGGGAGGCAGGCAGAGACCTCTGGTGGACCTAAAAGAGAACACAGGGTTAAAAACAGGAAGCCTCTGACAAACTGGTTATAGTTGGATGGGTATAGGAATAAGTAGACATGTGATCAAAGATATGACCAAAGTTAGATAAGAAAACTGACAATACACTCTGTATGGTTAAGTAAGGTTGAAGGTTAAATAAAGGTTAAGTAAAAAATGAAAGACTGGAAATATGGGAAACAGCTCACCTGGTTTCATCCAAAGGTAACACGATTCACAACACAAGACACCGAATAAACACCCAAGCAAACCCAAAATGTGAAATGAAAAATGTGCCTGTGTCTTGGACTTTTCAATGCAGAAAATCTACCAGGCTACCTTTTGCCCTAAGCTGAACTAGAAGCGGGTGGTTGTAGCCGTATATCTGAGGGGCCGACATAAAAG
This sequence comes from Ctenopoma multispine, assembly GCA_034779795.1. NCBI lineage: Eukaryota > Metazoa > Chordata > Actinopteri > Anabantiformes > Anabantidae > Ctenopoma > Ctenopoma multispine. The sequence continues at coordinate 5,343,653 of JAUYWH010000016.1, forward strand.
TGAGCTGCTCATCCAGATTTTAGCCAAGAAGCAAATGTTGTAAAAAGTCAAACCATTGCTCATTTTGCTAAAGTAGAAGTTGTTAAACATTTTAGTAGCAAATGAATGCAGAGCCACACATGCTGTAGGAGGTTTTCTATTTATAGTCGCTAGCAGACTGTGGAATGACATGTATGTCTGAAAAATCTTGTGTCTCATTATCATTATAAAGCATACTGAAACTGTAACTATGATTTATACCTCTAATTTATAACCTAAAAATTATACATCTAGAAACTCCTCGACAGTTCCTCTCATAAAACCTGATCATTAACTTTTCTCCACACAGGCCCAGTAATTGATGTGTTTGCATGTAGACATATCAACCAATTGAGGGGGCTATTCTCAAATTAGAAACAGTTAAAAAATTTTCTCTAGTTTCCCCGTCACTTTGTTCGTTTTCTGTTTTCAGTCAATGGTCACATTCATAGACGATGAGGAATTTATTTCTTGCATATGTAGTAGTGAGTCAAATAGTGACTCAGTTTCATCAGTGTGTGCAGTCAGACATGGTTTTATTTTTGTTGCCCTATATAAACCCTTTGCGTAAATGAACACCGGTTCCTGCCTTAAATCCAAAGCCAAGCATTAATAATTCACAGAAGAATCCTCTCCAGGCCTCCTGCTGGTGATCAAATATAACCTGCTTTCAACTGCCAGAGTCCAACACGTGTGAACAAACTTTAAAAGTGCTGCTGCTCACACAAGCTTTTCTGACAAACATTTCTTATCGTTATATTAAGCTATGTTATATTTTTATATGTTTAGCTTGTGGTGTGTGTGCAAAAGTCCAAAAACAAGCCAACAATCAACATGTTGTGATGGAAAACAATGCAAATTAAAGTATGATGTAACCTGTTTGGGAGAACAGGGACAGATGAGAGGATAAGCAGTTGTGGTGTGCATTAAAGGGGACTTTGGTTGCAATGGTGGGAAGAGAGAGATGGAGCTCCACCCCCTGGTATAGACTGACACCTGTTTTCCACTTTGTGTCAGTGAGAGCTAGTTCTGCTCACCATCTGTGTCTAAATCAGAGCACGGGGCTCTAAATGCCACCTGGACTGACTGTCATCCTCACCGGCAGGACACAAACAAGGGAGAAAACTTCCTTTACAGGACAAAAGGGTGGTGGAAATCTTGACTCAGGGAGTAGAAACTGAAGGAGAACAAAAACAAGACAGCTTCTTTAGATGAGAGGGACCAGTGTCAGCGGAGAGAGAGGATAACCTCAGAGAAGACATCTGTGTTTTTCAACATCTTTCTGGAGGATGTAGACTGTAGTTTAAAAGAAAACAAATCTTAAAGAATCAAGGTGGCAGCCGAAACCTGATATCATGTCCACTAACAGTCAAGACAGAGAACCTGACATTGAACTTTTTGTCAAGGTAAGGCAGACAGACATTTGGTTACAGTATGTTTTAAGTTCTGATGGAGGATCAAGGCTTTATACAGTATTACTGTGAAAGCTCGTGTAACCCAATAGCAGAGGTAGAGTTACAGCCGCACCAGCACACTGCGCTCTATGTTGACACAGGATTGTTGTGACAGTGATACTGAAGCTGTTTGTTTGATGCACTCCTGTGGTGCCTCAGTCACACTGTTTCACGAGAAAGATTCATTATGTAATCCACTAAGATGCCGCTTTTAGACCTGATTTAGTAGTGCATGGCGGGCTAATTCTCTGGGAAATTAAAGTAACCCTCTCTTCTATGCCAAGTATTCCCAACATTATCTTAGCACCCCACGATACGATATTATCACAATAGTTAACTCGCCATACGATATTATTGCTGATTTTAAATGTTCTGCGATATGCTAAGTATTGTGATAGGATATATTGTGATTAGCACGTTTTTTTTTCAACTGCAAATTATGTCTATAAAGGTAAACTTTGTCAAAAATTCAATTAATCTAATAAAATAATTCTCAGTCTTTCACTTTAATCATTTTTATTGCTGACAAACTGTCTGTATTACAGTTTATTCCAACTTAACTGAATGCAAATATGTGGACTACTGTTCAATTATAGTTATTTTGAACACACAAAAATTTGATTTGTTTTTTAAATTTGAATACAAAATATCGATATTTGTCACCACACAAAAATATCGCGATACTATGCTGTATCGATTATTTCCCCCACCCCTGGTATTCACAGGGTTGTTTTGTTCTCCATAACTAGATGCACTTGAAGTCTCCAGAGAAATGTTAGAGGCAGGTAAAGGTACCTGAGACAGGTGAAGTGGAAGCAATTGGAAAGGCAAGCGTGCTGCCTGGATGCACTGACCCAATTATGTGATGTGAATGCTGCCTTCAGCCAAAGCAACCTAATAGGAAACGCAATGGGTTGGGATGATTAAGCCTTTACATTCATGTAAAACTAGCTAGATACTGTTTTATATATTTTTTAGATTTAGTTAGAAATTCTAAGGTGTCATGCTTTCAAACATGTTGGTCTTTTCGTGAAGTCTGCAGAGCCAGTCCGATGCACAAACAAGTCTACTGTCTATGGAGTGGTTTTCATGTTGCAGTAGTTGCAATGCTGAATTTATTTTCCACATACTGCCATCTGAGATGTGACCTATATGGACAATGCCCTCAGTTTGTCACTGTACGGTCAATTCAAGTCATCATGACACAGTTTTATTATTTTGGGGCCTGCTAAGATCTGCAGAGTTGGAACTTAGCAGTTTTTGTTACACTTACTGCTGCATGTTTTGTAGGAAAGCCTGTAGTAACATGGACTTTACATTAGTCTATCAGCATCAAAGTTTTGAATCTCAATGTACAGTGAGATGTACAATAAATGCAGGTGATGAGTAGCTCAGTGGGTTGTGCAGTTGTTATGAACCTCGGGGTTTGATTCCTTGTTCCTCCAGCCTACATGTCGAGGTGTCCTTAGACAGGAGAAGAAACCCTGTAGTAGCATCGACATGTACTGTCTGTACTGTTATTACTATTAAATATACGGTTAAAGTATAAAGTGGGATAAATCATTGTAGGTTTTTATTTTCCAGTACTTAAAAATGAAAGTGTACATTTCTCTTATGAGTTCCACAACTTGATTAAAGTCCATGAATCCATTAGCTGTATCATTTGTCCTGTAGAGGGTTGGGAAGAATAACACTTTATTAATGAATTATAAAGTGTTATCTCCCTGTGTTCATCTACACTACATCTACATCTACACATCACAAACTTATACGTTCTCTTTCCTGTCGTGACATGCTGTGATAAAGCTCAGGCATTTGGAGAATGTGGTTCTGGGTATTGGGTGACTTGTACAATTAAGCTCAGTTTAATGAAAGAGAGGAAATTAAATATGTTTCATAGAGTGTTTTAGAAATGAAAACTGCACGCTGGAAGTGAAACTACCTTGGTAACGATGCTACATAGTCATTTATTCTCATTAAACTCGTAGACAAACAGTGGGAGCCAAAACACAGTTATATTATAGAATAGACGTAGGTGTTTGTGATGGATCATGTTAAGTAACAGTGACTCCGCTGGACCCCCTCATCATCAGATCCCTCAGCAGCCACATTCACTCACGTTCCTCATGCTTACAGGCCCCAGTTGTCTGTGACAGCTTTTGTCCTACATGTTCTAGATGTTGATTGACTATTATTAGTGGCCGCGTATTGTGTTACGACTGTACCACTGAGCCGACCCATAACAATGCACCGACAGAAGCGTCACATGCACTCAGGCAGCACTGAGAGCATCAATGGCTGGCGTACATACAGTTGGCTCAGCTACTTTTAGACTGACGCCCCTGTTTTCTGGTCTTTGCTAGGAGCTGTGTAGAGTTGCACGTATGAACCTGTGATTCTGTGGCTTCCTTTGAATGGTTGCTATTGCTGCCTTTAAATAAATCATGTAATGTTATTTTAATTTAGTGACCTTAAGACCCTACATTTAAGGATAATAATAACAAACCTGCACGTAATGAAATTTGTTTCTTGGTTAAAGAGGGTTTAATTATGAAGCAATGGATACATTAAATGAGGGTTCCTGTCAAACCCCACTGACCTCAAGGTCAGTGCACGTATTTGCTGTGTGTTGTGGGACTCTGAATGACAGCAGGACGACAGGTCTGACCCTGCACTCTGTGCCCTGGTGGTCATTGCACTAAGTGATGGAATCACTATGTATAATTCAGTTGGGCTCAGTGGATCAGGTGTCACTGCTGCTGCTCTGTGTCCATACATGCTGACACATGATATCACCACATTTACTCATGTGCTGTATATGGTGGAAAATATTTTTTTGTTTTGTATCCTCAGTTGATGGTTCTGTGTAAAATATAAAATGCGTGAAAATAAGTTGAGAAGTATAATAAATAAGCACCAATTTGAGCAATGTGTAAAACTGAGAGCAAAGTAATGTACCTTTGACTTTCATGCATTTATTATTTAACTTTAGATAGTTTCAGTAGTTAAAAAAACAAAATATTTAAATAATAATAATAATTTAACTACTTGAATCACAATATGAAAATTAATGTAACCGCAAAGGAAACTACTGAAACATCTAGTTAAACAACTAGTTTGAAGTTTGGACTACACTATGTTAGGGAGTTTTAATAATAAATTGTTATAATAATTAAAAAATATATATATTCAATAATATTATATAATTCACAGGGGTTATTTTTTATAACTTTAACTACATTTTGTTGATGGCACTAAATCTTGACCTAAATACAATTTTAATTGCAGGACATTTACTATGTAGAATTTACATATTAATATGTTAATAATTCTACTTAAGTAGAGTACATAAATACCTGAAATAATTTTTTGGTCACTAAGTATAAGCACATATAGACACATTCACTGAATTCAAGGTTGACGTACGAGTATTTTCACATTGTTTACATTTATACAACCCATGACGCTTCTCTTAGCAACCAGTCAATTATCAAGATAATAGTCAGGATAACACCTAATTCAAATATGTATTTGACTGTGTGAAGCAAGGTTACAAATCGGATTTTCCTGTTAGCCGTCCCTGTGAGGAAGATGTTGTAGCAAGCAGGGGGCTGTTCCTGTACCTCCAAAAGCCTAAGGACTAAATCCTGTGTAGCTCTTGAGGCTCATTTCTGGAGCTCAGCCTGCTCAGCTCTGGCTCCTCTGATGAATGTGTTCTACAAAGATGAATAGAGTTCATTGTCAAAAGACCAAAAAACAAGAGACAATAAAATACAATTCACTGTAAACTTTAAATGAAACACTAGTTTATGTTTGAGAGAGATTGAATGTTCAGTTTTGTTGATGTCAGAGTTAGTTCAAACCTATGCTCATTTACCACAGCATCGTTATTTCTGTTGTCATATTGAGTTACATTATACTGAGTCCACCCGCTGCAAACAGTATGTGTGTTGACATCTATACACTGCATTTCCACTATGTGATATTTCATCCCTCTGCCATTTTTTTCTGTCATCGTGCGTGTGTGCGTGCGTGTGTGTGTGTGTGTGTGTGCGTGCGTATGTGTGTATATGTGTGTGTGTGTGTGTGTGTATATGTGTGTGTGTGTGTGTGTGTATATGTGTGTGTGCGTGCGTGCGTGCATGCGTGTGTGCGTGCGTGTGTGTGTGTGTGTGTGTGTGTGTGTGTATATGTGTGTGTGTGCGTGCGTGTGTGTGTGTGTGTGTGTGTGTGTGCAGGCAGGCAGCGATGGAGAAAGCATCGGAAACTGTCCTTTCTCTCAGCGTCTCTTCATGATCCTCTGGCTAAAAGGAGTCGTGTTCAACGTCACCACTGTCGACCTCAAAAGGTTAGAATACAGCGACGGATGCTCGCAACAAAATAAATACACATATATGGCTTCTTTGTGACATGCTGGTTTTGTTGTGTCCTCTGTAGAAAGCCTGCAGATCTGCAGAACCTAGCCCCCGGGACACACCCTCCTTTCTTGACCTTCAACGGAGAGGTCAAGACTGATATCAACAAGATCGAGGAGTTCCTTGAGGAAATTCTCTGTCCTCCAAAGTAATTCAGCTGGAAGGTTTTACAACACGTTGTTTACAGTATCAGATTATCTGACTGTCTACACACACATGCTGCCTTTAGCTAGATTTATTTCACTTCAGCAACACTGTTGAAAGCACGGGGAACTCTAGTAAAACAGTGACTGTATTTGATGTCATCCGATACAACTGTTTGTTGGTTATGGCTGTTGTAAATCTTATGTATATATGTGTCTCTGGTATTTTTGCACATTTCGTTCTTGGAAAAAAAAAAAAAAGTATCTACAAATTCAAAAGTATGCATAATCATAGAAAAAATACTTTCTTTTTTTTTTGTGTGTTGTCTTTCCAAAAAAACAAGCCAGAGTTAGTGTGTGAGCAGTTACAGAGAAAAACGCCAGATTAACTCAATCTTTCTTTTATTGCCTGTAAAGTTTTTTACATTATAAATGGACTTTAGTGTGAGAGTGCTTAAGGGGCAGGTGGCCAGCTCGGTGTGTAACATGTTTTCAGTCTGAACTCAGCTCCAGTCCGGGTGTTAATGCTATCCAGATGGTTTTGTCGGACTGTGTCTCTGACTCTGTCTCCTGCCTCTGTCCCCGCCTGCTCAGGTATCCCAGACTGGCCGCCAAACAGAGAGAGTCCAACACAGCTGGAAATGACATTTTTGCCAAGTTCTCAGCCTACATCAAGAACACCAAACCAGAGGCCAACGCTGGTGGGCTGCTCATTTTGTGTCATTTACACTTACAGTCACAGAGAACATAAAGAAAAAAAAATTGACCGTCATTATTACTTTCCTCCACTAGGTAGTAGCAGAGTCCAGTATTTGAGTTATGTTACGCTTCACGCTTATGCTGTATGTGTCTGTGTGTGCTTTGTGTGGTTAGCTCTAGAGAAAGGTTTGACCAAGGCTCTGAAGAAGCTGGATGACTACCTGAACAGCGCCTTGCCAGATGAGATCGATGCAAACAGCAGAGAGGAGGAGAAAGGCTCCAAAAGAGGCTTCCTGGATGGGAATGAGCTCACTCTCGCAGACTGCAACCTGCTGCCTAAACTACACATAGTCAAGGTAAAGAAGGAGAGTATCTGAAATACTGACAGTTGTTGACAGTGGACATAATGTACACATTTCTGAGGTGTTTAAAAGTAAAACTATTATTATGTGTTTTAAAAGTATAATTTATGTATCTATCAGAACATGAACATTACATGCTGATGACCCACATATATTACAAACACACTGTGAAAACCATACCATAAAGTCAAACCATGTTAAAAGAATCCTCCAAATGTAAACAGAAATTTAAATCCCAGTTTCCAAATTATAGTTTTTACATCCTGTGCCTGGACCTATTTGGTGATTTCTCATTCAAAATGGAAAAAAATATGGAGATAATTTAAGATGTTTCACCGTAAAGAGTAAAAAATTGTGTTTTGGTGTCAGGCTCTTACAGAGATGAAGAGGAAGAAGTAATGAAACTGTGTGCTCCACTGATAATAGGCAACAGGCAAACTTAAAACCAGGGCAAATGAGAAACTACCCACGGTAGCTTATGAATCATTGGCACTCAAAATCTTTTCTTCATGAACTCACTGGCCCATAAAAATGATAATCATCAGATTATCTCAACTTAATGTTGTTTTAGTTTATTCTTCTTTTCCATGGTACTTGGTTGTCAGTTCAGTAGCTCAACAGTTACCCAAATGCTTTCCCTCCTCTCCTAGGTTGTTGCTAAGAAGTATCGCAACTACGACATCCCCTCAGACATGTCGGGCGTGTGGCGGTATCTGAAAAATGCCTACACCCGTGACGAATTCACCAACACCTGTGCTGCTGATGCTGAGATCGAGACAGCCTATAAAGACGTGGCGAGGAGACTGGCCAAGTAACCCACCAACCGACCCGAGCTCCAACTATATAAACTAGTCACACGCACCATGCTCACACCCATAAACATCACTTTTAAACATACACGTGACTGTCCTTTTGAGTCTTCTTCAGTGGCATCAGGAGCAGGAGCCTCAGGTTTTTGTCTGTCGTAGTGAACAGGTCCAACGCCGCGTTCGTCGGTGGCTTACACTGCTTTAAAGTTCCATATGTGGTGGATTTCAGAGGTTCAGTACATGGTGTATATGGCCTTATAATTACAGAAACAGACGCTGCGAAACAGGAGTGGAGCAGAAGATAAATCAAGCGCAATTAACTTCACAATTTTCAAACCAGATTCAAATTTTGCTGAAGTGAAACTTCTGACATAACACTTTTCACTCAAACGTGATTGTGTCTGTCTGTGTTTATTTCTCATAACACAAAGCTCTCTTTCATACATATTCCACTGGCCCACACGGCCAAACATTTTACTAGCTGCTGATGTCAGGGTCGTTCGCTTTATTTATTCCTAAGCCCACAGTCTAGTCTAGTCTGACTCCAGTGTTTATTATCAAGTTCTGGCTCCAGGGGAGACACCTTGATTCATCTATGATTGATGTTCTTTTGTTGTTTGCTGATTATGACTGTTCCATTCATTTTTGATTTGTCATCCGTCCCTGTAGGTGTTGCTGTAGTTGTTTTTGATTCCTTATTCTTACTTATTTAAAAAAAAAAATTCACTCTGGCTTCTGAAAGGTTGATTTTAAGAGAGACTGACGTTAGAAATGAGATGATATGCTTGATGTGCGTTCAGAAGTGCATAAATCAGCCATAGCTTAGGGCGTAGTTTGTTTCTGAACTGTTTGTGCGCTTGACTCAGTTTTAAATTGATATATCTAAGCTTGATTTAGACACTCATTTCACCCAGATATGAAAAATCTGAAACAATGTGCCTTTATTTTAAGTATCAAAAGTCCATGCCAATGTCACTGATGGACTCATTATGAAAAATGTATTGCAGCCAGAGCTAAGACATTTGTTTTGCCTCTAGCTATTAGTGTTCAGTCTAGGTATTGATTTTGTCTTAAGTTACATGATATTATGAATGGAGAGAGTATTTATTTAGCAGCCCCAATCAGGCCTGATTAGGTAGAGCCATTAGTGGTGTGATGAAAAGCGTCTTCCAGGCCACGTCCACGATGGTCAGGAGCCCTGCCCTCCAGCCCTTCATCAAAGAGACATATCCTCTGTGCTGAGGAGTCTATCAACTTCCACAGCCTAAAAGTTCAAGTTCAAAAGTTTCATTGTCCATGCAGAGGCGGATGGAAATTTATCTTGGGGCTTATCGTCTTTGGCCTGGTGTCAGGGTGCAACTATAGAGAGACTTTCTTGAAGAACCATAAGGCTCTTGTGTGGTTTGGATAAACATATGATATGAAATTGGAGCATGATGACTTGGCTTGCTCATTGCAAAGCTCTACAAATAAAATAATATTTTCACAGATCTGCTTCTGCCTTTTCTTTTCTTTTCCAGCTAGGTGATCAATCAATATTGATATTTATAAGTTGTCATGAAAGGAGGGGTGAGCGACCTGCCACAATGACATTCAATGCGCTGTGGAGCCTGAATGCTGGTCACAAAAAGGGTTAAGTGTGCCTGACTGAGTTGATCAAATCCAGTGGTGCAGGTCTGTTTCTCCATCCGTAACAGAGAGAGAAGAAGCGAGAGAGAGTGATGACCATTGACAGGCTTAAATAGAGGCTTCCATGCCAGGGATCAAACGCCATCCCTCTTCTCCACTCTCTCATTAAGACGGAAAACCCAAGCGTCGCCATCCGATCTGTCTCCATTTTTCCTCAAAGGAGTCTAACTTGAAAGATCTGTGCCTGTCGGATTTACAATGGTGGGCGAGTGGTGTTTACTGAGACGCAGCTTTGCCAGAAACAACAGTCAAAGAAAATAAATGGAGCCTGCCTAGTGTTTCCACAGGAGTAAGGAAATATGGAGCGAGACTTGTGCCTTGCTGTTTGGTAATTAGTACCTAAACATCCCTGTCCTTGGATCCCATCGCTCACATCCAACATTTCTCCGAGCTGGATAATATAGAGTGGAGCATTAACGTCAAACACGTCTGGTCATGGGGCCTGGCACGCAACATTAATCTGTTATTATGTTCCCAGTGGATCTACCAGTCGCTGGCCTTGGCTCGGCCACCGTAGCACAGAGAGTCTGTATAGGTTGACGGGGACTCACACACAGCACACTTTCATAGCCAGGTTTAGTAAACCTTTTCAGCTCAGGCATAAATTGTGTAAATTGAGTCTTGCTTTGAGACCTGAGCTGAATAAAACAAACTGGTGTGTTTGACGTGTGAGGACCTACCAGAAACAGACCTGTGATCCAATTAAGAGCCAGACCCATAGTTTAAGAAATACTGCTATATGGAGTCCAGTGCCCCTTGAAAGAATAAGTCAATTTTAGCTGCTGCTTACCATAGATATTGTGCCCAAGAGACAGACACATATGTTTCAGCCTGAAGTGTAGTTTGGTTTTCTTTTCTCCTGCCCTTCTGTTTTAGTAGAAACCTTGTATTATCCGTATTTTTTTAACTGTGGTAGTAGAGGAAAGGGCTTTGTTTGTTGTCTTATTTTATACAATTTCCGCGTCTCTACTTCAGGTTTTTCAGTATGATCATACATAAAACAGACATAACCCCTGACTGTTCCCTTTCAAGAATGAATATGTAAGATTTAGGTAACTACTCTGCTCAAAGATAAATAAATATATCCATTTTTAAATAAACCTAGGAAGCTGCTCACATTTTTACACATTTTGTCTGCTGCCAAACAAACAGATTTTAAACCAGTTTCTCAATTTAGGCCTGTTTTTCATAGAAAGTAATAATAAGTATGTAAACTAAAATTTAAATGTTTGTTAGTTGTGATTCTCTTTGTTTATGTATATTTTATTAGCATATAATTAAAACATTTTTTTCATATAACGAGCAGTTGTCATTTCTGGCTACATGATAGGAAACAGAAGCTGCAACTTGCTAAAACACATTTTATTTTGCAATGAATCTTTTTTTCTCGTCCTTCTTGATTATTCTGGAAAAATCTTTAGAGCAGCAGTAAGATGGGCAGGTTTTTATTTCTCAGAAATACAGATGCTTATCTCTGGGACTTGAATGAAATGCCTGTACATTAATGCAGAGCCCAGTCTCTCTTTTGTCACTGACATTCTCCATTTGTTCACGGACTGCTGTGATTCCTGACGTTGATGTAATGACTGACGTGACGTCAGCGTCAAATCATCAAGAAGGTGAGAGTTGAGGTTCTACAGGCCTGAGAAGGAAGCGTCCAATCAGAGTGCATGAACTATTTAATAACAGGAGATCATGTTTAAAAAAGAGACCGGGCCGCCGAAGATGAGTCTCATCTCTTCCACTCTGACACAGAGAACATCTTAGAGAGTATCACATTTTTCAGCAGGTCCCCCAAACCTCCTCCGCTCGCCTGCCCTCGGAGGTTTGAGTGACTTGTGGTGAAGCTTGATGGGGATTATTGATCTGCCTGGCGCACGCCTGCGGTTTCGGCGCAAGACTGACGACCTCACCAGAGAGAGTTCTTGGCACACACTGGCCCCAGTTTTAGATGAGCGGAGGAGCCGTGTAGGTCGGGACATGCTTGCCGTGGCTTGTAGTGTGGGCTGTCTGAGCTTGGAGCCAGGTGATCAAGACATTTTTCTGTGTATTTAAATAATCAGGCCCAAATGTAGACAGAAGATAACAATAAACATATCTGATTGGCTTTTTGGAGAGGAGTCACTGAAATGAGTAACCATGTCTGCAGAAAGCACAGCTCAGGGGTATTTGTGCTGTTGGTTAGATTTACTGGTTAAGTTTTTAGTTCCAGTTGTGGACCACATGAAATAATCCATGGTCACTGGAGAAGGATGTGGACACTGTGCTAATTATGTGAGATGATGATGTCAGGTATTAATACCCACTAGTGAGCCAGAACTTTTCCCTCTGAGCTGTGTTCCAATGTATATAACCACACTGTGGTGACCACACTCGCTATACGACCACACTCACATCCACATGTCGGACATGTCTGGATCCTCAGCAGCCCTCACACATCCGCACTGTCAGGCGGGTGCTCACTTTATCATTCAGAGTTGTAAATCATCGCTTCGCCTGCAGGAAACACGCAGCATTTTATTTTCCAGTCGTAAACCATAAAACCTGCCTCTAACACGAGTTATGATCCTTGGAGACAGAGAGGATAAATGTCTAAAGCAGAACCAGACACGATGGCGGGCATTCTTCAACCCCCTTTTTTCGCCTGGCATCTCCGCCCTCCTATAGTTGTGTGGTGGATTTTCCAAAAAGCTCCAACATGATCTAAATGTCACCAGGGTTGTATGTTATTCAGCAGTGAGCTGAATCTATGTGACTACTCCGAATCACCATTACTTCTCAATTAACACTCACCTGGTAAAGTTTTAACAACCCTTCATCTGACACATAGAGGTCCTTCACGCTTGGTTTCAGGCGAAGATGGGACCCCTGCCCAAAATTTTTGAAATTTTATTGCCTGGCTGAAACCTATGGAAAAGGCCTGTTTTGCATGAATATTTGGCACTGAGCTGAGGTTTATCCTGTCTTATGTTCTGTACACTCGGTTGTGCTGCAGCAGTTTGCAATTTTTTGACAGTTGAGATGGTGTATAATTTGAAACACTGACATGAAGCAAATGCTTTGGACAAAGAGGCCTTTTGTTTGTGTGTTTGGTCGCTGTCCATGGTCCTGACACTCACATTTTCACAGTAATTCCTGTTTTCTTCAGGCAGTGTGGCCTGTATCAGATTGCATAATCTGAACTGGCAGAACTCATTAAATGTAGGCATTTTAACTTTCACTGAGCTGCAGTTCACTTTGCAGCAAATGGTTTCTTCAAATCAAATGTTTCCAAAACAGGCTAAAGACATAGTCATGCTTTAGTCTAGTGATGAAGAGACCCTGGTGCGGGATGTCAGACTGAGATTTGGGGCTGCTGCATGGATGCAGCTCACGTTGTCCATTTATTTTATCACAAGCCAAAAGACAAATCGGTATTTACAACTCCTTGTCTGTGAGAGTGCAGAACTTCATATGCGGCATTTTTTTGCAGAACAAAAGTGCTTGTACAATCTCAAGTCCATAGAGACAAGAAGTGGGGTGTTGGAGCATAAGAAGGAGGACCAATAACATAATAGGTGCTAGTTTGGCCACATGCAGCCTGCTTTTGGCTCTATGCAAAACCATATGGGTGGGCCCCTCACCCTGGTCCCTACGGTTAAATTATAAAAGCCACTAGAGTGCGCCAAAGTACACAAAGTACACTGTTGACTTAGTTTGAAATTCTCATTGACTGGGAGGGGGTTCCTCAATTACAATCAGATCAAATTAAGATCAGTGTTGTGTACTTTACGGTGGGCATGGGCTGATCGCAACAGCTGTCTTGTGCTACATTTGTTAAAGTCTGATGGCGTCAGATTGAAGAGGTTGAGGGAGATCAAGACTCAACAGACAGGGGGACATGCTGGAGAGTAGAGGCCCTAAGTTTATCTCTGGCCCAAATGAGAAATCAAGATGGTTACGTTTCTGTTTCAGGACACACACACACACGCACACGCACGCACAGCCCTGTTAGCAAAGACGGAAACATAGGCAGAGATATAGTGAGTGGTATGGGACCCTTGAGGATCACTTCCCGCCTGAGCTGCTTCTCTGAAATGCTTGTCGAGGTCAAGTAAACCATTTGTATTGAGGCTTTGTGTGTGTGTGTGTGTGTGTGTGTGCGTGTGCGTGATCTAAATGGAGTGATTTTGTCTCCTCATAAACTCCTGTTTGTGTTTCTCTCAGTTGATTGCATAATATAAGGAACAGAGAGCAGTGTTCTTTGTGCTGCTGCTGCTGCTGCTGCAAAACTACTTACAACCTGGTATAAGAATCAAACATCCTCTCCGGCATCATGTTCAAACACCAAATTTAACAAGGACAAAAACTCTGTACCAAGCCCAGCTGAACGTGTCTGCCTCAGTGTTGCTGTCTCTCCCGTGCATGCAGGACATTATGCTAATTTCTCTGGGTGTCTGGGTCCCGTTGTTCCTCCGTCAGTTCATTATTATGATTGCTAGACATGGCTGAGAACGCTGAGAATGCGAACCTGAAACCAGCAGGAGCCTTTTCCGTGCAATCTAAATTCAGGGAAATCCCAAGAACGTTCCCAATCTGGACTTTAAAAAAACACATGGGATGGTGTAGCTCTGCCTCTCTCCTTCTCACTCTTTCACCATGTGTACATGTGTGTGTGCTCACTTAGATTGGCTCTATTATGTCTTGGAATAATGTAAAACAGCTTCCCTGTTTCTCTCTGTCTCTGTTCCTGTCTCCATCTCTCCGGTTTCCCAGTGTACCTTTGAAATGAAGCCATGGCAGTGGCAGTGTCAGTGGCAGTAGTAGTCTGGCTGAGCATGCTGGGGCCCCAGTCTGCCTTAGTCCTCATCCAAAGACAATGTTGGTGTAGACGGAGCGGCAGACCCGAGATGACACCATTAAATGTGTTTCCTACATGGAACATACTTGCAGATCTGCTTGTTAACTGTTTTGCTAAATGATTTTGGAGAATTAAGGGTGTTCTCAGTGGTGGCCACTTGTATTTAAATGCAAATTCAGCAAATCTAAGGATCTCTTAAATATTAAGGAAATATACTGAATGAGCTCTTCATTGACTGTCCAGTTACCTGGTTCAAATTCTTAAAAGCTCCCTCAGTGAAAGTTTTAAAACTGATGAATCTGCTAATTTTGTCCCTTATGATGATTTCACTACCGGACACAAGATGCCTCCTATTTCACTGAAAGTTGCAGTTGCAAACTGAAGCACTATCAGCTTCCTGTTGAGGAAACTTTCTCCCTTCAAGTTAATAAATGTAAAAACAACCTCCTAGTCTCAAACCGTGCACATACAATAATAAGCAAAGTACTTTATTGATTTGAGGAGGCTTTAAATGAAGATTTTGCTAATAAAGTAGGATACTGTAAATAGCCAGAAAGGTTCTACTGATAAATACTTGTGATTTTTAAAATTAGCAAAACCAATTTCCGAGGAAAAAGAAAATTAAGAAGAAATATTAAGTTACAAAATTCCTATTTTATTCTTAAAATAAACAAAATGTACAATCACAATGCCAATTTCACTCACTGTTGTCAGGTCTGTGTGCCACTTAAAAAAACAAACAAACAAACAAAAAAAAAACAATCTCACTTGATGAACTTCATGAAACGTACCAGCAATTTAATAAAGCTTCCATTAGTTTCAATTTCCTGACAAGCGTTCATGAGAGAAGAAGCATAACAATGACGTAACAAGTAAACTTTACATAAGAGCAGGGTAAAGTACGGTTCCTGGATATCATACATGTTGATCATTAAATAATACAAGGTCTCTGATGACAGTTTGTACCCAACATTTTACCAAAGGAAAGAAAAAGATGAACTTCTTGTTTTCTGAGGAAGAAAAAAACAAAAACAAAAAAAACAACAAACAAAAGCAGATGGGGACAGAAATGGGATGTCAGTGCTGCACTGGTGTGTAAACAGTTTTTAAAACATCATTTCCTCCTCAATGTTTGGAAAGAAAGAAGTTCAAATAAGTTGCAACAGATGCACGTAGTTACTGTAATATGGACACAGTTGATTCATTTGTAATTGTAAAAAATCTGTCAAATCGCAATGATCTAACAGGTTTCTATTAGCTTTTTTCATGTTACACTGTGACAGCAAAACTACTTTTTGTTTGGGCTGAAGCAGTTGGGATAATTTAGTGTGACATGTCCAATTTGATTATGTGAGTTCAGAACATCCTCTGCAGAGACTGGAAAAGAAAGGCTGCGTGCAAATCTTCAATAAGAAGCCTGATCCTTGGACAGGGCCGTGTTTTTCTCAGCTTTTTCAAATTGGGTTATAATATTACCTACATGCACTGAATATCATATTGTATGAAATATTTTTTTTTTTTAAAAAATACCAACTGCCTTGTGAGATCAGATTCAACTCCAATATAAATGGCTTGTTTGGCCAAGTGTTATCCATTCTGTGTGACTCCAGTGGCATTATATCTGCACCGAGGACCAAAACCACGAGCCCTGCTGGCAGCCAGCCGCAAGTGCTGCAAGAAATAAAACAAGAAATAAGTGCTTTATGAAACAAACATACACAAGTCTCCCATATTTTTTGGTTACCAGTTTGCTGCCAGCAGCTGCATCCAATCACCTTGGTTTTTGCACTTTTTCCTTTTACGCCAACAAAAAACAAAAAGTCTCAGTTAGTTATTTTAAATTGGAAAATATCAGACCTCCCACTTATACTGGTGCCACATAACTATTTTAGATTGTGACACTGGTTAATGAGAGCAGTACAAATGTAGTTGGTAAAACATTGCAACATAAGGAAAAAAAATCCTTAAAGGAAAATAAATAATTGTCTGAAGGAATGTCACAGTTTCTTTTGTCTTTAGCTGTGATATCCCCTTTTCAATCTTAAAGACTGCAGAACAGAAATGCAAAGAAACAAAAAAAGTACCCGTGTGTGTCACACACTAAGACAAACTTTTACAAAGCTATCTTTTGCACAATATGAAATCTATAACAGACTTGGCATGTTGTCCCTTTAGTCTTGACAGACTGGATATGAAAAAAAAACACATGCACATATAGCACATCTGTGGGATCATCCAAGAATTATTCCAGTACTCAAGAGTTCATGTTCTACAAAATAAGTGAACTTTAACGTCTGACCTGCTTCTTTGGAGCGCACCACTAGGCGTGGCACCGCCGTAATCATCGCTGGATTACATGTCAATTCATGTATAAATGTACCATTCCTCATCTGGACAAGAAAATAGATATGTACAATATATGTGTGCATGTGAGACCAGACAAATTAAAGAAATCCAGCAGAATTTCCTCCAACAGATAATTATTTTTCCTCATTGAAACTCTCTTTTTCGTGGTATGTTGCCAACAGGCACAATACGAGTTATTGCTCAATAAATACCAAAGGTTTAATTCCAAGCCAAATGTATGTCAACGCCTAGCAAGGATGTTGGGCTTTTAACGTGCGGAGCAGTTAAACTGAAAGTTACACCAGAAGAAACATGTTGCAATACTCTTTGGAAAACACATTTCATATTTGAAACGATTTGAATCTTTGGGTACTACAAAAATTAAACCTCTCACTCTCTTAAATTACCTATTAAAAAAAACAAAACAATAATCATTTTAACTTAGCAGACGCATCAAAAATATTCAGATTACACTTCTTTGACTCAAGTTTCAAATACAATACATAATTTATGGCTTTATAAGTTAAAAACTAAGAAAACGCCTCAATCTACATCAACATTTCACCCACAATATACAAGTTAAATTAATTGGTTTAAAGCAAATTTATTGTCCATACCACTTAAGGTAACATATGTGTTACTCTCATCACTTGCTACTCAGTGCTTAACTTGCATCTTGATATTGTCGTAGTACAAAAACATGCTCTGCAAAAAGCCTTAATGAAATACAAACACTATACAAAAGAGGCAGTCTTTTACAAATATTTGTTGAAATATCCCATAGCTTGCGCATAATAATAAAAATGAAATAATGTCTTATCCTCTTGGGCCTAGCAAACCAAAATTGTCTTTCTCATTATTGCTGTGAGAATGACTCCCTTTGTAGCGCCTTGGTCAAAACACATTCCAGGAAGACGAGTCCACGCAAGTCTGGTCTTTTTTGATCTCAACCTTAATTTCCAAGCAAAAAGGTAGAGATAGCTGATGAGAGCTCAAAAATCCCCCAAAGGTTTTGTGCTTTCAAACCGTGACATCAGTTGTCTTCCAGTCTCCCCCTCCAGGTTTTCTTCAGTATGGCCTCCAAACAGCTTCATCCATACGGCCTCCAGGGTTGAGAACAGTCGGGGAATTACTGTGGCTCCCGTCGCCATCCACCCCTCCCTCTGTCTGGCTGGGCAGATTGGGGTTCACCAGGGAGGTGCCCGTGGAGGCACTAGTGCAAGGCGGGATCATCCGGGATGGTGAGCGATCCCCGCCGGGAACCATGGAGAACTGGTACGAGCCGGATGAAGCGCCGTAGTACAGGTAAGGTGTGCTGCTGGTCTGGAAAGGTCCACTCTGGCTTTGGGTAGAACCCGGATAAGGAGGGGGAAGGTATGTGTGGTAGTGGGCGCTGCCCAGTGACATGGCAGAGGTGACGGGCGGGGTGTAGGTGAAGGTAGCCGGGTAGTGCATCCGAGGACTGGAGAAGCGACTCTCTGTGAGGGAGGAAAGGCCCGGAAACTGACGCTCAAACTGACCGGGGAATGGGCTCAGGTCGGAGGAACCTAAAGACACAGAGACGTAAACACGTTCATTTCTTTAGGGTTCTCTGACATCAACAGACCAGCAGATATTACTATGCAAGTCTAAACAATTACACTTCTTCCTACCAGTTTGTCAGTTTTGATTATGTGAAATGTGGCTTTGGACTCCACTATTTAGCATTTGGTCTTGTAAAGTAATTGAGTTTAACAAATAAGTCCCCCGAGAAATCAAACAGTAGTAAACTAAATTGTATGTAATCAATTTCAAGCCAGATATGTGTATTAAGCAATTTGGACTGGCTAATGGATTTTGTGGGCACAGTTAAGGAAAAAGCATTTATCTATAAATATTGTTATATTCATCAACTTCGGTGCTGTTGTTCACATCAACTCCTGAGTTTTGATAAAGTTAACAAACACATCAGCGAAGTCCCACACATGTATATGCCTTAATATGTTTATGCCTCTGCATATTTATGTTTCTGTGCGTGTTGCGCATGTTTATGTGCATCTGAATAACTGTTTATGCATGCAGATGTGCGTGTGCAAATGATGTGTGTGTGTGTGGGGGGGTAGTTGTGTGAATACTGTATGCACATAAAAAAGCAGTTGGGATGAATCAGGAGCTGCACATGTGGAAACACTTTGAGCAGAAACTGTTTCCATGAGATCCATAATGAGGCAGGGCTGAGCTCTGATGTGGCTCCTCTCCTCGCCTCCCATCGGCTCCAGCGTGTGTGTGTATGTGTGTGTGCGCGTGTGCATGCGTGTGAGCGAGTGTGAGAGAGAGAGAGAGACAGAGAGAGAGAGTGAGCTGAGAAGGAGCTGCTCCATCTCACCCTTCGTTCCTCTCTTCGCTTCATCCCTTAAAAAATATCCAAAAACCACTAACTGGCTGTGGCGAGCTTCGCGCTGGGCGCAGAGTTTAGGGAGAATAGGAGGTCCTCCCCTTCTCACACTCCCTCTCTACCTCCTCTCAGTGGTTTAGTCCAGCCATGGCGCTCTTATCATAAATCACCAGGCGTCTTCCGTGTCACCATGTCTGCTGTGCGAGAACAGGGGGTGGCGAGGAAGAGGAGGGGACGTGTGTGTTTATGTGTGCGGAGGAATTGCAAAGCCGGGTTTGTCACTAGCGTCAGATAGCATATGCTGCCAATTAAGGCCTTTAAACTTCCTCTTTCCACAAAATCTGTTTGATTCTAATAGAAATAGTAGGTGATTGTCTCTGCTGTGCAGCGATAGTGTGATCTCAGACATGACTGGCGCTGTTCAATAAACTTCTGACTTCTGCTTTTAACATTTGGACCTATTTTAGTGATACGAATTAGGCGTTTTATTTGTCTGATGAAGTTTTGTTTCTGCTGCTTCTAAGCAACTGTTACATGTCAACACGCGTGAATGTGTCTGTGGAGACGGTGCGATGCTGCACAGTTTGAACTGAAGCATCCATATCGGCTTCTGCTTGTACTTGTCGGTATGTTCTGTGGCTGGATACTGTTACAGTGTAGCCTGGCGAGGTGTCAACATGATCTCCGGAGATCTGAAAGCCTTAGTCACATCACTTATGAGGCATTAAGCGCTAGAGGTGCGCAAGTGGGTAAAGGCGGGAGGCGAGGCTTTAGCCTCTTGTGTCACTTTGAGAACAAAGCCTGGTGCTCATGAGATGAAAGCTGAGGGGAAAGACCAAACTAATGAATGTTGACAGGGCAGCTGGCTGGATTTTGAACCCCTTCTAATGCAGAGTCACACGGCTGCGTCGCATAATCACTCACCCTAGCTGGGGGCACACACACACACACACACACACACACACAGAGGAGGGTGTAGTATGTTAGCACAAGTAAACAGAAAGAAAAAAAAGGAGGGTAGAAAAAAAATGTCACATGGCAGTGAGTCAAACAGGTGTATGGGGGAGAAACTTGTCTGGCAGCATGTAGGGATTTTAAAGGAGCTTTCACATCAGGGGGAAAAACAGAGACAAATTGGAACACAGATGCTGCCGTTACGGCAAACAGACTGGGCTAATGCAATTACCCAGAATGCCTTGTGAGAGTGGTGTATCGCTATAAAGACACTTCAGTCAGTCACGAGCCTGTTATTATCCCTGGGCCTGTTATTACCCATACTCCTCTGGGATCAAAGACTTGGAGCAAGGAAAAAAGGAAACAATCGTTTTTTCCTCCACTGTTTAAAAAACGCCATCCAAACCGCTCTCTGGAGAGACAGTCGGACTCTGACAACATGCCTCATTCCTCATGTTCATTTGAGAATGAGCTAATAACAGCCCAGTGTGCTGTATTAGTAGCACACTGTAGTCCAATGAAGCCTTTGTTTACTCTGAGTGTGAGGTTCTGTGTGTGTGAGCGTCTGTCTTTCTCTCCCCCCTTCCCTCCTTCTATCGCATAAGAACATTTATTTTCTGGTTTATTTGTAGCAGATTACGGTGGTTTCACACAGTGGCAGAGTTGTGGTTCTACCTGGCAATCGTCTAGGCACGTCACTGATGGCAGGCAGGCCCGTGCCTCGGCTGGAGGAGAGGGGGGTGGTTGAGTGGACTGAGGGGGACGCCATGGGACTCAGGTAGGATGGGTACGTCTGTTCATACGACCAGGGAGGAGAGGACTGGGACTGACGAGGGTCTGAAGGGGAAAAATGGAGCAAGGGAGGAATAGGAGGAAGAACAGCCCAGAAAGACATATAGAAATAGAAAAATCAGGAAAACAGGAAAAGATAGAAAGAATAATTCAAGTGTTCTAAATTTTTTCCTTAAATGTGTAGCAGATTGACAATGACATTCATAACAACTGTAGACGCTATCTGGGTCTGTTTCTCTACGCTTGTGTTTAGAGGTAAGTATCAGTTGGGTTTCGTTATGCAACATCCTCTGTAATGACACATCTAATGTTTACCTTCCTAGAGAAGATCTTCCTGTTTGCCTTATAAAACATTGTGCTTGCAGCTGAGGCACAGAGAGCCTTGCTGGCACACAACCAAGGTATAAACACAGCAGCAGACAACCAAGAAAATAACTGCTGCACACACACTTATGCAGACGTGCGTGTGTCTGTGCTACAAAACAAGTATAAAAATCAAGATCTGATCAAGATTGCATTGTATGTGAGCTATTCTTATGTGTTGTTATGAAAGTTTGGAAGAAATGTGATTTACAATCTACTTGTACCCAGGGGGAAGTTCTGCAGTTGGCAGGGTGAGTGTAGAAAACTGCAGGTTTGCTAAACCAGTTTAATCAAATTATGATTTCATAAAAAAGTAAAAGCATACTGATGCATATATGATTTTTATGGATAGCTAAAAGTAATGAATAAACATAGCAAAAATAGAAATGAATGAAATAGTTGACTAAAAATAATGGATCAACAGGTTGGGTTACTTCAGACAGAGCTATAGGGCTATTCACTCTGATCAAAAGGGGTTGGGCCCAGTCATCTAATCAATAAAGCTGCACTCTGTTCTAAAGTTTTATTTTCACTTTAGAATATTTACACTTAGGATGCAGTTTGCTCACATGAAACTGATGTCCAATCCAGTATTTTATACTCTTTACACACTGCAGTGCTGTTTATCCATCCCTCAAATGATCCACTAAATAACGCTACAAAGCAATGGCAGAAAGTAACTAAGAGCTAAACGATGACCTGTGATGAGCCTTCAGGGGTGTGGGTGATCAGGTAGCAGCCATCCTGAACCGTGAGAGATGGTGTTACCTTCTAGGATGTAGATTGATAGAGTGACAGGAGTAGAGAAAGACAGACGATCTCTGAGGGAATGAAACATACTACACTAGGCGTTCTGTGGTGTAAACTGCTGGTCGCATCAGGACATGAGTCAATCGGGGGTTTGACATGTTACTATAATAGTGGCACTGATAATAAAACAGTGAATTGTGCTCTAATGTCGTATACTACATCAGACACAACACATTTTCTACACCAGTAAAACAAAACCTGAACTGAATTGTGTAAAAATATTAAGACAGTAACAAAAGTCCTGTGTTCAGACAAAAGTTGTAAATGTCTTGTGTTCTTGGAACTAGGCCATTAAAAGCAAATGAAACACAATAAACTAATAGAAGTAGTAAATAGTGCTATTTTACAATGTGACACCTCTGACAGATGACAAACATATGAAATAAACTTCTAATGCTCAACCATCGAAAGAGATTCTGTATTTTAAATTTAGATTAACAACCCAACCACTGAATCCCAGGGGTCTGCTAAAAGTCAGAATCGGCTACAGTAAGCTAACAAGGTAAAAGCTGATGCCGGGGAGACTCACCTGTTATCTGTGTCTGTCCCTGTGGGTTGAAGGAGTTGGCTGCTGTGTTGAGAGTTGGCCGGGGGGCTTGAGTAGGAACGGTGACCCTCACCCTCATCCTCTCAAGCTCGCTGAGGCGGTCTGAGAAGAGACCGGTCTTGGGAGGGTCCTCAAGCTTTTGACGATGCCCTATGGACACAAAAACAGTGTTTGAATTGGCACAGAGTTGCACCAGATCCAATCCAAGCAAAGGGAATTTTATTAAGCATCATTGTGATGCCTGCTGTGATGTTGCTTGCTAATAATTTTTTAATTAACATAAAATGAAACTGACTACATTCAGCTCTGTATAATTAATAATCTCAATTTGTTTGCTTTCCTCTTGGCATACAGTTTGTCAGTTATCCAGTAATGTACATTTAATGACTCATTTCTTCTGTGTGACTGTTAAACATACTTGGTGAGCCTAAACAAAGAGAAGGTAGAGAGGATTTTTCCGAATGGGATGCTACATCCTGCTAATTAACAAATACTTCTGCAATTATCTAACAGCAACTTGCATGTGAGAAAAAGAGAGAGTTGGGAAGGGGATATGCAGAGAGACAGAAGTTGCATGTATGTTAAGTTTTAACGTGAGGCTTCTTCCTCAGGTAAACACGAGTTTCTCACGCCATCCCCCCATTATCCCCACAGGAGTCGTAAGCTTTGCCAAACATATTTTACCAGTGCTTTTCCTGCCTTCCTCTGCTGATAATTTTACAGCCTTTATATCCCTGATTTTATTCCCATCCGTCTTTAAGGCTGGTAATTCTAGACTCCTACAATATACTAATACAGTTCACACACATTGGAAATGCATAGATTGTGCACACAAACACAAGACAATGTGTCACCTGCATTGTCTGTTCCAGCCCATCCCTATCCCAGCAGTCCTATCTGCCCAATGTGCACCAAAACCTGCCTAGGGGCTCAGGTGACTATAGTTTAGCAAAGGTGGGGTAAAAACAGAGGCCTGTGCACACACAGTCCTTTTCTACCACTGACATAAGACTATGTCAATGTGTCTGTCTGGTTTTGCACAAGTTCCCCTGCAAAGGCGGTAAAGTAAATATGAAACAGAGGAGAATAGAGAGTCCTGCTGTGCTTGGCAGCGTTCCAGTTGGCATAGGTAAAAACAGCAAGCTACCTCAGAATCCAGCCCAACCTGCCTGCTGCATGGGCTTGGAACAAAGACCTGGCGCTACACCTATAGCACCAGGTGGGTGGGTGGAGAGTAGAGAAGAGATCACTCAAAATTAATATTGTCATTTGTGTTACTGAATCACCATTACAAAGATCAAAGAACACAGAAAACTACCTCACAGCGGACCCTAATGACCTCCCAGCTGAGGAGCTTTTCATCCCTAATTTCTCTTTTTGTACATAATTCCTGTCAAATAGATACGAAATTACCGAAAAAAATCCCTTAACAATTTCCTCAGTTTCTCAGAATTGTTCTAGTACTGCAACTTTGTAGAAAAAAAACTAAACAAAGTGAGCCTACAAAATGCTTTTATAAACCATCTGAGTCTTCACAACTAATTCATTTACTCAGGACCAGCCTTTTGGAATTTTGATAAGAAAAACTGCTGCTATGAAGTGAGACTTGAGCATAGCGGTAGTGAAAATGCACCCTCTCACTGTCAGACAGACCACGAGCTTTATTACAATGACGTTACCAGACTGGCATCATCCATTTCAAAATAAACAGACAATCTCATAATCGGCTTCTTAGGATAGTTGCTTTGGAATGGAGAATTATATCAGCTACTTGAAAACCTCAGCTTATTAAAAACCTTATAACATAAGTCATGTCCATATTTCATTAATATTTCTTCATCGTCTCTGTGGATAATTTGTGCCTCTTGCTGGCACTCCTCGCCTCTCTGTGCAAGCTGTGCCCGGTCAATCATAGCGTTTCCACTTTCAACAGACCAAATTTCTATTCTAAAAAAGCCTTGGGACACAGTGCCGGCTTTGTGCACTGCCCGTCTCCTAGTGATGGGAATAAATAGCAACTAGAGACCAAGGGAGATGGAGGAGACAGAGAGGGACAGACATGAAGGGGGAGGAGGCACATAAGAGAAGAAGACACCCTGATGACCAGTAAATTAAGAGCTCTGGATGGGTCTGAACCGGTGAGGAGACACAGGCTCTGCGAAGAGTGATGAGTAGAGGGAATGGTGAAATAGTTAAAGAGGGTTTAGGATGTCAAAATGTTCAAGGAGGATTTCAAAACACAGGCAGATATTTACATATATATTTGGCAAGATAAGGACAATTTTGGTCAGTTTTTGATCAGTACATTTCAGTTTGAATGCAGACGAGTTTAAAGGAAACCAATATATTTTTCTCCTATAGGAATTCAGTATGTCAACCACTACATTAAGGTCCAATTTACACTCCAAACAGCCAGACCTCAAGTCCATTAGTTTAGTGGCCCCTGACAGTAAATACAGTTTTTCATGAGTTAATTACACCTTTTAGACGACAACTGTTGCCAAACACAAGACGTCTCAGCTGTTTTATCGGAACCCTAGTAGGGTGGAGGAATGAGCCAGGGGTATTTAAAGGAGCGGGAAAGGCGGATGATTTCACTGCCGTAGGGAAAGTCCCTGAGATTCCCATCATCCCTGTGAAAACAGCGGAGATTTTCGATAGCGCCTGCCACTTCCCTGCCCAGCCAGCGGCCGGAAACATGGACAGATTCAGACCAGATGTGAGCAACTTGCACACGCACAGAAAATACATGCATGGACAAATGGATGTATGCAAACACATGTCTGGACATGCAATCATGCACATTTGCACACATGCATGGTGCATATACCTTGGTGCACGCACACACACACACACTAAAAAAGATTCACAATGATTAGATAACACCTCTATAGATAGTATCTCTAATCACACAGTTGCCCACTGATCCTAGAATAGTATTATTTCAGCCGTCCCAGAGACATAAGTCTGGATTCAACTCGCCCCTGCTGATCTGATAACAGTTAGTAAAAGCAAGTAGGCAAACAGAATATAAGTCTTCGGTAATTAATGGCAGCATTAGATTGGATCTGAATCTGAGCACAGAGATCTCTGACAGATAGTTAGTGTTTACATCATATGTCCAGGCTGAAAATACTCACTGAGCTATGGTATGGCGCGTTTTTACATTGACGAGAGTATCGGTGTAGTTTTTAAAACATAATTAGGTCCTAGGGCTAAAGGAACAGTTCAACATTTTGTGAAATGTATTCTCTTTCCAAGTGTTAGATCTGAAGAAGATTATTAAAAAGAGTAGCTGGAGCCAGCAGCTGGCTAGCTTAGCTTAGCAAAGAAAAACAGCTATCTTGTCCAAAGAGAATATTTTTTCTTTCTAAATACTGAACAAACAACATATAATGTGTTCACCAGTGAGCTTTATAGGTGCCAAAAGATTGATTTTGTTATCTTTAAATAGAGCCAGGCTAGATGTGAACCTATTTTCATTCTAACCTGAGTGAATGTCTATTGACTATAGATGTATTTATTACACCAACTTGTACTTAGTAATATTCCTTTAAAGAACAGCATTATCCTCTGACACAAGTCTCAGTTATCACTGCTGACACATCTGAATTCCCCTCCCTTTTGCATGACTAAGTAACATGTGAGGAAAATGTGGAGTGCCAGAATATCTTGAATAAATAGGACAATTTAGAAATTTGGTGTCACGTCATGCCCTCTAAGCTCCTCAGTCAAGTCAAGCTAAGTCAAAATCCCCCCTCTCCAACATGCTCAAAGAGTCTGGGTTGAATCAGCCAGTCTGTGTTTGTGTGTGTACATGTGCGTCAGTCATCTCACAGTGGAGCAGCCAGTAAAGTCGATGAATGAATACACTGGGTCCATATTTCACTTTTTTATTTGGAGTCCTCACAGTGGTCATGTTGTTTTTGTGAGCGGTCAGCAACAATGAATTATTTCAGGTGGCAATCTGAAGCTGGCAGAGTGTGGCTTGTGAGGAAAAGTGCTGAGAGGGTGACAGCCAAGACGACTGTCTACCACGGGGGTCTGGTATGAAAGGGAAGGAGAGGCAGAAGAGAAAAAGAAGGGGGAGATAATAAAGTCAGAACTGGAAAAAAAGGGGAGAGAAAAGAGGAAGAAGTGAAAAACAGAAACAAGAGAGGAGGTGTGGGAGACGAGGTAGTGTGCAGAGAAGAGAAGGGGAACGAGAAACGGGGGGAGCCAGGCTATGATGGAGCGCTGCCAGCCGTCTGTGTGGTCCATGCGTTCCAGCCTGAAGGAAGCAAGCCAGGCAAGAGGAGGGCACACACACACACATACACACACACATACATACATACACACACACATACAATTACATACACACAGATATACAAGTCCCAAAGGTGATACATTTATTGAATGCAAAAACACTTTTTATGCACACTTGAACGATACTGTGCATAGTTTGACAAGCACATATACGCACACATACACGATTTGGCTTGTGTGTGGTTTTCAGACAGGCTCCCTCTGCACCACTGTATTCACATTAGTGTTTTGATCCAGAACAGCAGAGAATGAATCCCCCTGAGATGTTTTTGTTGCAGCTCGGGGCCAACTAACTCTTTCTTAATCTTTATCTCTTTTTATTATTCACTTTTCTGCCTCCCTTTCTTGCTCTTTATTCTCCTGTCTTCCTCTCTGTCGCTCTCTCTCACTGAATGATTATGTGTTCTGCATTGTAGAGGTCTTGGCACCTCTTCAAGGAACTTCATAAGACTGACTGCCTCTCTCCCACCCCCACCCCCTCTTTTCATTCCTTTTCCTCCTGATGTTTGGCTGAGTTTTATTTGTCCGGCTCCCATTGTTAAAGCTGTTTCGAGTAAGGCCCCAGCAGATAGGTGTGGGTGTATGTCTGTGTGCATGTGCCTGTGAGGGCGAGAAGGAGGGAATAGTTCTGAGTCCTCTAAAATGATCTTTATTATCTGGATGCTGTACAAAAGTATAACCTTTTTTTTGGGCAGTTTACCTGAGGCAGTCACTGATGGAGCTATATGGAGCTATGGAGCTCTTATGATTGAGATAATCCAATGAAATGACAGCTGGCTGACATCATCTAAATATTGTGGTATAATGTAATTAGCATTTGCAAAGATGTTAGCATTTAGTACTGAGCATAAACGTCTGTTGTAAAAAAACAAAGCCCAGGCTTTAAAGGAGGTAATAATAGCCTATACATGTAATGGCATGTGTGTGCGATGACACTGTTTAGAGGCCTTTTGGCGTTGACAGACAGCGAGTGGAGGCATCTCCCTTACTCATACTGTTTCCAAAGCACAAGTAGCAGCAGTCTTTTTTAGGGTTTTTTAATAAGGTATGGCCTAGCAACCACTCTAGGTGTAGGTTTGTCTGACTGCATGTGAGTGAAAAATAGCTGTTAGCATTTTGTGCGACATTTGATACAGTGACCATACAACATCCTCTGGTGCCCAACTCGTGTGTGGAGTGCCACTAGGCAAAGTTATAGACCCACTACAGTTTTCTATTTATAAACATCCTATAGGGACATCCTATTATTTATAAATTATTTATATAATATTATGTTTTGTTTTTATGATGACACAGATTACACCTGAAAGTAATAGCAATTCTAACTGCTTTGATGACATGAGGAACTGGATGCCCACCGATAAAGCAGCCGTTAAAACTGAAGCTAAAAATTACAGAGTACACTTTTTCATCAATCTGTTTTCATCAGTTAAAGATCACTGCCATTACATTCTATAGATATGGACAAATTGATTCACTGCTTTTATTTCATCCTGTTGATCTCATCCTGTTTATCTTAGTGTAGCCCAGTTTAATCACATTTAAGCCAGATAACATTATCTCCCAATTGCAGTCAGTCCGAAATGGCAATAAAAGCAATAATTCTAAAGACTTCAGGTTAAATGTGATCACATTACCTTTTTCTTGGTTTTCTCATCACTACCACAATTTTGGAATATATTAGAAATTGTACTAAATACATTCAAGGTTAACTAAGGTCTTGCCCCAAAACACACCATAGCCTAAAGTTCTTCCCAGATCTACCCACAAGAGGTAGAGCCTTTGCTGTCTGGGCTCTCCAGCTTTTGCATTCCTCACAGGTTAAACTTAGGCTATCTCTCTTAAGTCCATCATTATAGCGTTTTCATCCTATAATTTTCAACTTACTAATAGGCAGAGTTTCTTTTAATCTGATAAATGTATGGAGACACATTTAGATTAGTATGTATTGTGTCACTGGAGTGTAAGTAAGTATGTGTGTGTCGAGTTTGGCTTGGCAGACTGGTCTCCTGAACCACTAATATTGTCTACATGCCTGTAAGTAACCAGGGCCTCTTCACCAGACTTGTTAACACCCTGACCAAAACAGAACCAAAACACGACCCCATCCCCAAACCCAGAACCCCCCAGACCTGGTGGCTTCAAACACCAGAGAGCAGAGACAGGCCTGACCACTAACCTCCACCACTGACACACACACGTCACACACACTCAGTTATGCACAATAACCACTGCAATATGCCACAGCAAGACTGTGTGTGACGCCACAATGGTTTTTGTCACCTCCTATGTTTATCTGACATCAATCAACTATAATGAGAACAGTGGGTTTGGACAGAAAGCCTTGTATATTGTGTTATTACGACTCGGCTATTATCACTCAGGAAGTTTGTCTCAGCTGGCTGCGGCTCCGTCAGGAGACAGAACCACCTATAAAAGCATATTGGTTTAAACAACCACTCCCTGTCTATTAGCTCAAAATGACATTTAATGAGGCCTATTGGCTTTGCTTCAAATCAGCACTGTGGCTACACTAGACTAATGACACCAATAATGCACACTCTCTCTGCGATAGATGCCATGTGCATACACACATGCAGACCCGGCACAACACGACAAACATGCTTGCATTTGTAGTCACATGAGCATACACACATGCCTATTCACATAAACACACAGGCATATACATGTACAAACCCACTCGGCAAGTTGTTGATGCAGTGGCAAACCACAGGGTAACCAAGAGCTGTCAAGTGATTAAGCACAATACCAGCCACAGAAACCGAGTTAGCCTCCCGCTAATAACACAGTGGCCAGAGGGACCTGACTAACCGCTTAATATACCCATGCACACACATATACACACTGTAAACCTCTGAGGAAAAATCTTTAAAGTAGGCCACAATAATATCCGTCACTCTGACCATGCAATTAATTAGCTAAAGCTCAGCACAACAGTTCAGAGATATAAGCCCTCTTCATTCATGGGTGGTCCCACACTGATATTAGATGAGGAACTGCTGGGGGAAATGACATCCCTCAGGAAGACTCATATGGCTACCATAAGGCTTATCAAAGGCACAAAATGTTCTTCCTGAATGAGACACCCACAACCAGGCAAGCCATTAACACGGAGAAAAAAACCACTAACACCAGGAGAAGTGTAAAAAAATCAATAAAAGAACGAAGAAAGTTTTTAATTTTAGCTTTTTCAGACCAGTCTCTAACCCACATTGAAATTTAATGTTACTGTCAGCTTATTTTCCACAAACAACGCAATGTTTAACAGAGGAATGCAACAGAGTGCCAGTGTATGTCAACTTCAAGACAGCCTACTGTTCTTTCTCTGTGCGGACCACTTCCTGTAGGGGCCCGGTGTACCATAGGCCTCCTAATTACCCACTCGTTTAACACAAAATAGAGCTGTAATGACTGACAAAGCCCCCCCATGTGTCAATGAAATGTTCATAGATAGAATCACGGTTTTGGAGACAGCTGGTGCACTCTGCTGTGAGTCTCTCCATTCTGAGGGGAGGTGCAGTTGAGAGGGCACATGTGTGTTTTGCCACCCTCCGACCTCAGCTTAATGACCCTGAGAGGGAGACGTGTTTTGGCTGCAGTTTGTGGGCAAATTACGCCAAACTGCAATTCTGACCACTTAACAGCAAAGTAAAGAAGTTCAGGGGTTACGTATGATGACATACTATTTAATGCTTAAATTACTGTCCTAAGACTGAAGTTGGAACATGCATACTTCAAAGCTTTCTCTCAGACCACAAATTGAGCAAGTAGAAGGAAAGAACAATGGATCAAAGTGTAAAGCCTCTGCCCCTCACCTGACATCCAAAGGTAGTACTGCCTTTCGCTTCACATATGTCCAAGCTACCAATACGGCATTTAGGATTTGGCTCTAAGACTGCAACTCTGTTGAAACCAAATTGGGCTTTTCCAAACAAATTCTGCCCTGATTCCCATCTGCTCGCCACCAAATAACACGACTTGTTTGAAAGTCGTGTGACGGAGGACAGCAGATGCACAGGAAATGCTTTTGATCAAACAACATGCCTTTAGAGCGAGGAGGGATGAAGGAGAAAAAGAGGGTGTAATTGTGAGTACATGTGTGTTTGAGGACAAGCATGTGCCTTTGTATCAGGATGTGTGTTGATGAGTGCTGAATGTACAGTGTGTGAAGTGTCTTTTGGCACCACGGGCAGGTTTCCTACATTGGAGATTGACGGTGGCACTTATCCGCTGTGTCCTGGCTCCTCTGTGTCTCTGTGCTTCCTGGTGCCATGTGTGACAGGGCAGGGAGGTGGGTGGGTTGTTTGTGATGTGATATTGTTCACTGAGATGCCATGAGATATGTTTTTTATGAATAGGGAGGAGGTTCGGGGAAACAGCTGCATGCCAGACCAGTTGGCACTGATGGCTATAGTAAAGTTTTTTTTTCCTCCTCAGTTGTTTTTATATGGCCCATTAAAATGAGCTGATTCTAGCACTCTGCTACCCAGTGTACCCTCTCAGGAATATTCTGCCTACTTTTTACTTCTCTTCTTTCTGCAAAAATTCCACAAGGGAGGCTGAGTGGCTTTCAGAGAGGTCAGCTTAAACCTTTTGATTGCTAATTAACTCAATCAGAACTTAACTCCTGTACTTTTGTTTTATCGGTCAATTTGTTTTATTAACCTGCCACCATCTTAGCTGGGCATTTTCTGCCATTAAGTGGGTTTCCATCCAGCTGTTTTTATTTTCTAATTCTGCATAAAAAACCCCGAAAGGAAAGTTTTGAAAGATCACGTTTTTATTTCCGCTTTAAATGTAAAAAGGTGTATTGATTATGCAAAATGTGCAACGGAAACAGATTTAACACATCACCATCACGATGTACACAAATCATCCACTAGAGATCAAAAATAGCGGCAGATAAAAACAAATATATGTGGAGCGATGAGCAATGCAATATTCCTCAAAGGAATACAAATGTTGATTTCATATTTCCAACATGCTTTCTGCATTTCCACAGTTTTAGATTCTGCTGCGTCACATGAATCAACTCATAATATCATATCATAATATTCACATTATGGTAGCAGCTGGAAAAGCACATTTGTTTAAACTTTCTTTTTCTGATTTCCTTGAAATCCAGTTAAAGCTTGCACTACATTTGTATAGAAATTCACTTATTGGCTAACTGTTCAGTAACCACACTCCACACTCACACTTAGTTAAAAGGGCATCTATTTTCCACATCACGTGCAACTGTGCAGGCTGTCAAAACAAAACCATTGCAACCCTTCAAAGGAAACTTAACAGAAGTAAGAAAAAAAAAGAACGGAAACTTAAAAGAAGTACACTGTGTACACGCAGTGTATCCCCAGACTGTATTTGCATGCATTTGTACTCACTCCTGGGCTCACGAGGTCCGTCCACGGTGACCTTTATGGCTCGGTGGTAAGTGGCCACTTGTGGTGGGTTGGTGAATACTGTGATTGTCAGTGTGAAGCTCTTGCCTGTGGTGACATCAAACAACATCAAATGACATACCATCTGTGGAGACAATGACCTGCATTCATTGCTAAACCATCCCTAAGTCACAAGTGGGGTTGTGATCACATAATAGCCAATACAAACCAGGGAAAATCAACTTTAAAAGGGATTAGTGACAGACAACACTGGCTGTTCGGGCTGTTTTTAGTGGGGTCTAGAGAAGGCAGTTTCTTGCTAACCAGACTTTTTCCCTGTCTAATGCAGTTTGAGTGGGCGAGAGGCATTTTAATAGTCACTTCCTTTCTCGATAATCCCCAGCAGTTGCTGCCTTGGGGTGGAGTGTGTGTCTATGCAAGTGTGTATGTTCCTATGTGCATGCACAAGGAATGCTATGAATCAGAACGCAATAGCCAAGTCAGCAGCAGCTAACGTCTGAGGCATGTAGATGCATCCCGTAACCATGACTACATGCAGGAAACAGGAAGTGGGGGCAGGTTGATGCAGCAACTCATCTATGCAGCTGTCCATTCAGTCTCAACCATGTACCTGTGTGTCCTCCCCTCTTCCGTTCCACAGACCAGCTTACTGTAAACACGTCTTTCAAAAAAAAAGAAAAAAAAAGCCTTGAGATGAATCTGGGAGATCTGGGTGCAGATCACAGATCAACAGGTGTCCCACATGCCTGATTTGAGGGGGCATATGGGTAAGGCAGAGATAGTGGTCTATGATAAAAGTGCACTCTTATGTGGTGCATCCCCTGCCTGCACTGCCTACCATCATCACTGCTGTCATCTGCTACCTGTGATCTAATTTGAGCTTACTGTCAAGACAATGCTGTGCACTACTATACTATTAACTCTAATGATGTTATCACAAGTATCTGATTACTCTCAGTCTATCGATGCTGTCATCGTGCTGTGGCACCATTTCAGCCCTGTAACTATCAATCCTTGTCCATCTCTGTTGGCTCTCTCTGTCTCTGTGTGCATGACTTTTAGCTATCTAACATCCTATCAGTTTGCTCTGCTTATACTTATCTCTGTCATTGCTGGGTATTCATTTCAGACACCACGTAGTCTGATCTTTCCTGGGTCCTATGTCACTTCCTGTCATTAGATTCTGTGTCACAGAGAACTGACGCATGCAAGATCTCCACAGCAACAGGTCCCGTCACCATGCCTCCACTACACTATATACTTTGTCAGCCTTTATCGTGACTGCCTCTGCTCCCAACAGAGAAGGAAAATGAAAAAAAAAAAAAAACCGAATGCACTGGTGGAGCTGCTGACAGCGCTTATCACCATCAACTTATTGCAGGCGACCACTTTCTGTGAGACTTAATAGAAAATTAAAGTCACTGAGAAGATATTGCTAGTATGTTTGGAGAAGTAAAAGAAGGTGAGAACACATCCTCAGTGCCAAGTCGCAAATAATACATAACCTGATTCAGTAACATGACAAAAAATTATGCAAAGAGTTGCTTTAGTGATGCCAAATATTCAGGGAATGCCATCTGACCCAGTCGGAGTGTGTCTCTGCTTTGCTGTCTGACAGCCTGAGGACATGTGCTGAGAATGTTTAGCTGCAGGCTTGCGGCACCACCCAACAAGTTCATACGCCTGAGCAGAGCTGGGTCACGTCAGGTGAACATTAAGTAAAGGATAAAAAATAAGATGTGTTAGTTGTTATCGGATCAACACGTTCACATGCAGCTGATGCTGGACTGACCGTCTTTGTCAAAAGTGTTGTTTTTTTATGTTACAAAGTTTTTTTTGTAGATTTCGAAAAATAACATCAAGAAACCTCATTTCAAAGCCAAAAGAGGGGTAGCAATATCTCAGATGGGCAGTGGGATTTGAGCCTGGAGTTAGACAGATCATTATGTGGTTGCCACGTAGGGACTGTGACCACTAATCCACACCACTGAACTTAATAGCTCCTACTGACTCATAGTAGTTCACAGTGAACGGAGCCCAGTCAGCTTCAGTCCTCACCTCTGCCACTGCGGCCAACGAAGCGAAGGTCATTGAAGCGTGCCACCTGGTTCTTCATCACGCCTGAGGCGTTCCGAAGCTCGGCTGAGTAGTTCTCATCGTTGCCCGCCATTACTGTGACAACGGTCCCGTCAGGTATGTCTCCCAGGGCAACCACCTGTGCAAAAGTCAAAAAGAAGAAATGTAGGAACTATTTTGATCAATGTATTTGGAGAATAAAGAAAACTTTGAAGCCAAAAAATATATGAAATGTAATCTATGTATTTATTTATGTTTAACATGTTTCATGGTTAAAGAAAAATAGATCAAATTTGATGAGAAAAAAATGTATATGTGAAGGTTTCAATTTAAAAGCTGAGTGAACTTAAACCTCTGTCTCACTCCTAAAATAATTCATCTGGCAAATGTAACAGTCCTGTTTTACATTATACTATTCGCCACCAAATGTTCATAAATGGATTTAATTTCATTCTCCTGAAACAGTTTGATATCATGATAAATGTGATTATGTGGATCACTTCTATAACGTAATCTTAAAAACAAAGGCACAGAGGCCTCTTGTTATCATTTAGATTCCTGGATGCAGATAAAAGAGCATGAGTAGGCCTACAGAGCAGCAATAATTACAGAGCTGCAGTAATAAGAACAGTTAAATAGCACATATATTTTAAAATGTGTCACATTTGATTTGGAGACACAGCTACAAATTTCCACTTTGGTGTCTTTGATCCATCCTTTAAATAATATCTGTCAAGTAATTAATAGGGCCTTTCCAGTGAAATATCATGGGAGCAGAAATTGTCAAGGCTTTAAAAACGTCTACAGAGGCCTAAATGTACAAACAATTAGTCTTACATATTCTGCTCCTGAAGTAAAACTCAACATGTAAAGACTATAATAATAATTTAGTATAATAATACAAAATAAGGTTTAGAATTAAGGTTTAAAAGACAAGAAATGACCCATTATCAGTTAGATAACAAAATTATTATATGTTATTTATCAGATTTTTGGTAATAAATAATAATGTAGTTTTTGTTTTGTTTGCAAAATCTGAAAAGAAAACAATCTAAGCATGTGATTTCTTTTATATTTAGATACATTTACAGAAACCTTCACATTTTTCTGGGACCATCACATCATCCAATTAGCTTAATTATTTTAATTAAAAATATATATATTCGTAGTAACAACAGCATTTCTTTTTTCAGATATGTGATATAATCAGGTGATTAAACAGTCAAACGGGACAAGAGGGAGAAAAATAAAAACTAAATACACGACATCGAATAGTTTGAAATTAAATGTAGTTGTGTCGTGAATCTTTAAAGAGAAAACGTGCACTTCCTTCTTTTTAAATCAACTTTTGGATCAATCTAGTGGCTGACAGAGAGCACTGTATCACACTGTGGTTTACCCACCTTTTCATTTAACCATGCGACTGAGTCGGGACTCACCTTAAAGGCGACAGGCAGCGTCTTGTTGCACCGCCAGTGGGAGGGCAGGACCGAGCAGAGGAAGTTGGGGCTGTCGGTCCGGACCAGCTCGGCCGGGTGGTCGGCGATGATCTCGGCCATGCTGCGGTTTTCGTGGGGACGCAGTCTTGGCACCGCCGCCGCGGCGTCCGGTTGCCCGGCTGGAGAGCTCACATCGTTCATCTTCCCTGGAACAGGCTGGAGGCTATTGGACGGCGGACTGAACCTCCGGCTAGCGCTGGGATCTACGGGAATTCGCATCACAACAGCGTGGATTATCAGAAAAGGGCACTAAAAGCTTTCCAGGTCCTTTCTTTCCTTCTCTCTCTCTCTCACACACACACTCTCTGGGAGAAACTCAAGAGTGTGCGCTGCCGCTGAACCTCAGCGCGTCTGCCAATGGAAAATGGGACTTGGTGAGCGCACACCGCGTCTCAAAACCCTCTCCACTACAAACTTTAGTGGGCACCTTCAAACGACATAAAACATACTTCTCCGCGAATAAAAACAAGCCTTGAAAACTTGATGATGTTTGAAATGACAAGCTCTTTTTTTTTTTTCAAAGTTCTCGGGAGAAGCGTCCATGCGCCATAACGCAGGCTTAGCTGTTCATGTGTGGGTATAAATAACATCAAATAAATGTCCGGGCGCTTAATAGGCTATACAATTACAAAAAAAAGCTGGTCTAAAATGGAACAGTCAACCCAGAGGCTCAAAAAAGTTTTTGTCTAACTTCCCTCAGTGAAAAGTCAAAGCAGTGCTCCAGGTGCGTCATTGAAGTCTTTGTGCCAAACTGAAAGACTCCCTGAAAGCCCGCAGGCTATGTACACACAAAAAAGTTTTCAAAGTCAAAGGAAAAAGCTTTAACAATACTTAACAGAGCTATTTATAAACCCGCGACGCCTGCAAATTGTGCATATTTTTTCCGTAATGTCTCTCTGTCGATCCGCAGGTTTTGGATACAGGGTTAAGAGGGTTGATCAAACAGAAAAAAAAAACATCGCCGGTGAGATGAAGGAGGCGGAAAACGAATCCCGTTTTTTGTAGCCGTAAATGTGGTTAGTGTTTGGAGGCCGGGGTTTCCCGTGCTCAGGCTTTTTGTGGTTTATATAGCTCGAGCGCCCCAGCAATTATTGCGCTGATGCGACTCAAACACGTGGTGTCTGGAGTCAGATCCATTCCCTCCGCCATAATCTATCACGCCTGTAAAGACCGGACAGGTCTCCGCGTAAACGTCTAAGCCTTCGTGAAGCACACATGGGGCGAAGTTTGACGCCTTTTCTCCCTGTCGCGACACACACTTCAGAGTTCACACACAGCCTTGCTGTAGGCTACATACCAACATGTTACCACTCTTCTGGATCATCCGAACGCTCCTAACTCTGGAAGTGGTCATTTCCAGTCAGTACACACTCACCGGTCCATCAGTTCGCGTTGTGTTACCACTGTGTGCTGACAACACGCGGCGGCTCGCAAGAGCGTTCAGACAGCCGAGCCCGAGTGAGAAGCGAGTTACACTCCATAAGGTAGGAGCGAGTGAGTCACCGGAGAGCGGTGAGTCAGGTTGAGAGACAGGAGTAGAGTTTCACACGGTCGCAGGGGAGAGCTGTTGTGCAGGTGTACAGGTATTCTGCTCTACACGGGCTGCGCGTTCATCCCCTCATGCGCTCGTTTCTTGTAAGCCGGCTGCTCTTTTTGATGGTCATTTATGTAAAAAAAAAAAAAAAAACAATCTCTGTTTCACAATTTGTTGTGCCTCATACAACCTGTTAAAATGATAACACAGGCACGACAGCGCAAAAAAAAAAAAAAGATGAGACCCTGGTTCATTTCGAAAGTGAGCAATTACGCACGAGTTTTCATGTCCATGCATCAAAATGACAAGTACTGCAGTTAGGTACAAATCTGAGGTACCTGTACTTTTCTTCAGTATATATTAAATTTCATCTCATCCTACTTTATAATTCACGAAAGTTCAGAGGAAAATGTTGACTCTAAGCTATAGTTACTGGATAAGGATTGTATATACAAAACATATAAATATGAAGCACTATCATAAATTAAACTATTTAGCAGCATATAACACAGGTGAGTAAGATGAACACTTCCTTGGCCTACATTAATATGCTCATTGCACAGTGCATTAGTAATAATACTCAGATGACCTCACACTTGTGAGAGGATGCAAACATATTTTTCTTACAAATTATAAATTTTTTCTAAACAAGCAAAAAACCAAAAATGATCATAGGTTTTGGTAGTGCAATAATGTCATGTTTATACCATACACAATTTTTGAAAAAACTTTCTATCCAGAGTGAAAAATCATCAAAAAAAAAAAAATTTGAAAAAAAAATGTCATGCGTATATTTTGCTCTCAAATGTGTAATATTTAGTGTGGATGCTGCTCTGACTGCAGTCACTGAGAAGGCCTGCTTTGCCTGTCCCTCATCTGTCTACTGTAGAGGGCATCCTCTACCCTCTGTGAGCTCTCTGAGAGGCTCCAACATCTTAACCAGCTCTCATCCCCCATCCCACCCTCTGCCCTGATTACCCATCAGTCTGCCAGTGAGTCTTTCTGAGTGCCACATCACACAGCAGCGTGTGTATTGCAACTCTGTGTTCCTTTTTAGTTACTCCTATTTTATTGCTTTTATTGCTGATTTGAAGACAAAGGCCTTTGATAGTTTGGGCTTCTTGGGAAATAAAAGGGACTACTGGGAAGCACAGCTGTTAGGTTGTTTGGATCCTGTTAGGGATTTTGCAGCTTTGCTTTTAAGCTGTTAAGTTAGCTATGGCATCTTACATTTTATAATACGATTTCTGTACTGAGATAAAATGGTTCATTCACGGCACTACAGCCTGAATACTTACACTATACAGTACTTGTATGTGGGTGTGCACTTGTAGACATGTCTGTTAGCATGTGTGTTTGTGCTTGTGTAAGAATGTGGGAGGGATATATATAAATATATATATATATATATATATGAAGTCTGAAAGCACTGACATGCATCTGGCACCTCGTCATGTGGATGGGGAGAGGAAAAAAAAGTGATTGAGTTACACTTCCCTTCTGTGTGCCCCAAACACCAGAAATATGGTTCGCATTGTCCAACATTCACAAAGATCAACTAACAATTCATGGATGGATAAATGTGAATAGTAGTAATTAAATCTATAATATAGGTAAACATGGCCTTGCAGGAACCGTGGTGCTAGTTATTCCAATAGAGTTAAGTTTCAGCTATGATACCTTTTTTTCAGTGCTGAATACATTTGATGTAATGTGGAAAATATCTGTAATGCTACATTGAAATTCAAATTAGAAAATGTTTCTAAGTCCCAATAACTACTTTTGAGTCAATCTGACAATATCAATTTCATTGAGCTCATCATCTTATTTGCATATTTGTTTGATATTGCTTTTGTTCAGATTAGAACTGGATTTTTATTTTGCCTCTCCTCACAGTGATAAATACATTCTATTCTCACATTTTAAGCCAACTAATCTAACATTTGGATTTTCTCCACAGTTCTTGTCTCATCAGAGGCAGTGGCCGGAAGAGCCCCCACCCTCCAACCCGGTGTAGTCGTGACTTAAACCCTGACAAGGCCGGTTCATCAAAGAACATTTGTCCCATCTGACTCTGCTTTGCCTTTGCACTGTATGTCCAGCATCTGTCTTCCAGCTCCCTACAGGATACAGCCTGCATACATAGAGTAAGGCCTGCTGTCTGGTTCTCTGTTATTCAGAGGCATAGGGCGACCCCTGAGTTTAAAATCTGTGTTTGATGTCCTGGAGTTGTGAGGGAGACAGCGAAGAAGGCGTTAATGTGCCAGAATACATTGTTCAATAAAAAAAAAAAAAAGCACCACTTCCACCACTGCGGTGTCCTGGATTTAAACCAGCCAAAAATCAACTTTTGATCAAACGTGAATGCTGGAATGTTCATGCAGTATTGGACTTTAAGGATATTTGACTGATCCTGCTCAGTATTAAGAGACTTAATAATATGTAGAAATGAATGTAGCGTAAAGCTGTTCCTTTAATGCGGCTGCTGCTTGCCTGGTGCACAGCTGGATCGTCTCTTTCAGCTCTGGTATTATTCATCTACTGTGTTACACTGACTTGGAGTCACTGCACAGTAGGAGAAGTCACTAACAGAGAATAACCACAGTATACCACATTGAACGGGATGTGCGTTTTATGATTTATGGTAATATTGTATTTCTTCTGCTCAGTTTCAATTATTTGTTTTCAATAAAAATCAAACTCAGCTGACACTCTCTGACTAATTTTCCTGTCGAGATATCAAGCGTGTAATAAAAGTTTCTGTTCTCATTCCCACAAAGACTGTGTGAACCGCTAATATAATGTTGTCAGCAAACTAACCATGCAAAACCTCTTTCTTCCCCTGTCTTTTTGTAACTGTGCATCTGTCAACTTCTCTACATCTTTCTTGCACATCCAAAGAAACACACGCTCAGAGACCCATGTGTATTCACTATTAACTACACCTCATTAGGAAAGATGACAGGACACTCAGCTCAGTGCTGATGCTACAAAGTACATCAACAGTCGAAGAGCTGAAGCAGGACACACCCAAAGGTACGAGATCATGCATGAATGCACTTTACCTTTCACAGAAAAGTAATACAAACACTGTTGAGCAACATTACTGCCTCTACACATCACTCCTCCTCTCTCCTTCGTTTCACAAGCGTATACTCTCATCATTGCAGGGGAAAAGTACAGCCACTTAAGGCTTAGGATTAAGGTTCCATTTCACAGTGGTGCATTTTTCAAGACACTTAATTATAGCTTTCTAGAGGAGGGCTGTGACGAAGCCCAGGCTTTTTCAGCTCTAACGGGATGTTTCCATGTTTGGCAGGGTATCAACCAGCTTGGCCTGCCAGCTAGTCAATCAGCAAGGCCACCAGGCAAGGCAGCAAACCAGCCAAATATCCAGTCTACTAGCCATTCAACCAAACCAACCAAGACAGCAGAAATGTAGCTGCGAAACTACCCTGCTGGTCAGTTAGACTCGGGCTGCTAGTCAGCCAACCAAGCAGTCAATTAGCTAGCCAGTAGAGGATGATGATGATGATGGGCAGAAACTTTATTCCTTGTGACCTCATCGACACAGCCTCACCGACTCACATCCACACACTGATCCCAGATCACAGCTAAGCCCTTAATGACTGTTTGTCACTGAGCCCGTGACATCACCGTGAACTGTTAGGATGGGGACAGCACGTTCTGTGGTGTGTGTGTGTGCGCGCATGTCCCCGAGCAACCATTTTCACGATTTGTATTCCAAGTTTTGTATTAGACTTTTGAGATGGCTAGACTGGCTTTGCCTTTACAGTATAATGTATTTATGTTTTCAGTGAGAGTTTTTTTTCACTCTGTTCTTGAAATGGCACAAGCAGCTCTGGAAAAAGACGGAGACATGGAGTGGGTGGCTGCTCACTGCTTGTGGCAGGAGGGTAGAGAAGAAGGGGGTGAGGGGTATAAAGACAATTTCCTCTCTGCTCTTATTGCTCTCACTGTCTGCCGCCTACTGCCTTCATGGAGGTCCCTAATTGAGATCACTTGTACTTAAAAATAGGAACAAAAAAGGAACTTCTGTGGGCTGGGTGATTGAGAGGAGAAAATAAAGCAATAATATGTGATGAAGGCTGCCATTAAAGAGCCCCAGTCATAGATCAGAGTGACTATGGTACAGGGCTGAGAACTCTTTCTGTTCCTGCCAGGGAACCTTCAGATGTTGATGCGTCACACACCACCTGCTGTCCCAGCACTAAAATTGTGCGTGTGTAAGAGTATATCTGTAGGTTTTCTGTGTGCGGTTCTTTAGAGGGGTAAGGTGACAGTGCCCAGGGCTGAAGCCAGAAATGTGCCATGAATGGGGTTCAGTTTTTCCACTTTTGTATGCGACTGTATATGTTACAGTTCGTCTTTACATAGCTGCAACAAAATATCTTTACAGTCATCAGAAATATTTGGCCATCCTCCTCTATGCAGCCTTTGTGTCATTAGCTGTGCTATTAGTAGCCCTTCACTTCAATTCAAGCATTCCACCAATCAAACCCTCCCTGGAGCTGCCTTTCCCAGTCCCACAGTGTCCCTTAAGGCGAGCTGGTTTTCCTTTCAAACCATCTATCACTCAATCAGGTCTGAACATGCTATTAATCAAACAATGATCCCCCCTCCTCAGAGACCAGTTTGAAGGATTGGCTTGAAGGAAACGCAGCGTATCCAGGAGTGGTACCGGACCACAGCTGGGAACAGGAACCCTGTAAAGAGCGTTTTTCTTGGACAGAGACCCTCTGTAGGTGCTAAAGACAATACAGACACT
Source organism: Ctenopoma multispine (assembly GCA_034779795.1). NCBI lineage: Eukaryota > Metazoa > Chordata > Actinopteri > Anabantiformes > Anabantidae > Ctenopoma > Ctenopoma multispine. The sequence continues at coordinate 5,385,897 of JAUYWH010000016.1, forward strand.
CGGGCTAGGCCAACATTCCACTTTACACTTTTCCCTTCCTCTGTGTATTTCACTGGTCTACTTCCCCTCTGCAAACTAGCCGACTAGTATCAAAATATTTATAGTACATCTGCAAAGACATGCTGGTCTTGTGTATCCAGAAACGTTTAGCCCTGTGTTCATTATGCAAGGTAAAACTAATACCAGATTTATAGGGGGAGATTTCTCTCTGTTCTCCCTGTCCATGTAGTATGATTGAGGATGATTTATGTGAGGTAAGGAAGCACAGGCAAGATAGATAGAGTGACTATGCAGTGAGAGGCAAAAACGGCAGCGGCCCAGACTAGCACTCGCAGGGGGGCTATCGTCTAACGCTCACCCCGTTCCCCTGCTCCTGTTTTAAGTCTGAAGGAAGGTAAGGAAGAACAGGCAGCAGCTGGAAACATGGAAGGAAATGAAGGAGACAAGAGGCAAGGATATATGTATGTATAGCCATAGAGACAGGGTGGAGGAATGTCCAGGTGCACTTGGTCCAAATCAGTGTAAGGAGCTGTATACGAGGGCCAGATGGAGGGAAGTAAAGTCTGTCATGGATGCTCAATTGCACACAGACATAAACATTTACCCAAAGACGGAGTAAACCCACACCTGGAAACGTACCGTATACATTTGTTTTGTCTTGGAGAATATAAATGTATTAAATATATCTGTTTTGCTTGTCCATCCTCATAGAAAGGGTATCATGAATGGCTTTCGCTGCAAGTTAAGTGAGACCTTCTCGAAAGGTTCTTGAACTGCATGACCACTCTACTTCTGGGGGGTTATCAGTTTCAAACTCTCAGTCAAGTGAATAAGTCCAGCACTGAGACAACAGCCAATCTGATAAACAGGAAATTAAAAAACATAACACTGCAATGGGTAGACATTGCAAGCAGCCACAGGACTGGGTGTGTATCGAGTAACATCACTCAACTTCCGAGAGTTTGGATCTTGCTGTTTTTTTCTTTTTTCCCCTCAGAGTACTGAGCGTGAACTCTGCTACCCGGAGCCATACATACTAGATTGAATTCCAAACCATTCAAATGTCAACATGGCCTTGTAAAAATTTTAAGAGACCATCAATGTACTGTAGATTCTGATGCGCCAAGTACTGAATGAGTTAAAAAATGAAGTTGAGAGTGTCACAGCTGATGCAGCTCACCCAGAGTTGTGCCTTTGCCTAAAACCTTAGCCTGTAATTACACTGAGCTTATTAGGCTACTGGTCAGAAATGACTCAGAAAAAAGTGGGGGTGTGGAGGGGGAGAAAAGAGACTGGTGGATAGAGTTCACTTTCATGGCTTCCAGCCTGAGATGTCCTCAGACAAAATCAATTCCAGCCACCTTTGGAAAAGATGGTTCAATGTAAGAAAACATCATGAAAGTTGAGGGAAAACATGATTTCACAGAAGATAAATGACTATTGTCTGATTATGCGACCTATGACCCTGTATTTTCCACATACACTCAGAGCTTGACGGTTATTCCAGAACTAGGCCTTTTCATGTCATGTCTGCTCTGCCCCAAGCTGAGGCTACAGTGACGCCAGCTTTATAGCGCTTAAATTGAGTCCTGAGCAGGGAGACTCATCAACTGCTGAGTCCCACGAGGAACATCAATTACATTGTGAAATGCTGTCCTTCAAATACAATCTATTCTGTGGTGTTGCATTATAGCAAAGCTGAGAATTTGAACGTCACACACATAAAAAATCCCTCTCTGGCAACAGGGTTGTTGGGATGTGGTCTCGGGCTGACAATTAAATTGTCCGCTTGGAATATACTGTCACTCTGGAAGCATGAGATTTATGACAAATCATTTTGCGAGAACTGATCATCTTAAATATTTTAACTGTATTTTATGGTGTCATAGATCACTCTGATATGTTCTTGTGTCCTCGAGAGACTGAAAACTGTCCCCAGTAGTTGCAGAACTCATTTACAGACAATTAAAGAAGCTCTAAACAATCCAACCTCCTCTCGCTGAACTGTTGTTGAAAAAAAAAGAACCACCTCCACTAAATTAGTCTCCTTTAGCAACATTCCTGCAAAAGAGGCAAATTTTTGACATCTGACAAACCACAAGCATTATCACGTAACTCTCTCAACCCTTTTTTTAGGCTAAGCAAAGCGGCTTCTGCCAGTAAAGACCTCAAAATCATAAAACAGGTATACAGGGTCAAAATCTGTAAACATTAAACCTGCGTTTACATTGCAAGAGATTCTTTTTCATCGGTAATTGCCTCACACTGTGAGCCTGATGATTGGGTAATATTTATGATGGGCCCTCAGGGTGTGCTTCCCTCTTAGTCTCTTATTTTTATAAAATCTTTTACTCTCTGCTGCAGCACAGACAGGAGCCCATTAGAACCTGATTGTATGTGTGCTTTTAACTATGCCTGTATAGTGGCTTTAATGTGCACAGGTCATGTGCATATGCGCACATATACATGTGATGCAAGTGTGTATGGACAGTATGTAATGTATGTGCGTGTAGCAATAAAGGGGCTAGCTCTGAGACTTTGGTTAACCAGACTATAATTTGGAGGCCCAGTGAAGACTCCCAGCAGCCTCTCACTGTTTGTTTACCAGAGAGACCAGCTCTACTGTTTCTGCTGCATCTGCAGGGTCCTGCAGGAAAAGGGCGTGTGGATCTGTCTGGCTGTGTGTGTGCATGTGTGTGTAGATTTAATCATGTGTGTAATGTGCTATACATGTGAAAGGGATATTTTAGGTGGGTAAATATATAGGTAAAGAAAAATTTCTCTGTGGGCATTATGAAAACCTTTTTGGCTATAAATTCTAAATAATATATTGCCATATTTTACTTCTCTTTTTAAGGAACGAGGCCTTCCAATTAAGCTGCAGAACTCTGACAACCCTCATTCCATTTTCTCATGCATCTTTAAGCTACAGTAAATCAAGGCTAAAATATATATACACCGCCCTTTCTACCCAGAAATGGTAGCTTTGTCATAAATAAGAAAACAAAAAGAGCCCAACTTGACAAAAAAACACCCTCGCATTAAAAAGTGTTTGTCAGCAAAAAAAATGGCTGCTATTTTTGTTTGTGCCGAGTGTAATTCTCCCGAGACTAAACTGCTCGCTTTCTGTCCCAACTGGGCTTTGTTTTTTTCACCAATTCTCCTCCCATGCAGGACTAAAAAGAAAACAATACAATTCAAAAGACCAGAGCTCTCAGCCTGTCATTTAGCTGTAACTTTGAATTGCCTGTGCCCTGCGTGAGCTGTTTTCTTTCACACACACAGAATTATTGCAGCATCCTAAAATTCACGCGAGGAAGAAAGACAGAGTAGGAGAACAACTTTCAAAATATCACTCTAATAAAATATTCCTGCTCCTCTGGGATCCTCCTTTGCTCATTCAGCATCAGGAGGAGTGAAGTGGAAAAGGCCTGTTATTGGTCTCCGTCCAAAAAGCAGAAAGAGAGAAAAGAGAGAGAGACCTATTTCCTTTGGGGAAAGAGAGAAAATAGAATGAACAGCGACAACAGTTGACGGAAAACTTTTAACTGCGACAATAAAATGAACTACAGAAGACTGTAACAGGGCAGCTGTCTGGATGAGTGACAGGATTCAACTCCAGACTGACAGCCTGCTCCAGTAAGGATCAGACAATATGTATGTATTTAGACTTTGATCACACGGAGCTGCCTGTCGGAGCAGTAAGATTGGATTGAATATGTGTAAACTGGAACAGCTCAGGGATCAACATAAAACACCAGCCAATGAGTTCTCTAAAGATGCAAGTCTCAGTCGTAGGAAAGAGCTTTGAGACAACTTCAAATGTAACATCGGGAATTTTGCAGTTTTGTAACACTGCTGTACAAGCAGAAATTGTTTGAAACTTTTCTTTTTTTTTCACAACAGGAGTCTTGAAGAGTCCTGGAAATTTGCAGCAATGTTTGTAAGAGGGGTAACTCTTTATATTAACCTACAATTTAACCTGTATAATGAGTATATAAACTCAGCACTTAAACTTTGCAACACACTATAATGTAGTTGCAGTGTAGCTGTCAACAGATCTAAGGATCTTGCTTTTTAATTTACTCGTCAGCAACTATTCATAACAATTAATGAGTGTTTGTAATATAACCCCATTCATAAATAATGATTTATTAATTCATATTAAATGCTGTGTTTATTATATTTCTAAACGATCTTCATTGTATTCATCGATGAAGTATGAATTCTAATTAGATTTAATTTTAGTATGTATTTATTTAAAGGCACTTTTAGCCAATCGATAACTCGTTAGACTTGAATGCAAGTCTAGTTCTAATTATATTGATTGATCAGGCTTTATTTATTGATAAATACTTAATTACTGTCTATGACAACCGAGCAACTGAGCAAACTCCATCCACAATGACAAAGGCCAAGAGATGTGGCTGAAAGCATCCTAAATATGAGAGTTAACTTTGAGTTTTATTATATTTCCAGAGTCAAGATGAATATTAAAACTCATGTATTCATTTAGAAACAGTTTTAAATCTGCCTACATGAGTATAAACAGTTACTAAATGCTTCACAGCTCACTTTAAGCCTTTATCTTTAACTATGTTGTGTTGTGTTATTCACTATTCTGATTTTCAGATGTATTCATCATTCATTAGCTGAGTGTCCTTACATAACCTATTGAAGTTCTGAATCCCAATTATCTGCAAGTCGGCTTCCCCATCTCTGTCTTTTGTCCTTTCTTGTCTCTCTGGAGGCCACTTTACAAATAACAACTTGCATTTCTAGCTTCCCTCCCATCTCACCTCCCCAGAGACTTGTCAATATCAGCTTCACACACTATTCAAAGTTCAAAGACTAGCATCCCACTACACACACCTACACACGCACTGCCCTGCCTCCTTTTGTGTCTCTGGGGCATATTTAATTTCAGTGTCTGTGCACACATTAGAATATGTCTCTGTGCACGTTTGTGTGTGCCACAGGTGGTGCTGGTGACTCTGATTATTGCGGTGACCAAACCATAGCCGCCTCGCCACATTTGTCATCAACCTTTTCCTGAAAGCGTGGGTGGGAGGGGAAGGATGAAGGGAGGACATAAGGAGGAAGGAAAGGCATGAAGGAAGAAGAGGAGGATAGATGATGGTAAATGGCCACCCCCGCAGTGCCATATGCGAGGTGGTTTGAAAGAGTCAGTCTTGTGTTGCTCTTACTGGATGCCTTATGAATGCAAACCGATCCTACCCTTTGTGTAGCATTTCCTCTGTCTTACTTGCTCTTTTTTTCCTTTTAATGTTTCTTTCTCACTCTCTAATTTTCTCACATTTTAACCCTCACTCTTACATCAAAGAATAAACATGAAACCCGTCTTCCACGCACACATTTACATACACAGGCAGTCAGAGTTGTCAAACCATCATAAAAAGCCTGTGGAGGAGTTTCAGAGTGGGTGGGCACTCTGATTTTCAGGTGTATTTGATCTGTTGTGTTCACACCTTGGCGTTGGCAGGAGGCCCACTGTGTGGGCAGGTAATTTGAGCAAATTAGGAGATGGGGCCTGTGTGTTATTAGTGACACCCCATACCCTTAACTGCACGTCCACCTATTGTTCCCTCCTCTGCACACACCTTTCTTTTCTTCCGCTCCGAGTCCCCCTGGTCCCATCTGCGTCTCCCGTTCAACACCTACCCTCAGCCCCTTTAAAGGCACAGTGAATGGAATGCATACACATATAGTGCACATGGGACGGGGGCAGAAAGGTGGGGGGATTGGTTCCAGGTGCCAGTTTGAGTGAGCGCATTAATCAAGCAAACCGATCTTCCTGTCACAGACACCTTTAGCGCACACATACACAACACTGTATATCTACAGTATATATTCACTTTACCTTACTATGCTTACACAGTAGCATTGAAAAAACGTTTTTGTAAATGTGCACTGACTGATAAATCATTACAACCTGAGAGATACCAATGTCTGAACACATGTTGTAACAAGGTGTACCATACTTATCCCCTCACGCAGCTCCACTTATGTGCTGCCAAGCTACTGACCACACTTAGAACTCAGTGTAACTCTCTAGTGCTCCTTTACTCATTTTGTTTGTGCTTTTACTTGAAAATTAAGTAAAATCTAAACCCCAGTCTGTTTACACTCTGGCACATTGTATGTCACCTTAAATGAATAATCAGTACTGCTTCAGAAATGCAGCAACACAGCCAGCCTGTGCTGCTCGATTCATGACCTGCTGGTAAGTAGGTTTATGTATTTGGGAGTCCAGCCTGAGTCAGAGGGGATACCACATTCCTTTAAGATTAAACTAAGGAGGGGAAAAACCTTCCCTTTTCTCCTATTTGGGGGGTAGAACAGATAAGGCCTTGTGTAGGTGCTGTGGCCGCGCTCTCACAGGCTACAGGCTGAACCCAAACAACCAGGAGGGTCGACACTCCACATTTCCCCTTATAGAAACACAGAGCATGGAAGCGAATCCGCCTTGGCCGTTTGGCGGGAAAGCGAAGGAACACTAAACAATGATGTTCAAGTTCCCCGTGGTTTCACTTTGCTGTATCAGCTTTGCTTAAAGCCATCTTCTGACTTAAATGACTAAAAAAAAACCTGAATGCTTGAATGGAACTGAGAAAAGACAGGACATAAAACAGAGTAAAATAGATTTATGAATCTGGGTTATAATACTGGTGTTCTGTTTCATAAGGGTGAACTGGTTCCAAGATAGACCAATTTTCAAAGTGTTAGGTACGTAGTTACTTCCTCTCTGAGGGTTTATATCGGATAACAGTAATTCACCCAGCATGATGCAATTGAAATGGATGAAAGGCTGCAGGATCTTGTTAAGTGTGAAAATAGCATTAAAAGCTTCACTAGCTAGCGCAATGGCTTTAAACTACCTGGTAATTATGGTGCATTCAAAAATCATAGCTACAGTATGCATGACATGAGTTTGCAGAGCTTTCCAAATAACACTATTTGAACTTTTAAGCTGCAAGCAAACATTGCAAATACATTCAATATTTGAGTTGATTTATCGGAAAATTGACCTTGTTGAAAAAATACTTAGGACTTTGGACTCATAATGTGTAATTAATGGGCTTAGCGTTCATCAAGAAGATGGTTTTCAACACTATAAACAAACGAAACGTACAGTGAGCACAATCAATTGGCAATGTGCCTTATCATAATAGTGTAATTAGCCCCACGGCTACTGAATATGAGGATACAACAAGCAAAAATACACAGCGCCCTGTGAGTATTTAAACTGTATTATGTGTTTGTTGTTGCAGTCCCCGTATTACAGAAGTGAGTGTAATCTCACTCCTTTCCTTTCTTGTTTCAATAACCCCTCACTGCTTAATTTGGAAGGAGGAGAAGCAGGTATTGTACATACGCCAGTAGTTCAGAACTGTTCTGGACGAGACAACAAAGTCTGACCGTTGATGCTAAAAGCAAAATGCCTCACAGTCAGGGTTTCGCTTGTTATCTGAAGAGCTCTACACTTGACTCACTGACTGAATTTGTAGTTTTTTTGGTCACTGTTTCAAATGGATGAAAAATATGAACAATGCCTATGCAAACACCTTTATAAATTCAAAGAAAAACACACACAAGTGGGAACGACACATTTCAGGTCATTAACATCACACGTTTTGGTGTTCCCAAGACGCTGTCATTTAGACCTTAATAACTGCCTGCAGCTTATTTAAGGCCATAATCAGCAGCATTCTCATTTGGGTGAAAATACAAACAATTAATCTATCTTTGATTAAACACTGATCACATTAGCACCCAGTACCTCCCTGATTACCCTTAGGAATTATGTAAAATGTGAACCTCAAGCACTAATAAGTTCTAATAGCTGGCACAACTCGCAAATACACACATCACCGTTTTACTCCATCAATATGACCCTGCTGGGATTAAATAACATGTTTGCCTCTGAGGTACAATTAAGCATCGCTAAATAGAGTTCCTTTGAGCCAGGAGTTAAGAGGAGAGTCTGCTGCACAGTAGCAGTCAGTGAAGCGCTCAGATTTTTCCCTCTGGCTTTTTCAAATTACCTATTGATGAGTGGGCTTCACGTCTCCCCCTGGTTGGGGGAGGATGTCTGGTTCACTTTTAAGATGTCTCCAAAAAGCAGGCCTGTGGTTAGATCTAAGGCAACACTCGTGCAACAGAAGCTGCCTTTCTCAAATATATATATACATTTTCCTTGCAAATTATCTGACATTTTCTTTGGGGAAAGTTTTCCGCCTGGAGTCTTCGGATATTTACCCACGTCGCTCAGGTTTTTTTTTTTTTTGATCGTGTTGATTTGGGTTTGTCTCAGCACTTTTTTTTCTCTACTGAGACTGCACAGTTTTACTGAATGATAATTGCTCCCTTGACTTAATTGTCTATATGTAATTAAGTTTGTAATAGAGAAAATAGGCACTTAAATGTTCCCCAGAGAGGCATGGTGGTTGAGTGGGTGCCACACATGTTGAAGATTACTCTGCCCTCCCCACTGGATGTGCCAGTATGAGGAGTTATAAAAAATGTATTTGAGGCAATTAAATGAAAACTGCTTGATGTTAATGCCAAGACAAATTTTAATGAGCCCTCTCTTCTCAGTTCGGAATATTTGCCCTCTCCCTTAAGTCAGCTCAATTTATCGCTGGGAAAGTGTGCTCAGTCCTAAATTAAAAGCGTCCTTAAATACAAATGTACAGACCGGGATGAGTAATGTGGCTTTCTAACTAACAAAACAATATTTTGTAACTTGTGTTCTCAGCAAATTGGCTGACGCTGAACAAAATGATCCAGGACAAACATGGCAGCAGGAGAACTTAAAGAAAAATATATTAAAATAAACAAAAAAGGCACAACTTGAGCTCTGTCAGTGCATGTTTTTGTCCAGGTAATAGACAGGCTGCGTGGAAGAGACATAGTAAAAGAATCAGTGTCGTGCTGATATGAATATATGTAATCAAATCCAAAACCCATGTTGTACAGTTCATATTCAGTTTCACACTATTTCAAGTTACTGAACTCTCATCAAACTCAGCTTCACTCACACTCAGATCTTCTTTGTGTCTGACTAAAAATCGAAAATCTAAATCAACTGAAATTCTGTGCCTTGCCTTTGTCATGAGTTTCTCATGGTAGTGTACATTACATTTATTTATTTTAAATGATAAATATAACAGAAACCGCCGGTGGTCTTGCAAAATCATACTGCGCCGTCAAGGGGACTTTTTGTGGTTGTACTGACAGATTTACTACCCAGCTGTTCATAAACAGGGGCAACATCAGTGAGGTGCAGAACAAAATCAACAGTATTTAATACACAAATCAAACAGCGATTATCTCTCCTCTGTGTCTCTGCACCTGAACATCTGCACACATCTGTTCCTCTCTCTCCCTCTGCCACTACGACAGCATGCTTTCAATTTCCTGCAGTGCTGCTCTTCTCCTCTGCCGCGCTCCAACCCCAGACACGCCGAGAGGTCGGGGGGTTAACATGGTAATAGGCGGTGGTGATTGGTAGACGCTCACTCTCTCTGGGCTTTCAAAGCGTATTAGGAGCCACCCTGCTTCTGTGTGGAGCAGGAGCCCCCGAACAGCTGTGTCTGACCATGGAGCGACTTCTTAACAACATCGTTTAAACATTTGATTTGGACAGGGTACTGGAGGCTTCAAACCAGAGAGAAGGGAAAGGGGGGGGTCTACTGCTTGTGTCGCACAGGAATGAAAATGTTTGTTTAAATTTGAAAATTCATCTGGTAAACCTAAAACATAATTTATTTTGCTGATTAAATTACACTGTGTAAAGTAACTGTCACAACAAAATACAGCAAATCCGAAACAGAGGCCGCAAACTGGAGCATGCAAGCTGGCCTTCACAGGTAATTGAAAATCATAAAGTTGACATGGCTACTGTTCACAGGTTCTGAGTCTTTGTGCTCTTACTGCTACAGATCTGTCCCGCAGCCAAGGGGGTTGTTAAAATACATAGAAATGAACAAATCGACGGAATACAGATGAGAAAACTAAAAAGTGTAATTGTGCAATTCTTTCAAAATATAAATATTTCTATTGGCATTAACAATATGTTTCAGTAGGGTTTTTGTTACATGTATGTACAAATCAGAGGTTTATAAACCAAACAAATTTTTGTTTCTTGTTTTATTAATTTGCAGAGAAGCAAAAAGGCAGGGTAAATTGATAGGAGTGTGAATAATTTATTTACACTTGCATCATGATATATATGATGGAAGTTGACATGGAGAAACTTCTTGTTTAATGTGGATTTATGCCTGTTGATTAAATGCTCCCTGGAGGCTGCAGAAATCGACACTGATTAATTAATGACAGCGACGAGACTGAACAATTTCAGGAAGCGATTACAGACCTTTCTTGGCAAATTAATCAATAATTCTTCCCTATGCACACCCAGCACACACAATCCAGTAATCCCCACATCTTGTTTCAATGCTCAACTGTAAACTGTCTTGAGCAACGTCTGTTTACGTTTGTCAAAAATATCACCCATGCTTTTGTTTTTGGTTCCACAATGGCATCGCTTTGTAAATCTAAGCGTATGTTGCACAAACATGTCATCTCCCTCTTTCAGAAATATTTATAAACATCCCGTAGAGTAAATACTGGAATCCATAAATACGGAGAGGGGTTTTTTTCTATTTGTGTACCGCAAAAAACCCCCTGATGATAGTTGGGTCTTTCTTGGACCACAAAAGCTTGGATCTTGATAGCAGGGTCCTCAGTGACCTGAGCTGATCCCCTTCACTCATCTGGATCCACATCCTTCATTCACATCCAACATACTTGGTCCCTTTGCCCAAAACCTCTTCTTTCTTCTATCCAACTCTCAACACCTGACCTCAGGTCCTACCTTCGTCCCAAACCCCTAGCCCAATTCCAGACACAACAGAGAGCAGCAAAGCAGTACTCACCCCAGAAGAAGTTTTGTTGACATGGTGTCACTGTGCTGAAAAGGCTGTTAGATGCCATAGCTGCCTCTGATTGCAGCAAGTCCCACTTTTGTTCCTCTGTGGTTTCCGTGACCCTTGACACGTCCTAAACCAAGAGCACGCAGCATGTCATAATGAAAAAAAATGGAAAAGCCATCCACAAGACATGCTTTACGTATCAACTATTTGGATGACCACAAGTAACAACCAGGTCTGGTTTTATAGAGAAAAAAAAATTGCAGAGGCAAATATCGCCTTTGTGGATAGATCAGATGATGTCGGACTTGCTTGCTTGGCGAGTGTGGTTGGAACGTACTTACTCGCTTAGCGCCGTCCTTGTGACTGGTGCTGGCCCGCGACGATTAACCATTTACACTCCAGGTCGCCCTCAAACACCAACCCCGAGCCGCACGTCTGTGGTTCTGTGGTTGTTTGGGAGGCGAGCAGAGCCCTCACACAACCCAAAAGGCACCAGCTTTAAAACTTGTCTCTTTCCTGCCCTCCATGTGCCGTCACTGGAGAGCCTGGGTCACATGCCCTCTTACGTCATCACGGCACAGCAGTTGAGTGGGACAGCCTACCGTTGTGGCTTTCTTCCCTCTCCTCTTCTCTCTTTGCACTTTTTTCTCTCTTCTCTGGCTCCCTTCTCTCTCTTCACTCTTACGCGTGGTTCGGCTGCATTTCCAGGCTCTCTGGGGGATCGGGGTCTGACGCTCCCATGAGTCAAGAGGCTTCAGTGGGGGCAGCTTGTTCAACTGCCTATGCCTCTTCAGCATATGGGGAACAGCGCTCTCTCTGCTTCGCTCTCCCTTCACTCTTTCATCCCCCTCCCTCTCTCTTTCTATGTCTCTCTCTGACTCTGCTGCTCCTTCCCTCAACTCCTTTAACAGGCTGCCGTGCTGCTCCTGTCTGCCTCTGAGCAGGGAGAGCTGAGCTTGGTAATATTTGAGGGTGTGAGTGAGGAGCGAATGGCTGGCTGGAGGTGTGAGACTGGGTGTGTATGTGTGTGTCTGAGCATGTGTGCGTTTGTCTGTGTAGCAGAGAGAATGGGGAAACGGAGACAGGAGGCCTGGATGAGTGTGTATGTAAACAGAAGGCAGAGGTGGCATAAAAATCTGCTCATTTCAGTGGTACTTTGCAGCCTGAATTTGCTCTTTCTCATGTTTCACACTCTCAAGGTTGCTGTGTCACACACAGCACAACTGTTATTGTGTTATTACCGCAATACGTGTACGTGTGCATGTGTGCATGCAGGCCCTTGCAGAGCTTTAATTTGCTCTCATAGAAGTGAGAGACATGGAGGCGATTCCTGTAAGAGGTCGTAAATCTTGGCCACCTGTCTCCTCTGTGAAAGAGATGCCTTCTCACACTCTTGCTAACACTTGGAGACACACAAGACACCCTGCACAAATAGCCTGCCAACATGCAGTGTAGTGCAGGCAACTCAAGACAATCAAGGATGAGTCATCACACTCCATACACATAGATTCCCACACATGCACAGGTAAAGATATAGTATCACAGCTTTTCTTTAATCAATGATTACTGGAGTTTGTTACAACAGCTCAAAAATGCCGACTAGTGTTAGTAAAAAGAAGAGGAATGTGTGGAATAAAGCACAGAGTTCAGTCAGGTTGAAAAGTGTGTATGTAAGTATGGTGCAATCATCTTGTCACTAGCCAGTGGCTAAGCATGACTAAAAAGTAAAGAGAAATAAAAGTACCTCAGAGTCCTTTCTCATGATGAGTTACTGCCTGTAAAAAACTCCCTAGCTTTTAATCTGAAATTTGTATAAATCTATCAGTGTTGATCAATTATAGCCTGGTTTAAAGGAGCAGTCCATTTAAAATACAGGAAGATATTTTGTGGTATTTATTACACAGATCACAGTGTGAACGGTTTTCATTGGAACTACTTTGTAGCAAAGAAGTAGTCCCAATGAAAACTTTGAACACTGCATTTCATAGATTCATGTTGCTGTTAAACATTTTAAATGTTATTTTGAGAAGCACAAATAAACTTTGAGAAGCACAAATACATTTCAGTAACGCACATCTCATTGGACAAGTAAAACCACAGTCTTTTGAAAGGTTAGATACCATGAGATAAGTTAGAAAACATGTATTTTTTAATATTTTATTTGAACTGTTAGATAATAAAAACAGGCAGTATAATGACACTGGGTGTAGATGTGAAAATAATTTAGCATTTATGAAAGGAATATAAATTTTAGAAATGTGTTAAAGCATTTGAAAATGAAGCAAAGACTGTTGTTGTTTTTTTTACAAAAATCAAAGTACATCACTGATGTACATTCATTACCTTTTATTGCAACTAATACAAGTGATGTCCAATAATTAGTATCTCTAACACACGTTTCTACACAAGAAACAACACAAGAAATTTGAGGTACACACTACCAGTCAAAAGTTTGGACAGACATAAGAATGATTTCTTTCATAAAAAGAAAAGGTGTCTTCAGCTGTGTTACCATCACTACAAAGAGGTTTTCTAATGATCAGTTATTGTTTTGAATGAAAAAAACTTGGATTGGAAAAAACGATGTTCTCTTGGAAGACAGTACTTATGTTTGCTGAATATAGGTCTCTGTATGTTTATGTAATATTCCCCTTAAATATTTCCTCATTTCATCATTTACAATATTAATAAGGTCTACACTGTCTTTCTGGTCAATTTGATATTATAAAATCTACTTTTCTTTCACAAACATTTATGTGTGTCCAAAGTTTTGACAGTATATAATTAATAATAAAAACATTTGTTAAATTAAGTAAGTAAAAACCAAGTACAAATACAATCTGTCCAAATACTAAAACTAAACAAGTTATTTTTAGCAGTGTATTCTTAGCATGTATTTATTTCAAATCTTTGTTACCAAAAAAGTGAATAAAAAAGTCAAACGTGAAATACAAACATTCCCCTTAAATTCCGCAGCACAACAGCATTTCCACAAGTCTTTACCACCTACCTTATTTTTGTGCTGTGAAACATTTTCTTTGGCTTTGCACTTTGTAAATATTTGGTGTCTAAAACAAGAACATGCCTCTAGAGTTGTAGCAAATGTTACAGAATCCTTAGGGAAGAGCTATTCAAATGCTACAGTCAGCCTGAATATCATAAAAAGTACACAGTACCCATTTCCAGTCAGAGATTTAACCTATCATGTCACCCATGCAGTATACCTTCATGCTAAATATATTCTGAACTATTCAACAATATTCTTCCGTAATACCAAAGAGATTCTGTACTTAGTGTGGAACTTAATACTGAAGCATTTCAAGAATAATATTTAAGCATATGTATAAACATTTTTAAGGTTACTGCAAATGGATGCTTTGCTTTAGGACAGAGAGCAGCACTGCTGTGAGTTCCGCCGAGCCACAGTAAATTACACGCAGTTTGATGGGAATATAATTTGCACATCATGTCTGAATCTAAAACATGGAATGAAAATAAAGCATAAATGTCAAACCCAACTCATATGGCAGGAAACATAACTTCTTGGGTGGCATGGCATGTGATAAACAACCTTGATGGCAAAAATTTGAACTGTGATGATGTTGTAGTCTCAGATATCACTGCATAAATTCTGTAGGAGCTGCAAAGATTGTAACTACAAGGAACAGATACGGTAACAAAGGTTTAGATAAAGTTGGCCAATATTATTTAATTTTCACAACTCTCGGTCAGGTCAGCAGTTCATCCATCTTAGGAAAACTACAACAAGTTTTTTCATAACTGAAACCTTGACCACAACTGCTGCTCTTGTTTGGATTTACTGTTTATTTATGTTTTGAGGATATTTAGCAACAGTGCTGAGCAGTAACACATCACTTACTAACACTTTACAGTAATATTGTTATGTGTTTCAGTAATGAGTATTGTAAAGCATTACAACTTAAATTTCAGTAATATTATTTCACTCAGTAGCTTGGCTCTCTGCGCTCAGTCAACAGAATGGTCTGGTTCACATTAGTTTGATGCAGGGAGGACTTGGGTGGAGGAGGTTAGCCTCTACCAAAGAGGATAAATGGGACTTCCAGTAATTCCAAAGTTGTCATAATTAAATGTTGTGTGCCCTTAACTGGCTTGCTAATGTTAGCCACGAGCATGTCTACATTCAAGAGTCACTTAGCGTCGCTGAGGAAGTAAACAGCGCAAGACTAAGCTAGCAGCTGGATGGTGAGTATGGCTGCCTGCTTTAAGGAGCTTTTTAAATGCACTCAACAGAGCTGAGGTGTGTAATGAAATTAAAGTAATAACACAATACTTTTGCTCATAAGTATTTTTCTATGAGTAATATGTTTGTTGCAGGTATCACCCAACACTGTTTAGCAAATAAAACTGTTCCGTTTAAAGGGTATTTAAGTATATAAAATGTATTCCCACCTAATGGTTTTAGCAATTACATATATTAGGTGTTCCTACCTGGAGTTCATGTGAAACAATTTTTTTTAATGGATTTAATGTATCTTGTCATACTGCATATGGATATAAACAGAGGACATAGACCTACACGGCAGTCCAAGAAAAAAAAAATCAAGGGAGGCACTGCCAGGTTGGAAGGGTCTTCATTTTGCTGTAGAGACAATTTTGTAATATATGTATTTCTTGCTGTCAAAAAATGCTTTTATGTGAAGGTAATAATGTGACGTGGAATATAATATTTCATTCATTACTGGTTCTCCACTGGTGGCCGCATACTACACTTGCTATATTCGTGTGTGTGTGTGCAGAGCTGAAGAGCTTGGCCATAATCTGAGCTCTGGCCAAGGTCTGCCCTGAGGACTGTGGTAGATGGCCCACCCTGCCAGACACTTTCTCTCTCCTAACACTCAGGACCACACACCTTCAAATGGACTAACTTTGTTATCACAAGCTCTCATAGAAACATAATAGAGGTATCATGTGTTGGAACATACTTAAAGTTATACATGCTATTGACACAGTGTGTTGTGCAGTGCTGCTAGATACTGCAGACTAGCTATTTCCTCACTTTGTCACAGAAGTTGACCTCCACAGTGAAGTGAAAATGTTTTCATAGAAAATTATTTCTTACAACTGAGTATTTCTGGAAAAATATTGGGGAATAATGACACCTAAGATGAGTTAAAATTAACTCAGACCTAGGCTGTGAGGCTGTTTGTATTCATCTCTCTGCAAAAGCTAAAAATGACATGACATAATTAGCCTAGAGCAGACATTACACACATGGTAAGACAGTATTAGAAAAGGAAGGGCTTATTAATAGCCTCTCTGGCTCATGTTGTGTACTCTTTCTGGCAAGGTATTAGAACGTCCCAGCCGGGCAAACAGGCAGGTACAGTGATTCACTTTAACAGGCAACATCTGTAAAACGCCAAGGTAGTTTACACTGTGGCTGAGCCCAAATTAACGTGCTTTCATTGGAAAAAAAACACAACTTGCAATCAGCTTCTGTTGGCTGCTGTGCTGATGCTGTGAACGTAAATATCTCCTTACAGCGCTGCTCAGGTAGGATGGTGTGACCCGCAGCCATAGAATCATGGCAGTAGAGGCAACAGTCATGGAGAAGTTCACTTCAGCGTGCTCCGAAGCTCATGGATGTTCAGAAAGTTAATATACAATGCTGCGTCGCCAATAGTATGTTGATGTTCGATGTGAATTGTTTGGTAAGGTACGACATTGTGTATTCTAAATGAAAAGTAGATATTTTTCTTTAGGAGTCCAGCAGTGGTATGTTCGTCTTCCAGTGAGTTAAGACACTTTCTTGTGGTGTCTGGACAGCTGTTTTTGGAGTCACAGCTTTGAGGGAAAATAAAGTCAGCCTTTAAGTAATAAGGGGAAATGTTTAATATTGAATGGCGTGTGCACAACATAAACACACATTAAAAATAGCTCTTGCAGTTGTGATTACATAAAATTGCAAAAAGGGAAAAGTAAGATTATTGGTGGAGACTACAATGAGAAGGCTGTGGCTGACCACCAAGAGACTGAGCCATTTCTTTTTTCCTCCATCCCTCATTTTAATCAAGGGTCCAGTCCAGGATAAACAGTGCCTACCTACACTGCAGTTCAAACAGCAAGCCCGCTGAGACCCAAGCGATGATTTCTAAATGTCCACTGACAAGTTGGTTTAATTTGTGTGCTAAGTACATGGTAGACTTAGATATATCTTTCTTGCTTGCCATTCATACCACTCTCTCGCAATTTCCTCACATCTATACAGGATATTTATATCTAACCTTACTGACCCTTCATATCTTATATACTATGACATGCTGTGTTAAAGGTGAGGACAGATGCAGTTAAGATCTGAACTAAGACTTAGGGTGGCTTCTTCATACCTGACTCTCGGATCATAACTGAGGCCTCACTGATGTTCATGCTTCTGCTCTACTGATTCTCTTCATAGCCCACGTCCAGTGTACAGTATAGCTGCGGCCACTGCAAACCCTGTCATTGTGTGGTCAGTTGTCAACAGCTGAGAGATTTTACAATAGTTGCTAAGCTGAGGTCAACAGAGTTCAAGTGGCTGAACTGCTAAGTCAGCATCGTAATTACACTGCACTGATGATACAACTCCACTACAAGGATGAGAGTCACATGATGCCCCCAGTCACATGATGCCATCACACTAGGCACATGTCAATAACAGAAATGACTGTGTGTCATGCAAACAGCAAATGTGAGGATGAATATGTTAACTGCCCTGGCCATGACTCAAATCTGGAGGTCATGACAGCCATTCGCAACCTGAATGAGCTTATACATAAGCTGCCCATTATGTGTCTCAAAAACTCAGTTTACTTGCTGTCGAGAACAAAGTATGCCTGATAAAGGCAGACGGCTCACTAGAGAAACAAGCTATTATGAGGAGGAGTTCGGCACTGTGTCACTGACAATGGGGCAAACAAAAGGCTCTGTTGTCTTCTCCAGCCGGTGGTTTTTTTTTTTTTTTCTTCTGGGGGCTTTTGTGATGGATAATTGCCCTCATCACATGATTTCATAATGCTGTGACTCGTCTTTCAGTCCCTGTGTAACACAATAACAAGATAAAAAAGGGGATCTAAATCTGAATTTTTGACGTTGTTTAGAAGTGGCCGCTTTTCTTCATTGTGGTGTATAATTTTAGAAAGATGTATGAGCAGGACGCTGACTTGAACCAGTCATAATACAGCCTGGAGGCACAGGCAGGCAGTCCAGCTCCCAGAGTTCACTGGCTGTATTGTCTTAGGATAATCATTTAAAAGTGCTCACAAAACTGCACCATAGTTACGGCTTTATATCTTATTGCTGTCTAAATATCAAATTCAAATCAGATGGGAGTACAACTAAAACCAGCTTTGTACTGGCATTGCAATTCTTTTAGAATAATATAGGATAGAAATATTATATTAAATGTGACATATGCAACTATCATTTTTTATCTTCAACTCTAAAACAGAAGCATAAAGAAGCACATTAAAACTGTTAAATTGTTTTGTATTGGGATCCATTAGGTGGTATTTATGATCTGCACCTCTTTTAAAATGATTAATGTTTCCTAGCTGTCAACAGTATTAAACGGCAAAAACACAGTACAAATGAGAGTCTATCCTGCTACCCCAAGGACTGGGTTGAACTGTAAACACTGTTCTCCACACAAAGCCGTCTGCATATGTACTGTACGTACATGCACAGAAGTAACCCTGAGGGCACTGTCTATGAGATGTTTGGTAGGTATGCAATTTTACTTCTGAGTCAGCAGAGATCAACCCAGGACAAGCCAGGCGCGGAATGTATTTACTCTTCATGAAAAAAAAACAACTATTAACTTCAAACACAGTACAACTATTACATTATAATGTCTGCTGAAATTCAGCTAATCCAACAGCATATAGACACGTAGGAATGCATGTACTGCACCAAACACTGAGTAAGGCAGCACTTGTAAACAGATTCTTAAAAATAACCTGCATTCCTCTATGTGCAGTTAAAACATGCATGCAGATTAAGTACGCTTGTAAAAATTAGAGGCTTACTATGCTTCTGGGAGTAGTTTTATAGTGAAAGCAGGATACAGAGAAATCCATTTAAACAGAGGTGGGTGTTCTATGTTGTTATAAAATGTGACACAGAACAAAATTTGTATCTTCTTGCTTGCATACCTGATATAAACTCTATAATCCCAATGGCTTTCTG
Source organism: Ctenopoma multispine (assembly GCA_034779795.1). NCBI lineage: Eukaryota > Metazoa > Chordata > Actinopteri > Anabantiformes > Anabantidae > Ctenopoma > Ctenopoma multispine. Next base: position 5,405,060 of record JAUYWH010000016.1, read on the forward strand.
ATTGGTGGTTTCTACAATAAATATCACAATACGTACTCTGATTCCCTACTTAAATAAGAACAGTAATACTATAATACTCTAAAAATACTTAATCACAACGTACATAAGTAATACCATTAAGTAAAACTACTCATTATGCAGAAGAAAATATGAAAAAAATTATGTTATTAGATTCATAGTGGTGGTTGTAGGTAGAATTAGTTTAAATGCGTAAATGCTGCTGGATAAGTCAATCTATAGCAGCGGATCATATTTTATACAGGAAACTGATCTTATGGATTTGGATGCAAAATATTATTTTTAAATTTAAGTAATAGCAATCGCTTTCAAATAAATGCAATGCCCTGTTACAATGCAGTGAAGTAGTGATATATGCAAAAGTACCTCATATTTAAATTATTACTTTAAATTACTTAAGTAATAAACTCTGTTCTCATCAGGCCGCAGTTACAAGTGAACAATTTTCCAGCATATTTAAATTATTATATTGTTATATTGTACTACTACATTACTGCAAAAACAGGATTACTGATATATTACAAAATCAAAGTATTATGAAATCAAACTGACAAGTTTGGGGAAAGTATTTAGTCACTGACTCCCCTTTGGTAACCTAAATTCAATGCAAACTGCACACACATATTCTGAAAGTCTAACCATAACAAATAAAAATCATTCATATGATTTCATATATGTTTTTTAATTTGGGTTATGATGGTGGTTGTACATTTTCTTCATATTTATATGTCTGACTCCAGTGATTAAAAATAAGAATTAACACACATGATATCCAGCACAGTTTTAGGACACATTTTATATGTGGAAAGTTGATGTCATTTGTGAATGAAGTTGGGCTGAAATGTGCCTTGTGGCAGCAACACATTAAAATGCAGCAAGAAAAATAATTCAATAATCCTAAATCAGCAAAAGGCAGCCAGCTGTTGTAGCTGCATGTGACAGTGTATTAACAATTAGATAAACATTTAATTTATAAAACTCAACTGTTCCAAAAAGTAGTGAAGCTGTAGTTAAATGGAGTCTCTATGTTCAGAACAGTACAGTCACATATTGTTGCCTTTCCAATGCTATTTTACAGATGGTGGTTTTGGGATGTGTATTTGTGAATTACAATGACTCCCTTTTTTACTCTCAAAACATTCCAACAGCCTGCAAGATGAAATGCTGGAATCTGAGGCATGATGCTAATTTGAAGACAGAATAAATCTATAAATCTGACTTAGTCTCTTGCCTGAGGATATACAGCCATGATAATTACAGGTTGACTTTACAGACATGCAGACATCTCTCATCTGTATTGCTAATAGTATAACCAGCAGGCTGCTACGTGCTTACTCAATGTCTAGCAGTAGGGGTGAGCAGAGGTAAACTGTAACAATGATATCATTATCAAGTAAAAATTGGTTGGCTCAAATTGCATGTTGTTATGACAAAGATTTACTGCAGTTTAAAATGAATTATCTGTTTGTTGTTACACTGCATGTCAGACGTAGGATTATCCATTAATTATCAATCGTGAATAATTCTGAAATCACAACTGGAAATCACATTTGCAGGAAAGAAATGCCAGATGTTCAGTTTGTACTGTGGCATTAGACGGCAGTTAGAATTAAAACATATTTGCGAATGCTTTGATTGTCCCTCACGAACAAACAAACAGGCATTCCCTCCCACTGGCAGAATGACTATCTGAAGAAGCATAACGGATGATCTGGGAGGACAGTGTTGCATCTGTTTTTAGTTAAATCCTTGTTTTGCTGTGTCCTTCAGATTTGGTGCCATAGACCCAACTGCTCAAGCAAGTAGAGTTCATATGGACACAAAACCAACATGTGGTGCCTGGAAGACTCCCCACAGAGGTTAGCTTCAGGACTAGTCGGCCCAAGAGACAATGGTTTAGGACACGGTGGATTGGATCACTGGTGCAGGCCAAGAAACGAACACTTAAGAAACTCAAGATATTAAATAGACCGCTGGCCACGTGGGGGGCTTTACTGAGCTAGATTTGTAGAGATGAATCAAAATGTAGACATGGGCAGATTTAATCTACACTGTTAAAAAATGTCTTTTTTTCCTGTTTCTCATTTTATTTCACCATAAAGTTCGGAGTTTTCTCAGCTGACTGGGTGGGCTGGACGACTTCCACATTAGTGGCCAATCAGAACAGGTGAGTCTTCTGTCCAAACCAATCAAACTGTCTCGTTTTCTAATACATGCCAAATTTTTATGCGCAATGCTAACATACCCCCCCCACTGATCATGGTTCCGCCCTGGGTTGGTTTCCTCCTGTCTTTCTGCATTCATAGGAGTTCATCAGAGGCAGTCATATTGTTTTTGCATGGTCAGACTTTTCCGGGTATTTTTGCGGCGTCCTGTTTGCACACCTGGCGGAATTGTGAACGTTTGTCTTGGGTCATGTGTGTTTACCCACCCCAGGCCCCAGAGGTGACCCTATCATGCCACCGACAGAGAGGCCAGCGCTTGCGTGTGGCGATTACCAAAGTGGCCAAGCTTGGAGAAGGGCCACACTGCCTGTGCTGCCTTTCAGCAATCTGGCCCCACTCTGGCTGCGCTGGGAGGAGAGAGACTGGGGGGGAACTTGTTGGCAGGGCCCTGCAATGTTTTCAGAAGCACAGACTTCTGGCAGCATCGTTCAATATGATGGAGAAAAATGCCTGTTGCTAATGAAAGCCAGTAGTGTCTCCAATTGGACTCCAACTACAAGGCATTATGTAACTGAGATACCGTAAACATTTCAAAATCGTCTCTCAACAAATTATCAGTGTTTATTTTTTTCCGTATTATATCTGATATTTTTGAAACAGTTTTTTTTAAGTAATTGAAGCAACTGCTCTGAATGTAGAGTACATTTCTTTTGAAACCAAGGACATTTTGTCTGAAATTATTTTTCTATTTCATTATCAAATAGTTCAAATAGTGCCAAGCATAGTTTCTGAATGTTAAGACGTTTTTCTGTTAGAAGCAAATTTGTATCAATAAATAATCAAAACACAAAGACAGACTTTGTGGTTTTTGGGTAATGCTAAACGTTTTATATAGGGGGTGTAATTTTAATTCAGACCATGTGACAAAATCACGATCCCGGCTTATCAGATATGTGCAAACACTGCATCTGCAATAACGAGCAGCTTGTAAATGTCTCTCTTTCACTCCTGTTTTGACAGTGGTGTTTTGGGCCTGAGCCCAGTGCTGCACCTTCTGTATGCATTAGACAAATATTATCTTGTTCAGAAATATGTGGCTATATTGAGATGGGAATAGGGCAAGATGATTTAAAGGGCACACCAGAGGGCTTTCTTGGGTGCCAAAGTTTAGCAGTTTTGGTGGTCTTCTCTCAGAGATCAGACATCCGAAGGGTCGTTTAGGAGACCACGAGATGCAATGATTCAAGACCCACTGAGGGAACATGAAAGTGTGCAGAAGATGGAGGGGTCTGGATAGCAATTACTGCTCATCAAGGAAATTTTCAAAGAGTGGCTAAATTGTTGAAAGTCTTGCATTCGATAGATTTACAGCTTTTCCCATTGCTCTCTTCCCTAAAGAGTCGGGGTGGGGAGGCAACATTTTTATGTGCGCACAGACACCATCACTACACAATAAACTATAGGTTATTTTCCACTGAAGCTGACTTTGAATGAATTGATATTACATTTGAAGTGCAGAGACATTTCAGTTTGTCCAGCATACATAGTTGGTGTACTGTATACTGATTGCTGTTTAAGGAACATGCACATTACGTGAATGAACAAGACATTAAAGACTAAATCTGTCTCAGTCTTCTTCCCTTAGGTTTTTATGTTGATGGCTGGAATAGAAAATAGGATTTTGAAGCTTATTTAATGAACAAGTTTTCACTCAAAACAGATCGAAGGAACATTTCATGCTTAATGTCTCTCCTCTGGAAGATTTCATGCTGTATTTGAGAAGTGAAGAACTTTCTAACTTATACATTTCACTTCATACATCACCGTTAATGTCAACTGTGATATAGTTAAAAATAATATTTGTCTTATTGTATTTTTCTCTGTGTCATGGAATTTGATGAAATGTTATCCTTTGAATAACCAGCCACAGCAACAGATATTTCCAGAAGGCTCTACTAAAGTTACAGCATGAGGGGAATGAATCAATATACCCAAGCTCTGCTTTTTCACTTTAAAATGTAGTAACACATAACTATTATACAGTTCTTGGTTTGAATGCATTGAAAGTACTTTTAAATTCCATCATAAATAAGTTATTCATTAACTATTTGCACTTCAAAAATAATTTAAGACGTACACACTTTTTCTAAATAAATACAATATGTGTAAACAGGACACATGGTGTCAAAATATGTTGTAATCAACATAACGTATTTTTTAGAAAAGCAACAGCTATATGGTGTGGTCTGAGAAAAACATAAAATGAGCTGCGTGTATGTATTTTGTGTGTTATTTTATATATAAAAGTAGCTCTGCACAGTCCTGTAGTGTTTTGACCAGAATTGTCTGAAAGGAGAGGGTGTGGAATGATTTATTCTCATGATTTATTATACTATAATGTTTAGTTTTTGACACTGTCAGAGAGGTTTTTAAATTTAATGTTTTTTTTAACTGAGGTTGGACTTAGTGATGCTGCTGCAGTTCACTGCATTACATCGTGTTGACGGCTGATGTATTGTACTGGACTGCATTACAATTATACCAATGTCCCAAATAAAGTAGCCACTGTGTTTATGTGTATTGATATTTTTGATAAAAATAAATAAATTTTATTTTTGTTTAAATAAAAAAAATAAAGTAAAAAAAACTACACAGTTTCATAGACCTACAAGACAAGCTGCTGATCTTTCATAATCCAAACACCCAGGTTAATTTGACATTAATCTTTATGTGGTAACCTTAAACACAAGTTAAAAAATTCAGAATCTTTTATGTGCCAGTTGGCAACTGCTACCTAGCTAAAAAGTACCTCATTTATGTACAGCTTTAAACACACTATTCAGGGGACATTTCTTCTCCTGAAGAGGTCATGGTCTCATTAGTGCATACTGGCTCAAACACTATTGTACATCAGCTATTTTGATAGAGATTTGAATTGCTCACTTTGGCTTTGCACAAATTAAATTGTCACTAAGCATTTTAAGTTGGTATAAGTAAAGCTTATCTATAACTTACTATGCACACTTATGCATACATTGTATGTTTATTCCCATTCATTTTTCTGCTTTTATAATTTTTAGGCCTGTTTGTTTGGTAAAGAAAATTTAAAATTTTTTGTGAACCTCCTTGAAGGTTTTGTAAGGTGGATAAACTTGGGTGGCCACAATAAATTTGACATTTGACATTTAGAACTGCTTGCATTCATAGCAGTCATTACATCACTGCTCCCTAATGGTAGTTCTTATTTTAATAAGCAGGATTATATGAAAGGCCGTGACGTTTATGTTGAATTTGTTACACCTAATTAGTGTGGACTGGTGGGATGGATAAGTCTGCTTATTCGCGGCCCCTAACAGATTCACAAATATCCCTAACTCTAATGCAACGACAAAGCTTTTGTGTTGTTTCAGGTATAGTATCTACTCATTGACTGACTACTAATTTCAGCAAACCTCCAAATGAATGAAGATATACATGGCGTATAACTCAAGCATAAAGTCAGTTTCAGCAAGAGATTAATGACTCTGTAATTTGACATAACACTGGCTTTTCAGAGCTCAGGTCTCACAGTATCAAGGCCCTAAAATTGACATTAACTTTTGTTGAGGGAGCACAAACACCCCAGGGGTGTCATCTGAGGCCTAGTGTAAACTAGGCCTCAGATGACTCTTATAACCATGGCCAAATTCCCCAAAGCATCTGTGTGCTACAGTAAGTTTATCTAAGTTTCACTGTAAGCTAATGTGCATTCAGACAATGTTTCCAAGTGTTCTCCTGCCATTGCTTTTACATGAAACAAGACTAAATACTTTACACCAAAAATATATAAACCATAACTACTGCTTCACAATATACGATTTCATCAGATAGTTCTCTCTTCATGCAATAACGGGTTCTCAAGGGAATTGGCTGACTTGTCCCACCCACTCACTTTGTCAGCTGGAGAGAACAGAAAGACAGACTGTCACAGATGCTTTATGTGTGTGTAATATAAATGCATGAATGTGCATGCACAACACACAAGTGACTCATCCATTTCTAACAAATGCTTTCATTTTAATTTCAACTTACTGTCCTGACAGCTGCAAGATACAATATCACCAGAAGACACGATATCACTTCTTGCAAAGCAGAATCTGAAGATACAGAGACTACCCACCTATTGAAGGCATGACTGAATCTTAGGGCCGCTGCCAAGGGAGGGAGATCCCCTGCTAAACAATATGATATCACTTAATCCTGATCCTATTCCCCAAGCATCCAAGCCCACATAGGCTTTGTACTCAGTGATGATTGGGTTAGATGAAAGAAAGCAGAGGTCTATTAACTTGTATAACTCATTGGCTCATCTGAGTAATCTGGAACAGGCACAGCTGTCTGAAAGAGTGAAGGAGACAGAACAACTGACAAACAGACAACTTCCTATGCAACTTTTGAAGTTGAAATTAAAATGATCTAGTTTCCACATAGATTAGTATATGTAATGGTACATACAGAATACAGTGTATGCTTGCTTGGTAGTAAGTATCCTCTCAAAATGTACTGTAATTTATGTCAGTGGCCATTAAAAGTAAGTGTGTGGAGATCCTAAGTCTTAGTATGAGTTTCTTCAAGAACTAGCCAGGGAGCTCAAATATTTTACAAATTACTTTGCTGATTCATATTGTTGTATTCAGTTGACTGTTCTTTTTCGTAGTACATTCAGACTGTTGCTGGTTTAAACTGTTATTATCAGGTCAGGTTAATTTATACAAGTCATGTTTATAAGGTTAACAGCATGTTGTATCGTGGCTGAGCTAAAACATTCAGTCACTAATAGCTACTGTTTGTGTACTATCAGTGTTCAGAGGCCATAAACACAGTAGAAGATAACAGAAGATGACATAGCACAGCTTTCAGTTTTCAACCACTGCCATAGGAAATACTGACCGAGAGTGTTTTCACAAGTACTATAAAACTACCTCGTCCTCTTTTGATTTTTGAAAAATATATGCAAAATAGCAACAGTATGGGCCACCACAGTGGCCCAGTAGTTAGGGGTCCAAACATAAACTGCATCATCTTCTGTTCGTGTCCAGCTTTTTTGCATGTCACTTGTCACTTCTCATATTAAATAAAAGCTTAAAAGATGGGTAAAAACATAGAACCAGTGAAAATTACTTTTTTTATTAGGTTGGTTGACCCTCTCCTCTCATAGAGCCTGAGAAATTACACCACTGCTCACTTGTATCAGCTTTATTAAAATTCCAAATGTGCAGTACAGAGCATCTACTGTGGCTCATTTAAAAGTTGAAAGACTTGTTTTAGGCTGCACTTTCTCCAGCTTCCGGACTATATAGGTCAGGGAAACCTGCCAAAAGGCTTCCTACATATTGGGCACATGTGTTATGCCACACATCACTGACTGACATTTGATGTTTTCAACCTCTCCACTTCCACCCCTCTCATTCCTCCCCTGTCTCTTAAGGCTACTCTCACCTCTCTGTTCTGCTCTCCTCTCTTGCTTTGTGCCTCCATTTCTCTCTCCTCTTCTCTTTTCTAGTCTTCGACTCCTCTTCTCTTAGATAGTGATTGTGATGGAGAGGTTAATCCACTCGGCATATGGTTGCCATCGATGGCAGATCTCCCCATAATGGTCGATGGACAGTGTAGGCTAATCACGATCTTTGATCTTCCATGAAACCCTCAACTCGCGTGGCTCTGATTTCCCCGCATCGCTGCCACGCTGAAATGAGGAGGCCCTGCCGCTCTGGAAGTCATTTTGGGCTTATTACTTAAGCCTCAGCATATCCCCATTGTCTCTGCAAGCATTGGAAATGACTAGAGGCTGTGCTTCTGTGCAGTCAGCAGTGCGAGTATTGCCTGTAACTGTGCTGCTTTGTTGGCCAACTTTGTGCCTTCTCGCCCTCTTTCCACGGCAGCCAACTTTTGATGAGAGCTTTAATTTGATGTTGTTAAGGTTGTATGGTTTCAACTTTGCCATTTCTTTGGCTTATTATAGTCGAGGTTTTTTCCCATGCAAACTCATCGGTTGTTGGGCGACGTCCTAAAATGGCCTCCAGATTTATTGGTGAGTTTTTTCCCTATTCGAGCCAAAGCAAGAACATTACTCAGCAGCAATTACTATAGTAGTTGACAAGGTTGCTGCTCGCCACGACCTACGCACATCCAAACGTCAAGGTGTACAGGGATTGAGTAATGCAATACTTTTGAAAATGCACAATTACAGCTTATGGACTTGGGTTTCGTGACAGTGTCATCTTGGTCGGGCTGAACAGTACAGAAGTTGAGCTCAGGATTGTCAACAGGGCAATCACCAACACCTCAGCGGTAATTAAAGTAAGACTTAGAGAGGACATCAGTCATGTCCCTGTTCCAGTGACTCATGACCCCTTAGTGGAGCCTGTGCACACACTCACACAACCACATATGTACACACCTCAGTGCCGCCTGCACACACATGGAACCAGTCAATGGACACAGTAAGTAAGTTCATTTACATAGCACCTTTCAAAAGCAGACGTCCCAAAGTGCTTCACAATAAAGACAAATTACAGCAACAGACACGTTATGCAGAAGTAAAGATAAAAACTAAAACAAACAAAACATGAGATACTAAACAAATAACAAATCAGAAGCACTGAACAATCAAACAAGAGCACTAAATAATCTGTAAAAAAGAGGGCCTTGAGCTGCTTCTCAAAGGCATCCACAGCTAACCAGAAATTCCATGTTGAAAGACCTCAGACTTCTGCATGTGATGTGGTGCTGCGGTAGCTCTTTCATTTAGGCAGGTGAATGAACATGCAGAGATGAACCAAGCAAATTGCATGCTGGTCAAGACTTAAAGCTTGGTAGAGATGCCTTAGCTGCATGGGACAGGCTTTACAGAGAGGAGAAAGAACTTCAGGCATTGAAAAAGATCCAACAGTACCAACACAGGACATTTTCCTGCATCACCTTGCATCAAATGTTTATTTGAGACTCTGGGAAGAGCTGTTTCTGTTGAGTGCAACCGACGGAAACCAGACTGAAGGTTGTCAAGAATGTTGTGCTCATCTAAGACAGCTGTAGGCTGCTTGAAATGGATGATCTGTTTACAGAGAGAAGAAAGGCAGGCTATCAGGTTGCCAGATCTGGAACGCATTGATGTTGATGCTACTCCCAATGTCAGATGAAAATGTGGATCTATTTGATATAAAAGACAAGTCGCAGAATATACGTACAAATGCTACAGACTACGAGCAGCTTCAGAACTGTGAATGACAGTAAGGCTGCATCTGTGCCTTTCAGTGACTGCATCCAGATTGCTTTTGTTAGTTTATTTCAAACTAGCACAGCTAATTAAAAGACCAATTTCAAGTCAATATTTAGCCCATAAATTCTGCAACAAATAAAAAGCCACAAACATAAAACTCTCTATTACTTATTCTTTATATGAGGTGATGTTTTCCATCAAGATTAAATTAAAAGTTTTGACAGCTCCTTTTCATCCAAGCACAGGCAGATACACTCACGCCTGAGAACGTGAAACAAGAGAGATAGTTGACGTAGCCTGTGTGTCAACTTTTCTTCAGCTCGCTTTGAGGCGCACCTTGTGTTGCTGTGAAGTAAATGGATATTTTCCTCAAGTATACCTCACAGCAGAGTTTGTGTGTTCACCAGGGGCTTTTAGTGTGTAGGTTTCTGAGTAAGCTGCAGACAGATCTCTGGTTTAGCTCTGGGTTTGCCTTCTCCCCTTCTCCTGGCCAAAACTATGCAGATGAAAGTCTGGAGTGTAACAAAGTGATTAACAGCGGTACGGCACGAATGGCTGAGGTTTGCCATATTTTTCCTGCTGGGTGGTAACCTAATGGCCATATTAACATTAATTGAATTTTCTCCAATCCTGTCTTTTCAGAGAGTTGCTTCATTATAGTGGGGCCACTTCTGCTTACACAACACAAGAAAACAGCAGACTGCACAGTCAAAGAGGAAATAATTTCAAAAACAGTACTGCGACATAGTGAAGTTTCCCAGGAAAGGGGTATTTGTTTTTTGTGACTCTTTGTTTTTTTTATTTTTTTTTATCAAACAGAAGCTGTGCTTTACTTTAAAGAGCTGTTTGCGAACATTTTCGAAATGAGAAATGCAAACCATATCCTGTTGTTGGAGGAGCGGATGTCTTTATTGCCTGGTGAGGCAGCAGCATCACATGCCAGTGTCCCTCTCTGAATATCAGGGTAGCTTGGTGAAGGGGCAGCATGTTTAGTCATACATTAGGGTGAAGGACACTTAAATGCTACCTGATGTTAGCGGGAGTACATGTGGACACAGTGGGGTTTTTTAGGCGTGCCTCAGAAAGTATGCACAATAATTTTACCATTTACTGTGGTCTTGTGATGGTGCACTGCTGCTATTATATTGGTCTGGAATGTACCATTCTATTTTTGAGTATGCCCACTCAGTGGGTTGTAGGCCACTACAGCCACTGGCCCACTTATGACTTTTACAACAAAGCCTGATGATTGGGTCTAAACCACCCGACGATGTTTCCTTTTTGACGCAGGACATTTTTGAGGCGATTGTGTCAACATTTCTACAGTGCAACATCCTTTATAAAGAAATATGACTGACGGAGCGGACGCAGAATTTCACCACAGTGTTTTCCCAAATTCTATACAACAAATTGCCCTGTTGGGATTTCCAAGGTTTCCATTCAATCCTTAAAAAGCAAGCAGAGATTGAAACAAATATGATGAGAAAAACTATCTTTTTTTTCTTCTTCTGATTGCAATTTGACCACGAATTGTTATAGATCTTGAAACTGTCAAGAACAATCCTCATACTGTGGCTCTCTGTCCCATTCATTAGTTTGAAAAGAGTTTGTAATTACAGAGCAAAGCAGTTGTGTTTAAATGGCAATACAGTTAACAGTTACTCACATAAACTGTCAGAAGCTTGAATCTGAAACGAAGCAAAATAAGCTATATTTCCGTGGAGATTCCCTGCCAATAGCTTGAACAAAATAACAACTTCCCATCCACGCCAACTGCTGAGGCTGCCCTGTTTATTTTTCTGAGCAGAGTTCATCGATAAAATTTCAGATTTAACTGACAGACTAAAAAGTATTTATTGAAAGAGCGCCACAGAAAAAATGAACATTAGAAAAAAAAGAAAGAATCAAAAAGCATCCATCATCACCGTTTGGGAAATATACAAGCATGGTACAGCTGTCATTTCATTTCCACTCGCACTAGATTAAATAAAGAGTGAGCTGCAAAAAATTCCTCTCTACTCTGGAGTCTCTAGCCCTCTGGAACTCTCTTTGACTGACCACTTGTCAAACTGAGAATGAAAAAAAGGGTATACTGCAATTATGACTCACCACAAAACTGAGCAGTTAATAACGAAAATGAAATATATTAGTCATTATTTTATCTTAAATCACTGGAGCCTAATTAGTTAGGAAACACAAACATATTGTCAATATTAGAGTTAATAACTGATGTAGGTGATATGATTCTGTACAGTTAGAATCATCTATGAATATTGATCCATCATGCAATGTCAGTAATAGTAGTGGCAGTAGTTGTACTAGTGGTGTAGTTAAGCTTTAAACCTCAAAAGCATTTCATATGTAGGCTGGCTTTGATTTGAAGTTTGAATGGGGGAATAATGGGAGGCAGACGAGCTCCGGAGCGCAGCCACACAAAGGCACCGTGCCTCTGTAAGGGGTCTGGCTGCTTTGCTGTCTCAGGGCCCTGGGCTGAGGTTGAGACTGAGGCTATAAGGTTGGGGTTTCATGGAAGACTGAGCTGCATGGGGGTTAGTAATGAAAGGCCTGGATGGATGAGGAGAGTCAGAAGCGTGTCATCCTCTCCTGCAGCCTGACCCTCACCTCAGAGATTAGTGCTTTACAGAGACGCATCAGCAGAGCTTTGGAAGTGCAGGAGAGCAGGCTTATATTGGAGGGTTGAACAGTGGGTAGACTGAGGTACTCTGGGGATGGGCTGGGGTGAGATCGGACACAGACGGGATGGGGTGACTTGGGGTTGTGGTGGCTCCTTTTCTAAACAGAGCTTCTAAAATAGATCTGTCCACCATTTGAGCATTCAGTCAAGAAAAAAGGTTTCTTTTTAACTCAACTTAACCAAAGCAAATCTTGAATTTGATGAAAGATTAAAGTGTGGTCAATGTATAAAACAGGGAACTGTGGAATTCTCCACTTCTTCTGCCTCAAAATGACTAGGGCTACTAGAAACTTGCTGTTGTATATTTAATGCATCTGAATATTCAAGCAGTAGCTCTAATAAAGGAATAGCTGCAGTTTAAGAAGATGACACAGTCTAATACAGCAGCAATAAAGTTTGAATGTCAGCTATGGTTGATATATCTGAAGTGGAAGGGAAGTGTTTAATACAAGACATATGGCTTTAATAGATAGCTGAAGTTCCAAACCATGAACTGAAAGATGTAAAAAAAAAAAGACTGCATAGAAATTGGTCAGTAATAAGTTCATGATATAAGCCATACAAGTTCATCCTCAAACTGACAGTTCAATTAAATATTCACTGCATTTCCAGTATGAGCTAAAACAATTAGTCTCGACAAAGTCAGACAGGTGCAAATAAGTACTGTACACACGACATTGCCTTCAGGGCCTCTACTAAATACACCTTGCCCCACACCAAATGCAAACATATTAGAGATTACTCATACTGTACTGTAATAATAAAGAGCACACTTTTGAAGGATTATGGTCACTAGATAGTGTCTAGAAGAAGCTTGCAGGTTTTGTAAAATGCTTCAAAACAGTAATTAATTAATCTGTTCACTTCTCTGTAAATTTGTCATGCTTTCAAAAGTTACTTCTTTGAGGCTAGTCCTGTTATTGTTGTGGGAAAAAGGCCACCATCACTGATGAAATTAACATTGCTCTTAAGAAGTTATTTTTTCAGAAAAGTCAACAGAGTACAACTTCTCTTTTCAGCAACACCTTGCTTCACAGTTACACAGTTACACACATTCACACCTGGTAGCTGCAAAAATATTCAAAGTCACCAACTACTGGCCACAAAGCAGCTCTGCTTAAGTGAATGAGAGTCAAATACTTTGTCTAAGGCAGCCTGACAGCCTTTACAGTCTTTCAACAACTTTCTGGTCACACATCAGCTTCTCTAACCTTTAGGCTTCTACTTACAGTTTAAATGGCCAATCTCCTGCTAAACTGTCTTCATGCAGACCAGCTACAAAATCAAGCACCTTTTTCTCACTGCTTAGCACTATGTTGTGGTACTGAGACTTCATTTCAGAGACACTAAATGGATGTTTTTTTTTTGGTTTTTTTTGCATGTTTATGGGCGGGTGTGTTTTTATGCAAGTTCAGAAAGAAAGATCCATGAGGGAGGGAGAGACAGAGAGAGATGGAGAGCTGAGTGAGAGAGAGTGGGAGTCCTGAAATGAAACGCTGACATGGAGTTTCCTTATGGTGCACAAACGGCCCGTGAGTTTGGAGGCGTTGTTGAGACTACAGAGAAACGCTTTCCTCGTTTTTGCTCTGGAAGAACTGACTGATCACCGGCCAGTTTGCTCGCTTTCGAAAGACAGTTGTCTCTGTAGTTTCCTGATCCGGACCAAAACCCTTTGTGACTAAACAAATGGAATAAATTACCCAACTGGAGTGAATTATAGATTTTCCCCCTAGAAGTTGCTGGCATTTATTATATTACAAATGCCTTTATGTTAGGAACAGAAATTAAATGGGGAAGTCGTAAAAGTGCACTCCCAGACTTATGGCAACAGCCTCCGTTATTCTGTTAAACATAAACGGTCCTCTGGATGGGTCAAGCATTTATACTACTTTATATGCTTATATCATTTTGAAGATCCCTGTTATTAGATCAACCTGGTGACCCCCACAGACGCTTCGCCTTCTGTCAGAGACAACATTTCCTACAGTGTCAAATGGGCTCCAGGCGTAAGCCTCTGAGCTCGGCTGCTACATCTGCTCTACATATTCATGCCAGGGCCTCTTTAATTCTTATCCTGCGCCCACACACACACTCTCCCGCACACACACAAACAGAAAACACTCTTACCTACACGCACTGCACATGCACAAAAATGTGTACACTCACATGGTTAAGCATATAAACATGTAGTGTATAAGGAAGTAAAAAAAAAAAAAACACCTTCAAATATTACGTCAAGCTGGAAGAGGAGCAAGAGGTAAGATATCTTTGTCGCATTATAGTACACGAGAATAACTGATGATTTGGTGAAACTTTCAATTAATGTTGAGTAACATTTAGCACAGATGCATTCATAATTAATTTAACTGAAACTGAAATTGTTAATTAATTAATTGTTGCTAAACAGTTTTCATGTACTGTACATGATAAAACAAAACATATAATTGATTATCACTTACATCACACTTAAACCCTGTCGAACGATTGAGTCAGTTATCCAGCAGATAAATATTTATTACTGCAAAGCTACATGGTTTGAAGTCTCTCATCTTATCAAAGGCTATGTTGTGTTGACAAGCAGAAGATGACCTCAGTGCATGGACACAAGTTTTAGCAAGTGCAGATGGGTGTACTGTAGCAACAGTGTATAAAAGGGGGAGCTCAGCAGTTTAAAATAAATCACATTATGTGTAATTAATGACAGGAATGAAAAAAAAGAAAGCAAGAAAGAAAGAAATGTTACTTAAGTTACTTAAAGTTTGAATATATATGTAGAGTAGGTGCGAGCAGAAGCACAACATAAACATGACTGTCTCAAAATGATCAAATTGTGAGCTTGGTAACAAAATATATTCTACAATATGAACAGAATCAAGTAGCTTTGGCATTGACTACAACAGTAGCATGACTGAGCACTGACAAGTTAAAAAGACCCTGTTATTGCTGGGGCTGTCTTGTATGTATGATTCAGTAAGTGGAGTCAGCCTGAACAAACTAAAAGGCATTAATGGTTACTACCTTGTAGCTAAAAAAAAGCTGTATGTCGTTCATGTCAGCAACTTCTCAGAACTTGATTTTAAAACGTAACATTTCCTTTGTGCTTTTCAAAGGTTATAAAAATGAACACAGGTTAGGTTCCGTGTTTCGTCAGCAAAATGCTGCAGGCTGTGAGCTACTGTTTTCCTTGAGATGAAGAGATAGAGTGCCGTTTGCCAATGTGTCATGGTTTGTTAACAAGTTTCCGACTACCTGCATACAAATAAATCAGCCAAGTTCCTGCCACATGGCTTTGTTGTTCGATATTTTAGTGGTTTTATACGAAAAGCCATAACTCACTCAACAGTAAAACCCTGCTGGTTTGAACCCCCCCCCCCTCACAAATGCTGAGTTTGGGTCAAGGAAAAAACAGCAAACTCTCTGACAAATTACTCCTGGGGAATAATGAAAGAACCTACTGGACTTGAGTAATTGAGTTACACAAAACAGAAATGTCACAAAATCAGCATTGCCTTCAAATGCAAGTCTCTTTCTCTCCTTTTTCTCTCTTGTCGGCCAATCTAGTCACTATTACACCCTATGTTCCCACTGAGTCATATTATTTCCATATTTATGGCGGCAGCAGCTCCACGCTTTGATCTCCTGCCTTGTTCAGAGGCTGATCCTGTTATGGCTTGTTCATGTAAATACTTTGAAGTGCTCAGGATTAGAAGATTGTGACCCAATGAAAAAACAAACAGTTCTTTACACAGATGTATTTATAAGGCCCCTTAAAACACAAAAAAAATCATTTTGTAACATTAGATGGAAGTTTATTCTGTAATTGTTGGTAATTGTAGAGCCACTGTTTATGAGTTCTGACAAAGTAAGATTCTGAGTGATTGAATTTGTGAGTGTATTTCTGCCACACACAGTATTTAGCCTTTTAAACCTGACAGCAACTGGGGATTGCACATTGTAATCATTTGCTGACCATTCGCCTGACATGGGAAATTTCCAGAAATGTAACTGAGCAGAATAACACTGAGCATGCTTGCATTTCTGAGTCTAACAAGACGAGACACATGAAAACACATTCTATATCCATGCAAACAAAATTCAGACCCAGCAGCTATACTATAGGCTGCACTTAGACAGAATGGTGCTTTGAGTTAAATTCAAACATTTATGGCTTCAGTTTCTTTCCTGTATATCTTCCCTAAAAGGTCTATACATATATGTTGTGTTTCTTTCCATTCAGATTAACTTTTTTTTTACTTAATTACTTAAGCTGATAAAAAAGTATAAGGACAAGCAGATTCTTACATTAGGAAAGATCCACTTTAAAATACAAGGGTGTTGCTCCAATTGGCTTTTAAAAAAATACCAGTCACCAAGGCGTTTTCTTAAAATCCAGAGATTTATCTTTGAATTTGCACTTGTTCTCACTAAATGTGTTCAATCTTACAATAAAGTATCACAATAACTGGAATTAGACGTATTTTGGAAGCATGGCTCATAAATTTTAACTGCATAGTGACAGAAAATGCTGCTTTCTGCCTTTTGTTTGTTGCAGCAGAATGACAATGCAGGGGGAGAAAGGGAAGAGAGAGTAGAAACAGATATAGCTGATAGACGGCACAAATTCTTAATTTCTACAATGCAACTTTGGGTTGGTTTTACTTTCAGTCACACTTTATGTGGACTCCCTTTGTTTATGCACTTGAATAATCTACCTGGGGAAAACTTACATACTATTGAACGACCTCCCTTTTCAGGCACTATATTGTCATTATGGTCATGGTGTGTTAAATATGTATTTTGTGTTAAACAAGTTATTACAATGTTAACATAATCATAGTTTTACGTTAAAAAGTAACATTGATGATAGCTGGATTTATTAGCTGTCTATGCAAACCTGTAACAGTTTAAGGGACTTTGCGCAAGGCCTGCTTCAGTGGCTGCTGTGGGCCAGTCTACAACAGCACAAAAGAAGCTACTGAGGAATAAGAAAGCAGGGCAAGACAAACCTAATGGTTTGTACATCTCATACAGTGCAAGGAGTACTGGCTTCCTCATTGCAACCCAGCCATGCACACCATTGTTGTTCAATGTTCCACTGATGGTGGACTCATCACTCAACACTGATGCCACTTCAAGAGAAGCCTTTAGTTAACTAAATGTTACCCTGGGTAACCTTGTGACCTCCTGGACTATTACACATCTTTATCTTGGTATTATCTTTCTTGGTTGCCCACTACTGTAGAAGGTACCAGTGGTGTTGAATATTATCAATTTGTACATAATATGTTTTATAATATGTGCATTTTTAAATATGCTTTGGATTTTTCAACAGCTAGCTGAGCAACAATTTCTCTTTTAAAGTCTTCAGAAATCTCCTCTGTTGGTGGACAGACTGATAGACCAATATTACAATCCACTGTGCTACATCACTATAAAAATACACAGTAATATATTTTCATATTTACAAGTGTGTGGAGCTATAAGGGTTTTAGTGATCACAGGTGCTCTATGATCCTTAGTAGAAACCCTCTGAATCACCCAATCCTCCTCAGAATAAAAACATCTAAATAACACCCAACTATGCTTTTCTACACTATCTAGAGAACAAAGACACCCTGGTCCTTTTAAGTGACAGAAGGGCAAAAATAAAAACAGAAAGCCAACTAAAAGAGGAATGTGTGGTGGGTGCTGCTCCACATCCCCTTGTACTTGTCAAGATATGTAAAGCGTTTCTTCTCTCTCAGCTTTTATGAAAGCCTGTTAACTGTCGCGCAAGTAGTGACCGCAGCTGTTTTGTGACATTTATTTTCTTGTCGTTTTTTTCCCATCGTTTTTTAATTGGCTTCTGTTTGTGCCCTCCTCTCATGTGGTCTCTCTGCACTAAGCTTAAATGAATGTACACTCAAGCTTGCTTTGGGGAGAAAAACTAGACGTAGAAGTTCTTCAGTGGTAGAAGCCTAAATGTTGTAGGTCACAGAAATTATTATCTTTAATTTTGAGGCTGTGATTCTCTTGATTTTCAGTTGCTGCATGTGGGTGACCTCATCCACTTCATTGCACATTTCATCGCATATTTCCTGTCCTTTTGCCACTTGGTCTGTGGTCTATCGCCCTTCATCGTGTGGTCTCCCTCTGACCAAATCACCAAGCTGTGGAAATTGCACATTGGGACAGACAAAAGGCTAGGGTATCATTTGACTACTGTATGCTGTGACAGTGTATTAAATGAATAAATTATACTCAAGTGTAGTAGGACAGATACACACACTGCCTAATGAGTTTATATTTAATCTCCCTCTTAAGTGCCTCCAGTGCTTTGATATTCTATAGCCTCTATGGTTCTTTCTGCTACACTTCAATCTTTAAATCTTAATTGCACTGTTACAATCATAACAAACAACAGCCAAAATAAATATTCATAATTGATTCTCAATTTATAAAATCATTTTCACCATAAAATAAGGCAAGAAAACACAGTAATGGTTGAATTCAGAAGCCCACACCGTAGATATTTACCACAACAGGCCACAGAAGCTAACCATTTTTGTAGCTATGTGAATGAGCCAGATAAATGGATAATCCATAGCCCAGAGGTTGCGGATAGGAAGTGTAACCGGCAGACCTTATTGTGTTCTTTGGACATGTGTGACTTTACATTCCAACTCACTACCCAAAGCTTGTAAAGATAGTATAATGGCAAACACAGTCAGCAACCGAAATAAAAACAAGCCTCCTTAAGACACATGCACGCACATAGACACATATGCACATTTACTGGAAGAGTGACAGAGCACTGCAATGAGAGAAAAAACAGAGAGAAAAACAAGTGGGCAAAACCACTTGGGGAAAAAAACACCCTATATTATCAGGGGTGGAGATCTGCCACAAACACATTCCTGATTCAGTACTCACTTCATCCCAAGCTATTTCAATATTGGTAAATACTCTAGTACATCCACAGACTGGAGACTGCACCTGGCAGGCATGAGACTAATGTTATTCTTGTAAAATTGCACCAACAGTAACAATTAAAGTAACAAATTTATATTCTGAAATATATACAAAAGTTTTTCTACAAAATCTCCTGAATATCTACTAAAAGACAACAGTTTGACATTTGAGTTTGTAGCTGACATTTGGCAACTTACATGCGTAATTCTGGAGTCAGATGTAAAGATCAATACTATTCTTTTTTTATATAGTAAATATAAGGCTATAATTTTTACACGTTTTGGTATGGATTAAGCAAGCAAGATATAACGTGTTAATTAGTGAGCTCTGGAGATGGTGGTAGGTAGTTTTTTTAAATGTGGGACAGAGCCAGGCTTGCCATTTCTGCATTTCCAGGAGTACTATTAATATTCTTATACAAAACATAAGCATACAGTGCTGTAAATAAGCATATTTGTCACACTTAAATGATTCAGATCATCGAAATTTGAATATTACACAAAAGTAAAAAAATGCTATTTTTAGATGATGATTTCATTTATTAAAAGAAAAAAGCTATTCAGACCTCCCTGGCCCTATGTGAAAATGTAATTGCCCCCTAAACCTAATAATTGGTTTAGGGGCCACTCTTGGTGACATCATCTGCAATCAAGTGTTTGCCATAACTGACGATGAGACTTTTCATGGTGGAGGAATTTTGTCCCACTCTTCTTTCCTGACTGGTTTTAAATCAGCCACACTGGAGGGTTGTTTAAATGAATGGCCTGTTTAAGGTCATGGCACAGCATTTCAATTGGATTTAAGTCTAGAATTTCACTACGCCACTCCAAAAGCATACTTTTTTTTGGCCATTTGGGGGTGCACTTGGTGGTGTGTTTGGATCATCCTCCTGCTGCGCTTGAGATCACAAACTTATGGCCAGACATTCTCCAGTTCTGAAACTGCGAAGCAGCTCCAGACCATCACACTACCACTACCATGTTTAACTGTTGGTATGATGTTCTTTTTATAAAATGCTGTGTTAGTTTTACGCCTGTTTTGTTACAGAGACGCACAGTGTCCAAAACCTCTCAGAAACTCTCCCGTGGATGCCCCTTTTGTGGCTGTCTTTCTTGTTGTTGAATCATAAACAGAGATCCTTAAATGACGCAAGTGGTCTCAAATTCTTTAGATGTAGTTCTGGGTTTTTTTATGACCTTCTGGACGAGACGTTGTTGTGTTTTTGGAGTAATTTGGTAGGCCATAAGGTCATAAGGTAAACCACTCTTCCAAGGCTCTCACCATGGTTTGCTGAAGACCCAAAGCCCTGAAATAGCTTTGTAAGCCCTTCCAGACCTATACATGTCAGTATTTTGTTTCTCATTTGTTCTTTAATTTATTTACATTGCAGCATGATGTGTTGCTTTTGAGAGTATTAAGTTACTTTTTTTCATAGGGCCAAGCATCATTTAAAAACATTTTGTATTTACTAGAGTTATCTTTGTGATATAATAAAATTTTAGTATTATCATATGCCCAAAAATGTTGTGAGCTATTGCTTTAATCCGTTACTCGCATTTTGAGATGGGTAGCTGCAAAACATAAACAGACAGATAAAATCTTAATAGACTGAAAAACAGGGTGGGTCAGGCAGTTCCTATGAGCTAAGGTTCAATAAGCATAATAATATAATAACATGCATGATGTGTCTAAACTTTTTGTATTTGCAGTTGTTCTGGAGCAATGCAAGCAGCAATTTTGTCAGGCTGTAGAATGCAGCTTTGGATGCCCGCCTTGCCAAAATAGAAGGCAAATATATTTTTGATTACACTGAAAAAAATGTTTTACATGGAAAGTTAATGAATCTGTAACAAAAGAGTTCAAACTCTGCAGACAGCATGACAGAGATTCATTTAATGGTATGAGGAAAATAGTGGTGGCATGTAAGGGGGTTAATAGTGGGAGAGCAGGCAGCAAGAAGCAAGAGATAGAGATTAAAAGGAAAGAAGGGAAGAAGAGGCAGAAATAATAAGACACCGGCACACTGAAGGGGTGAAAGGTCACACCCCTGACACGTGTAGCTAGTTGAACCTTTAACATTTAGTGGAGGTCACCGCTGAGAGGCTTGGAGGGGAAGCGCTTTATTGTTCTGGGTTACGAGCTCTTCGCCAGCGCTGTTAGGAGCTCCTAAATCACACACACACACACACACACTGCAGGTCATTCAGGGCTGCCTGAGCCAGATACTGCATGGCCTGAACAGATTTTTCCCCTGGTAAAGTCTTTATCCTAGACGCCTCACCAGTCTATTCCTAGAAGCTGCTGAAATGGAAAAGACGAGGTGGGTTTTATTTCTGACCATTTCATGATTGGAAATAATGTATATGAAAAGACTTCACCTCATAAACCAATTGAGTTCTCTTGCTCATGCACCTCCTTAACGTATGATGCAGTATATTTCACATGAAACATACATGAAACCTGCAAAATCTATTTAGATCATAATCATGAATACACTAGTTTGTGTGATTACATTACTAGAGCATTAGTAGTTTTACAGAAAAGTAATAGAAAACTATTTTGATGATCAATTTAGGGTCTGAACTTTTCAACTAAGCGCGTGTATGTGTAATACTGTCTAGTTGAAGATTCTCCGATGTAAAGACAGATATCTTTGTTATGTCACAGTAAATATCGCTGTCACATGAAATTACGGCGTTTCAAAGATGTTTTCAATTCTAAATTATATTGTAAAAATAATCAAATTTAATAAACACCTAAATTTAATTATGTATGTTTAAGCATTGCACCTAAGTACTTTTACTGGATAGTCCCTTAACTGAAATATCTGAATGCTTCTTCCATCACTGCATATTGGAAGTATTTTAAATATTTTAAGTACAAGTTTATTTGGTTCACTTCAATAACCAAATGTACGTTTTCAGAACTTAAAAACAACACGCTTGAACTTGACTTCAAGAAGCCTTGTAAAGCATGTGCTGCTTTAACAATGTGTCCCCATTTCAAATCTTTAAAACCAGATTCAGATCTAGTTTGACCATAATCTGTCTGAACAGTAGGTGTTCCTCACTGATTTATTGTAAACTCTTGTGTCAGTCTGAGAGGTAGCAGAGAGGAGTGTGATGATGATAACCTCAAATGAATTCTCCTCTCTCCACCCTCCTCCACAGTTTATTAGTTTAGGCCAGAGGCCACTTGTAGCCTTGCAGAGTGGACGGTAATTGTGTGCGTGCTCCTTAAGCACCAACCGCAGCAATAACAGACTGAATTATACAATAAATTCCCTCCAGATGTGTTCTCTCTACTCCCACCCACCCACTCCAATTTGACAGTTCGCACACCCACAATCTATGCAAAGAGGCCTCTGTCCACACACACACACACACACACACATACACACACATGCACACGCTCACTCAGTTATACACGCGCTTACAAATGTACATACACACATGTGGTGGCTTAGTTGCAGTGTTTGCATTGTCAGATTGTTTCCATACTGGTGTTAGCTTGCTGCGTTTCCTCACTACTGGTGTAATTACAGGTCGTATTAGCTGATAGTGTTTTGCTAACCTCCTAATAGATGTCCTCCTGCCTCAAAAGCCTCACAGAGAGTCCATTCAATAATAAGTTCCTTTTCTAATATCCAACCAGACGCGAACATAGACAGAGAGACACACACACACACACAGACACAAGTAGAAGCTGATGTTTAGAAGTAGTCACGTACACATGTCCTGTTTGTTCAAAAACAAGAAGATGCAGACACATATGCTGTGGAGTTTTCCATAAATGTTTGATTAGCATTACAAATGTGGCACAATGAGAAAATGCAGTGAAAGTACACCCTGGATAAAAAACAGAGCCACCCTACACGGGAATCTAACCATCTATTTCTGTCTTATAGAGGAGGCAGGAGAGGAGGTGGATAAGGACAAGAGGAAGAAAGAGGAGGAAAGAGTGGTCGGAATAATTGTTATGTACACTGCTCCTGAAATGTGAGTATGTTTTCTGGTGGGGGTACTTTTTCCAAAATATTTTTAATCCAGATTTCTGTGTACTTCAACCTACCATCATAGAAACAGGGCTTCGTATTTTGATATGGCTAAATACTGCCCAGCTCTCAGCCAGCCTTGTGCTGATGCAGGAGCATGGTAAGAGAAAGGACCACCAGTTAGACTGGCTGCTAGAGTTCATGCTCTCTCTATTTTCAAGCATTGCTGCTTTGCTGCTGTCAAGACATCAGCCTCAGCCTGCACAGTGCCACCCAGTGTTCAACCATGGAGATTTATTCCCAGCAAAAAAGAATGGATACATGAACAAACACTCAATGTGGTTCGATTGTGTCAGTCTGAGAGGTAGCAATTATTTTGAACATGTAAGTAGCATTTTAATGTTGTAGTTAATCAAGGCAGAGTTAATTTCGACCAGTTTATATACTACTGGGAAGTCCAATCTGATACAATGCATATAATACATATAAATTGTTCATATGTTTGTGTATGTGTCTGAGTCTTGTGTGTGGAAAAAAATAAAATATTTCCATCTGAAATTGTAGTGAAATAAAATAATAAAGTAGTGACAAGTATACAAAGTCAAATCCAGCACCTCAAAACTAAAAGTATACTAATGTAAAACCACTTTCTTACTTTCCCACAGCTGGTAATGGTTGTGTAAATGTGAAATTCATTAATGTTTGTATTATTTTTCTACTGTTTTTTAAGGTGAGGCAGAAAAGGCAAACATGCAACACGGCTCCTTCAATTAATATTAACCACATAATGTTATATTCAATAATATCATCAAACAACAAAGTGCAACAAGGCATAATTTATTATCTAAATGTAACAAAAATTTACAGATAAAAAAAAGTTCAGTTGTCTGAAGCTATAAAAAATATTCCAGATCTATATGGGTGTACTACAGACTATGCTCAAAACTGTTCATCTATATTGTGTAAATCGTTTAATAATGTATATAATATAAATCTTGTTAAAATATAAATGAGGTCTTTATATGAGAGTGCACTTCAACCTTTTAGATCTTTTTTGTTTATGATGAAAAATAAAATACATTATAAGGTTACAATTAAGATTATGTTCAGTATATTTTTATATGTGTATATATTCACTGCTATACAGTACAGCAATGAGATACAAGTAATTATAATACTTGAAATGTAATCAAACAATGGTCACGCTTCACATATTTTAACTGACAGTGCTACCTCTGTTACACTGTCACATGCTGATATTGTGTTTGCCATGTAAAAAGCTGGTCGGCCTAATTAGTAAAGGCAGAGTAATTTGCCTGCAGACATGTTCCAGAGCAAAACTCCCTTGGTGCTTTTCTCAACCTGCTGTCCCAGGTGGCTTCAACGCTTGAATGCCCCTTTTACCTGCTCCAAATTATACGCAGAGCGAGAAAAAAAGTCAGGAGAAAAGAATAACTTAAAAAAAAAAAACACGTCATAACAGGAAACAGGAACAGGAAAGAGACTTGGCGGACTCTGCAGAGGCCAGGTGCAGAGCTTGACTTGACTCCCCCTCTGCTCTCTATCTTGTGCAGGCGGGAGGGTGGCTGCTGGTAGCGGAGGGCTTTTCATCGCCAAGTTTCTTTATCAAACCCTTGGGTCTAGTTTGTTCTCCTATTGCTGCTGCTTTGTGGGTTTTCATTATAAATAAGACTGCAGGATATGTGGGAAGCTCCCTGGTGGATCCCTGCCTGACAACTGCACATACAGAAGGTCAAGTGAAATATCAGCTATAGCGTTCATTTTTTTAATTACTAGAAACCAGCTTGTAAAAGCAGCCTCATGAGCCAGGGTGGTATATTTTGCTTCTTGTGTTTTATCTATAAATTTTACCTCCCTCGCATTTCGCTGTATGTCTTTCCTGAGTTGCACTGCTCTATGATCTTTAATCACCATGTTAAGGGAAAAAGACAGCTACTTCAATTTATTTGCCCCATCAAAGAGGGCATGCTCACTCGTGATCGCTTATAAGATACATCTCCTTCATCCTTTCCGAGCTTGCTCTTGGAAATTTACAGCTCAAGTTCACTGTCTGTACAACGAGGGGAACAAATTAATTTACAGTCAGGCTGACCAGTTTAGAACATGATGACGTTTAGGGGAAAGAATTACTTTTAGCTTTCCCCAAAAAGCCACACTGTAAAACAGTGTGAAAGAGATGAAATCAGATACTAAGAGTGCAAATTCTAAAATTGCCAACATATACAGTCCTGATTTTTTTAATAATTTTTCCTGGTAAGGATCCATTCATTGAGAAAATTAGCTCTAAGTCGTATGTACAATTAATTATTTGCGTCCCTTGTAAGAGGGTGTTGTTTTTGTTTATTTTCGTTTAAGTGGTTGTCGGCTAAGTTCGTCATTCTGAGCCCTTGTGGCCTCCTGGGTGGCCATGGTGAGGGCCAAAGATGCCCTCGCTGTTTAATCTTTGACATTTATTTGTTTGCTTTGTGAATGAATATGCAAGCTGGAAAAGATCTATTAGTTCTAGTGTATCCTCATTACAGGGGGCTGTTCATCCTGCTAGACTGTGGTTGGTCAGGCAGCTGCTCCTCCAGACCAATGTCCAGACATCGCCTGGCACCTCACTGTTAGTTTGTGTCTTACTCGCTTCACGCTGCCAGTGTCCAGATACAATTTGGCATCTGTCAGCACACCAGGGGTTTGCTCAGAGGGACGCTGGCATCACAACAACAAAAGGAACCGAGAATAAGTCCGGGTTTACATCTCCAAAAACGTTCAATGAACCACTTACTTAGTGAAGGAACTGTGATACTTTTAAATATTGACTTTTTTTTATTTGCACATTTTTTTGTTGTCTCTCATAACAGTTCCAGGGGTTATGTGCTTGTTTGCATATGCATGTGTGTGCTTTTTTCGTTCCTCCTCAGCAGCATCCACTAAGAGCTGGCCTCACCTCATCTGGCAGCCATTACCTGCACACATGCTCCTGTCTGAAGGTTGATCTGCTGGGTTAAACAAATCCAGGCAGAGCAACGCGGCCCGCCAGGAATCAGCTCCATACATCAGCTGTGGAACAGCCAACATGACAGGGTTAGAGCTGGCTACCGTTAGCTTGCGCACTATCATTGATCTCCCAACACCAAATATGTTTGAAAATGACAAATTCACTTTAGTTCAGGTGCTGGATATGGTGATCAAATATATTGAGATATGTGGCTTCTGCTGAGGGTTTCGGAGGAGGGAAAACCTCCTAAGTTTCTTTTTGGAAAGATGTGACACGAATCATTTCTTATACATGAAGTTCCAAACTAAACAGTAACAGACATATAGTCTTGGTATCGAATGTGGAATTTTGTAATTATCTGAAGCAATATGCTTTATCCAGAATTTTAGTGTGAGACGAGGCATAAATGCATAACTGACTCTCAGCAGGGATGGCACGGAATTGACAATTTGACCAAGTTTGTGGAGTCTGATTCAATTCCGCTCCCAATCAAAAGTGCTTGAGATTCCATTTATGTTTATTACATTTCCTGTTTCTCACTTCATCACATCAGAATTGAAACTGACAGGATAATTATCATTTCATCCTAAATTGATCCCAATCCATGTGGGCTGGCTCCAAACATAAAGACACAAGAAGGGGAAAAAGAGCGATGGAGAAAGAAAAAAAAAAGCATTTTGGGAGCATTTGGCGATGGTTCAGTCATCTGCAAGACGTATCGCTTGAAGGGTGGGGAGAGATGGAGGGAGAGAAGCAAGAAGGGAGAAAAGGGAAAGGGGGACGTTTGGAGATTGCGTTGCGGGTGTTCCCTTGATGTCCCCCTGACAGGAACCAGATTGGGAGCCGCGCGGCGTCGGCGCTTTGGCTTTTTATTCGTCTGGCTCCGCCGGGTTTTTCCTGGCCTAAGCAGGCCCGGTTCTGAGACGCTGTGGCCCACTCATGGAGCCAACCCGTAGTTTAAGTGAGAATAACAAATGCTAGAAAAAATAATAGGGCTACAAAAAGAAAAAGAGAGAAGCAGCACAATCCTACTATTGTTCATTGTAGCTATGCAGAAAGCACAGTCAAGCCGTCTTTGGGACATTTTACTGGCTCTAATAAAGAGTGTGTGGTCCCTGTTTTGGAGAGCTCTGCCAGACTGACAGATATGCTCTACGGTAGTATTGGATGGTTCCGTATCATGTATTTTGAGTTGTGTAACTTGGCACAGCTCAGATGAGACGTGTCATTCATCATGCTCTTGCCTAGCTGAAAGTAGTGGTCCGAGTTGCTTATGATGGCATAGTATGCAGTATGTGGAATAAGTAATTGTAAAGGCGCTAGTGGAGAGTGGCAAACAGGGAGACTTCACTCTCATCTCAGGCAGAATTCTCCAGTTTGACTGACACAGTTTAACTGAAAACATTCTGAATTAAAGGTTTTATTGATTATGCATTATTGTGTAGCTTTTCCATAAGGGGTTATACACCTTGAAATAAAGCATGTTTCAATTTATTTCTAGTATTTTAAAGTTAGTATAATAAATAAATCGAGTCTATACTGGCATTGCATCTGGGTTTATTTGCCATACTTTCTGTGTTATTATTATTCAGCGTTAATTCTGGACTTGTAGCACAGTCACCCACACACACCCACACACACACTCCTATGAGGGGCACAGAAACACAGTTTGGTCTGTGCTTAATCAGTTCTGTTTTTAAGTGTTCTCTGCTCAGTTTTCCAGCACAGCCCTGTGAAAGAAAAACGTCTGGTCGTGGGTGGCTTAGCTGGGTCACTGAGCCCACAGAGTAGAGCATTTCATAAGAAAGAGCCCACTTAATTCTGAACCATACATCGCATTAGCTGATTTACATGTGGACAGCTATCATTTTGTGAGGAGTTTGACATTGATAAATGAGGTGTTTTACCTAATAGGTAATAAAAACAAATTACAGGTCTTAAGAGAAAGGATGTTCTTCATTTGGCTCTGTTTTCTGTCTCTTCAAGGGCAAGGGCCAGATTGTTTCCATATGATTGTAGCCTTCATTTGTTAGGACTACAGACAAAGATTAATAACAGCATTTTCTGATGACTGATCCATACTTTGGAGTTATTTCAACAAAAAAACTGTAGGATCAACTGAAAATTACAGATAAAGGACTCTTTTATCTGCATATTTTGTTGGAGTAGACCTTTACTGTATTTTAATCTGGCATCATGATTTCTCTCTATGATTCTGATTCTCTTTCTTTAAATAGTCTTTTAAACTGTTTGCACAAATTAAACTTTATTAATTACAGGAAACTAGAATCTCTTGCCGCCACTATAAAAACGTGAAATGAACACATTGCTGATATTTATATCCTCCAAGCTGTGTGTGGAGAGCAATAAACATTTCTCTGATTAGTAGGACACAAATAATACCATGGTTAAAAAAACATGATGTTTTTACTGTAAGACTGTTAATTATGGAGGGTATAAATGCCTCAATGCAGCGATTATGTGGCTGCTGCCCTTGTCCATGATCCATCAAATACCCTAAAATCAAATTAGTGAAACCATAAACAATCTACTTATGGTCAGTGGGGATTCACATAGTTTTCTCACAGGGTAAAATACTGACATACAATGTGAAATGACAAATGACAGTCCAGAGATGAGAAGAAATCAGTGCTTTGACCAGAGGTTTTTTTTTCCAAAGAGAAAATATTAGTCCAAACAGTACTTAGTAGGTGAGGGTGTGTTATTCTTAACCGGTTTGAATCACTACTGGACTCTGCAGGTCCCACAGAGCTCGTATATAAGCTCTCTCAAGTTTCTTTCGCTAGGCGTGAAAAGGCTTCCCTTCTGGCGTAATGCAAGCCTGACAGAGGACAAGTCTGCCTCTATTCCTGTCTCAGCACACAACTCAAAAGGATGAGGCAGCCACATCCACAGTCACAGAGGTCATAATTTTTCTACAACCTAAAAGGTCTGTGAAAGCCTTTCAGTCAGGTGTGCTTGCTTTCCTAGCCAAAGGTCTACAGGTGGTGATAAATTTGTGCATGTTGCACACGTTGTATTTAAATAAAATATCTAAATATTTTATCGAACCTCCACTCACATATAGATGGATTACATGATATGTCTGCATAACTCTAAAATGGAGAGTCCATATGTGCATGCTGAAATTTAAAGGCCAGAGTCAATGCTTTAACCCTGAAACCGGAGAGTTATATTTTGTCACAACCCTACAGTCATCAGATAGAGAAACAAAGATGATACTTTCCCTGTGAATTGAATTTTGCTGGCCTGTCTTGTTTGTAAATGTAACAACTGCGCAGTCAGACCTAGGTAATTTTAAGTGCCACATCCAATCAGCACTATCACCACAAAGCATCACAGCTTGCAGCACGGTCATTCTCTTTGCAGGGCCCTCAGCTGAGGTGATACTCAACCGCTGAAACACAGTACAAGTTACTGATACAAAGCAAAAAGAAAGGGTGAAGAAAGAAAAGGGGGCAGGAGGGATTTGGGGGTGAAACAGTCTTGGATCCTGTGGTAAGTGCCAGAGGGACACATTTTGTTGGAATACTGGGTGTGCTGAGTGATGGGAGAATGGCTTCAGCAGTGTTTAGAAACACCAGTCGGCCAGTCTATTGCTTAGGAGCCTGGGTGTCTGCGCTGAGCTCTCCCCCCCACTGCTCTAAGTAGGATGGTACATGCAGCCTCACTGCATACCGCTCCTGCGCGCCGCTAAAATTAGCCCCCCTGGAACCAGATGGAATTCTAAACAGAATAAACTTTTCTTGACTTGATTATATTGAGCCTTTCCAAGCTCCGACATTAAAAAGAAAGAGAGAAGGCAAAGAACGAGGGGGAACCTTAGAAGCTAATTGCCGTGGGTCTGGCGTGCACATTGGGCATTGTGTTGAGTCGAGACGCTGCAGTAATGCTGGAGCCTTTCCCCGGGCCGTGTCTCCCAAAAGGGGAACTGTCACATCTTCCATGAGTTTGTGGTGGGTTTGCAGCTCCACACGGACTGCATACGAAGCCACTAATTAAAAGCAAGTGATCCGTAACTGTCTGGCTCACCAGGCTGTGCTCATCCATGTGGCCCCCATCAGCTCTCTTAGACCCACTGGCCCCTGATGATGACTATTAGGCCTTTGCGTGGGAGTGATTTTGAAAAAATTTACTGCCTGCCTTATGAAGCAACACTAGCAGTACTAACGTTTATTCATGGGATTCAGTTACAATTTTTTAGTCAGTGGTGGTACAAAAAGCATTTTAACAAATGATAAAAATTGGGGACATAAACTCTGATACCAAAAAAAATGGTTTTACTCTTATCTTATTGTTGTATTATCATGTAAAAATAGTGACAGTAAAATTGTGTTTTCTGTATTCAGATCAAAATTCTTTTATTTTTAATTGTTATGATTTCAGTCCTGCTTGATTCTGTGATATCAGTGGTTAACATTGGTAACATTTAGTGAGGCACCTGGGGAGCAACTGGTTACAATAAAAATAATCTATTGACAACAAATTCCATGAATAACTATCTCTTTTTTTCATGCTCAATCTTGGTCAATGCTAAATTTAGTGAGACATCAGAAATACATGTTTCCTGATCACTGCTTTACAATGCTTCACATTAACTTAATACGGTTCTGATACGAGTAGAGTATGTGTGGCAGAGTAACTACAGTGGCGCTGATTCAAATTAGATACAACCGCTGGAATACAAGCACATATCATTTCCTGTCTATTTTTCATTCTTGTGAAGGGAGTCTGAATCTGGCGCAGAAACTCCAGCACTTCAAATAAAAACTACTATAGAAAAGAATTTACAGAATGTAAATAGTATTTTGTACTGTACACTGAATGGATAATGCCTCACAATCAGTATTATTAAATTCAGATTTCACTCCCTAATTTCAGGATTTTAAAGATTGTAACTTTAATGCAAAGTGTATTTAAATGATCCAAATGAAATCACTGTTTGTAGTTTTTACACAATGTCAGTGTAACCTTCTGTCAAATAATCTAAACAGCCAACTCATACAGGCTTTAAACAATAAGAAACTAAATTGTAAAGCCAACAATAGCTGTAGTATAACAGATATGTGTAATCAAAAGAACCTTAAGAGCACTTAGAATACAATAAAAGTTTCTTTAATGAAACAACCCACGGTTGCAAGACAAGATGGAATGGGTATTTGACTAGATCCAAACAGTGACTTTGATTACGAAGATTTGTTTGTTTCCACAAAATGACAGCTGAAACCCCAAGTCCTTCTCTAAACCTGAGTCTCACTACACTCCAAACTCAGCCTAGTGGTTGGCCACCTACAGAACAGTGAAAAAAGTTGACTAGGGAAAAACCCTTTATATCAAAGGCTATCTTCTGGTGACTCCTGGGCTCGTGTTTATCAAATGCTGATTTTAATGCTCCATTTTTATCATGGCGATTAGAATTGTTTAGTAATCAGTCTAACCGAGACTTCCCCTTGTTCATGCAAGTGTAAACACATGTCTTCTCAAAACTGCTTCATTTGGATAAAGAAAGGACAGAAATGTCTTGGTGAATGTGATGGTATATTTTAAGTGTTGTTTGCTAAAGCAGAAGCACATGATGTAAAGCTAGTGTTTACATGGGAAAAGCAGTAACTGCAGTATCAGTCACATTCAGTTCAGTTCAGTTGAGTTCAGTTTATTGTCACTTTCATTGCATACTTTCAGCATATAAAGAGTAGTGTTCTCCATTTCAGTGCTCTAGTACACACACACACCACACAAAATAATCCTAAAAATATAAATATAAAAACATACACATGGTAAAATAAAGACAGTAAACAGTAACTCAATAAATAAAAATTAATTTCTTCATGACATGTCATTCCCTGGAGCTAACCAAGAAGATGAGGACAGTTTATGCAGTTATTCATTTTTCTGATGGCCTCAGGGAAGAAACTGTTGCACAGTCTAGATGTCCTAGTGCAGACGCGCTGAAGTATCTTCTATCTAGAAGTATCTCAAAGAGAGAGTGAGATGGACGGGAGGGATCCATCATGATGTTTTTTTTTTTTTTGACACATCAACTTCTGTACATGTCTGCTAGTGCTGGGAGACAGGCACCGATGATCTTTTCTGCTGCCCACACTACTCTCTGCAGGGATTTTCTGTCTGCAGCAGAACAGCTACCGTACCAGAGAGTGAGTGCAGTGGGTCAGGATGCTTTCTATTGTACGTCTATGAAAGGATGTCATGATTTGTGAAGGGAATTTGGCTTGTTTCAGTCTTTCGCAAGAAGTAATGAGATCAGTGGAACTGATGGACCAGGTGGTGTCATCAGCATTATGCACTATAAAGGAACTTTGTGCTGTTGACTCTTTCAATGGTAGTGCCATTGATGGTCAAGGGTGGGTGCTCTCTGCGGCCTCTCCTGAAATCCAAGACCATCTTATTAGCTTTCCGTACGTAAAAGGAGAGGTTGTTGTTGTTGTTGTTGCACCACCTAGTCAGCTGCTCCAACTGCAAACTTAATAATGTGGTTGGAGCGGAACTGCAACTTGCACAGTCATATGTGAGCAAAGTGAACAGGAGTGGGCTGAGCACACAGTCTGGGGGAGCCTGTGCTCAGCGTGATGTTGCTGGAGGCTCTCCTTCCTATTCTCTATATGCAAGCCATGACCCATATGGCCATCATGAATTAGCCTTTTCTGTCTTTCTGAAATTGTCCCATCCCATTAAGGTTTTTCCACCATCTGCTGACTTAGCTCTCTGTTACTAATTTTATATGATCCCTGATTTTCAGTAACCACAAGGTTGCATTAATCACCTTTAAATCTAACCTGCTTTGTGTCTAGTGTGTGACTGAGGTGAGGCACTCAACTCAACTCAACGCTAAGAAGGAAAACCTTTGGGAGAGGGGGGTGGATGAAGGTAACGTGAAGTGGAGAGAGAGACAGCGACCCAGACAGTGACTTGGCTGGGGTCAGGTGTAAACACAAGCGCAGCTGGCAGACAGATGTGCTCAGACAAGAGTCAGTGACCATAGTATTGGTTCCTTCTTCTCCACTCACCTGATGTCCAGCTAATTCAGCAAAGAGAGACAAAGAGTGATCCGCAAAAAAGGTTGCACATGTAAATGTGTGTGCAGAAAAGATCAGAATACACACAAGGGGTCATGTAAAGCAGACTGTAAGAAAAAAAATCTGAATTGGGGCACAAAGAAATCAAAAGCTCTGGTTACTCCAGAAATGGCCTCTGCTCTTCTGTTACTTAGTTGAGCGAGTGTGTGGTCGATGAGAGAGAAAGTATAACATTTCCTATTTTCTACTTTACTGGAATAGTCTGGGAGACTCATCGGATGGGATTTTAAAAAGATCTTTCAATGCACTGACATCCATGAATGCACCATGATTACATTCCTTTCACCCGGAGTTTTCTTTTTTTCTTCCTTTACTGAGTATGTGCCAGGCCAAAAAGGCTGGACAATTTTGTGCATTCTTGCGGATTTTCTGAGACCCCTAATCAAACTTTCAAACAAATGATCTCATGATGTAATGGACTAGAGAGATGCAAGCAACAACAAAACAAAGTCTGCTCTACTGCTAGAGCAATAACCAAAGGTTTACACCCCGGCAAACACTTTAAATATTTACCAACCTTACTAAAACAGTTGAGGATTATCCTGTATTGTTATAACACTGAGAAAAGACTCTCATACTTTCCATATTTTCGACTGAATCCACGAGGCTGAAAACAAGTAGGGGGATCAGATTAAAATCTCTTTGTACATAAACTACCCATTGACTCACTGTCTTCCTGTCGGAAGGAGCAATTAGCTCTCTGAGACAAAGATCTCAGACATGTTAAATGGCTCAAAATAAATAAATATGGGTATTGCCGTTAGACTTCAGGCCCTGTTTCAATTAAAGCAGAGGCCGTGGTCTGTGTCTCTCACAGAGCTGCTGGCTTCTTCAAGTTCTGCTTCTATGGGGATTTTTTAATTGCTACGTTTTAGCTGAGAGGGAAACAGAGAGGGGAAATGTACTGTATTCATCTTGGCCTCCCACTATGCTTCACTCATGAAGGCCTGGGGTGATTTGTCTCTTTAGCGCGGAACGCTGTACAGTGAAGTACAGTGCTGTGCAGACAATGCATTCATTCTTCCCATCATGAATGGAGATTTTCTTCCACAGGTTTTTTTTTCTTTTCAGCAGATTGATTTATGTGACATAATGTATTATGACCAACTACCCGAGCTCCAGTTTCAGAAGGTAAAATGATCTAGAGATTTGCTAAAATCACAACACCTTCAATATAAAAGATTCTGACAAAGTCTGCACTTGATATTCATCATTAGATTAGTGGTTGGCATCTGTTAAGCCTTATATAACTGATAAAAGTAGTCTGTGGCTCTTATTTTAAGGCTTGCATTCCTCTTGAAACATTCCACACAATCTGCTGAAGTTGGTTATATTTTCGATGGAGCGTAATATTTCAAACTTCTCAGTCTTTTTCCCTTTTTCCATATCCAGCTGATGGCAGCCATGTCAAATATTAAAAAGTAGAGTCTGCTTCCTCAAATGACTGATGAGCATTGGTAGCCAGATCTGTGTGTGTTCTTTTTTTCCCAGCACCCAGACATGTGGGTCATAGAGAGAGACCAAATACACACTTCATGATCCCTCTGCTGTCAGATCAACACTTTCTGTCAGCATATCTGTCTGTCTCTCTGTGCCACTCTCACTCTCTCTATCTTGTCTATTCACTGTCCTCAGGCATCCCATCAATCATCCTCGTTCTGAGCTGCACAACCCCAGAATTCTCTTCATGTCTCAGGGAATGTTTAAAGGTCCCTTTGTCCCTTTGAAAGTGTTAGCGATGTGAATTTCCTCTCAAATGCGATAATATGATGACAGTTACTCTATTTTCAGGGGACGCTGCAGTCTTTTTCGTGTGTTTCTCATCACCCGTAATAAGCAGTGTGTGCTTCTTGTGGCAACAGTTATACCTTTCACCCTTCCCTCTGCCTGCGTTGCATGATTACACGTACACAGATGGTTTGAGTTTTAGCTCTGCCGCCACGCGCTAATATCAGACATGCTTTGAATTTATCTCACATCTTAATGGACGACAGCGTAGACAGGCAGTTTGCAAACTGCAGAGCCATTCCTCTCGCCCTCTGTTTATTACCATATTTATTTTACTGGATTCAAGAAAAGAGACAGAGGTGTAACAGCTCCACAATGAACGGTCATGTTAAGACTGCGGTCGTTAGATCTGTTGAATGCTTGTCTGTCTGATAATAAACCTCAATACAGAGCGATGTCCCAGTCCTGAACAATCAAACCATTCTCTTCAAACCTATTTCCTCTTGGACAACTCCCTCAGGTACTGATATCTCTTCCCACCTCTGGCAAAATTGGTTCAAAGCATTTTTCCCTTATGTGTCCAGACTAATGAGGTGATTAATGGTTTTATTATCACTGGTCTTCGGTTAAATAACATCTTCATACATCGTCTTGACCCCAAAGGCCACGGGAATATGTTGAGGTACTTGTGGTCATTTTTATTTTTATGTTAGACCTCTCCAGTAGTTGCAATATCGCATTTCACTACAGTGGTGCACTCACTTACTGAAAGATAAACTCCTTTTGTTGATCTAAAGTGGTTTGCTTACGCTTCATCAATTGGTCTGGTTGGTGAAGCAGCAGTTTTGGAAGGAGAGCAAAAGTGGCAGGGGAAACAAAGACTGGTTTATGGTGTGTGGCCATCAGACCAAGTACATCAGCACTGTTCGTCAGGACCCAAGAATAGTGTGGAGGGCTGAGTCAGCCTAGCAGCAGCTACCCACAGCAAGAGGGGGAAGTGTGTGTGTACTTGTGAGATGGCCAGATGCAAAGGGAATGGAGAGGAAAAAGGGGGAGAGAGAAAACAACCAAAGGTTCTTGTTAAAACGAGATTGTTAAGGATTCCTGCTGTGGGATTTACTTTTTTGCCATTCATCGTTTGACTCCATGACTCCACTTTTGACCTTGTAGCTCACAAACACAAATGAGGAACTTGGCATTCATAACAGCCCTGTTTACTGGAAATGTTGCTCACCAGGGACAATAAAGACTTATGATGCACACAAGGCTCCTGCCAACCTTTGCTGCCGTGGCGTAATGTAACTTGCATACCCACAAATGCATGTCTGTATTTTACACACAACAAACATGGTAAACACTATGCATATGTCCCTCATAACTAGATACAAGGACTGAGTCATTTTAAAGTAAACCATAGATAAAGATTCCTGTCCTTAAAAGGCAGGGATGAAAATTTGTCTTCTCAAGGGCTCAATAAAAAGCCACATTAAACATTCAGGGAAATACCATTAGGTGTGCACATATGGAAAGAGGCATACCTATTAAAACATCAACATGCAAA
The DNA here is from genome assembly GCA_034779795.1 of Ctenopoma multispine. NCBI lineage: Eukaryota > Metazoa > Chordata > Actinopteri > Anabantiformes > Anabantidae > Ctenopoma > Ctenopoma multispine. Next base: position 5,441,549 of record JAUYWH010000016.1, read on the forward strand.
CACATAACTTATGGAGCTACTGTTCATAGCAAAAGGACCCAGCGTTGTCATCGGCCTAACACTTAGGGTGTTGTGCGGTGGAAGGACGAGCTGTTTATTTTGTTTATCACTTCACTCTATTGCCAGCATATGGAGTGTGTATGTGTGTGTGTGCACATGCATTTTCATTTGGAAGTGATCTCCTGTGTTTTTCCTGTTGCAGAGCACAGAAGCGTGTGGTGTGGAAGCTCAAAGCTCTCGCCCACATCAATAGAAACCATCCGTCCTTACAGCCACAAACCCTCCTTCTCCTCCCCCCTCTCAGGCATAATAACAGAGCCATCAAATAGTCATATTTATAATCTCCGAACAGGCCAATTTTAAAGTGGTCAACTCCAGAGGTATAGGAATTGTTGAGAGCAATTTGCGGTTTTCATTCTTAAAGAGGCACCATCCCAGTGGCAAATGAAATAAAGTCAGTTTCCTTTTTTTTCCATTTGTCAAAATGAAAGCTGGATTCAATTACAATTTTGGCTTTATTTTGATATCACTTCAAAATGATTTATTTAAATTGGGTTGGGCAAAAATGATTTTATTATAATTTTGCTGCATGTTTGTGTGCCTCAGAAATTAGAGCATTTATCAATTTCCAAAATGTAATGATGAGATTGCACCAGCCTGGTACAGCATGCTCTAGATGGTATACATATGAAAGTGATTGGTGTATATCTTCAGAAGTAAGTACTGTGTGCAGTATTTGTTATTTGTCTTAACTTAGCTGAGGTAAAATCGATCTATTTAGCATACTGTATAAATTTCTTCTCCCGACACATTTTACAGTGACGCATTTACTGTCCTCATCTGAAACACAAGTTATATGAGCTGGAAAAGAGAGGCTGAACGCAAGCAATAGCATCTGGTTTAGCAACACATCGTGAGCAGAACCAGCAGCAGATCAGCATACATGAATACATTTCATCTGGTCATTACTGTGCTCAAGTACTCCTGCCAGTTTCCAGCCTCCTGTCACTTGCCAGTATGTGACACTGATGAAAAATGCAGCGTGTTTCAGCCACCACAACATTAGCATTCAGTTTTTTCTATATGTTGATATCAGATGGCTCCCAAGTGTTGATCTAATATGATAAATGTAGAGCTGTCTAAAACACGATGCCCTCACAAGGATTTTGTGTAGTCTACATTAGCCTTTTTAACTCATTACAGGAGAAGTGTGACATAGGTCAATTAAAACTTGGTAAATTCGATCAATCAGGGATGAATTTACATTCTATGTATACAGTAGTTAATAGTTGTAGCTACTGTACATATGGCTCTTCAAAGTGCAATAAAGAGAGATGGATTAATCAGGCATAGATTAGAAATGTATCTGTTTATCTCCCAGGATTATAATTTGTGATTGGCTGTGATAATGGGAGTATCTACAAACATATAAAACAGCAGTATAATAAACAGTAAAGGTGAATTAAGCCACTGACTTGGAGTGTAACTACTATCCCTATGCTCTTTGGGAGTTTTGCATGTCATCAGGAATTAAGGCTGAGCAAGGTGCATTTAAGCACAAAATCATGATTAGCTTTTGTCTGCAGCAGTCTGTTTGAAAATTAAATGATAAAAGAATGGCAGAAAGCTTCAAAGAGAACCTTGTAGAACACCAATATCTGTTTCAACGCAGCCATACTGTATTCTCAGCCATGACAACAATATTCTAATCTCTATATCATGCAATATCTTTCATGCCAGTCTTGATAAACTAGAGTAGAAAAGCTAAATGACAATGACAGCTTTCGTGGATTGTAATGGAATTATTAATGGAAGTAATAATAGTAATAATAGAAGAAAAACATACCATCAATAAAAGAACTACACATTACAAAGCTATGGCGTCATTACAAATTTCACCCCTCCTATGAGTTTTACAACTGACTGACTGACAATGCATGGAGAATTGTCTAGATTAACATGAATAACCCAAACATTGTTAAAATAATATACTTTGTTAAAGTCCCTCTGATGCAAACACACAGGAGTATCACACATACTAGAAATATCTGCAGTTTCAAACTACATTAAAATCTAAATTAAAAAAAACTCAAAGGCCGATTATTTAATGATTTCCTCCAACCTGAAAGTTAATTTTTGTAACAGTCTTAATCTTATTGTTTAATGATGCTGCATACTTAAGACCTCTTACAGTTTTGACTGAGTGATATGCAATTCCAGATCCATGGCTATTACCTCAAACCTCCTTTCATCCTTCTATCCCTCCCTTTTTGCTCTCTGCCCCTCAAGGGTTGTGCTCACGCATGCCACCCCCATAATCAGCCATTCTGATATTCAAATGAGTGCAGAAAAGCTTTATTCACACACATGCAGTTGACGACTAGAATACATCAAGGGACAGCTGGCATGATAATAGCCTCTCGTTTTTTTTCTACTTTGCAAAAATGGAGATTAAAATTGATAGAGTGGGACATAAGGAAGAAGTATTGTCAAAAAAGGAGGCCTAACTGAGGGAGCTGTAGAACTGGCCAAATTACACCGCTGTCTGAGCAGGAAGGAAACCAGGCTTTATACACTCCTCTATAACTTCCTGTTAAACATCCGCAAATCACAAAGTCACAAAGCAATTTTTTTTAAAAAAGAGTATACCAGTGACCTAGTGTCATCTAAACACTGTCTGTGTATTTATGTGACTGCACTTGTAGGAAGCTGACCACCACCAGGTCCCTCTGAGTGTGAGCGTGTTAGTGCTGGATGGGAAGTGTGTTTCTTATAGAGGAGGTTGTTATCAGCACGGCAGTGATGAGAGACGAATGGCGTCCCATGGGGCCAGCTTAAGCCCCTACACATGTGCACAGCACTGCCGCCCACTAAAAATATGACTCCTGGATACTTTTCCAAATTCTGTCCATAAATCAGCAGCTGGACAACGGGGTTTGGATTTGGCAGACTATCAGACATGCCTCAAGTGACTAGGCCTGTCCATCATCCTGCCACTGCTGCCTCAAGCTGCTTAATTAATGTGGCAATTGAATGCTGCATATCATAATGAACACACGGCCTCCTCTATCTGAGACTTCCTGGGCTTGTTATTCTTGGTCCCCGTTAAGGATATGTTCCTGTGTATGCTGGGATATTTATAGGTAATGAATCTATTAAAATGCATGAGAATGAATTAAAAAACAAATAAATGCCAAGGTGCTCAAATGAGCTTGAAATGTTTGGAAAAGAGAAATGTGTTTTCACAGTGTAACTGTCAAATTGATCACTTTCACTTGCCTAATTTCATCATTAAGAACACACAGATTGTTTCTGCCCTCCAGATTTTTCATTTTAATGAGGATTCCTACTTACTGCAGTCTAAAATATGCTCAGGAAGCTGACTTAAAAGAGAGTTAAATGGGTAATCAAAATGGCAAAGAGAAGAAAATAAATCACTGTATCCAACTGAGTCACAACAAAGGGGCCTTTTTACACCACTGACCATAGAGAATATCTAACATTTACGAAAGGAGTTTTAACTCTGAGAACCCAATGTTCAGCCTTAAAAGGCAAAAAAGCAAGCTGCATCAGCCATAAGTAGAGGTTAGTGCGTTTCCATTTTTAACTCTTTGCTGTGCATAATGCCATCCCACCCCTGGTTACAAAGACATCGTAAATCCTGTATGTCAATCCTCTGCAATTCTCAAACTGGAGACAAGCTGATTTAGCAGACCTCTCATCCTTTATCCTCCTTTATTGCCCTCCCCCCTCTTTGTGTTGAACAAACTATTCCCTTAACTCTCTTTTTCACTCTCTCCTCTCTGTGTCTGGACTCTGACTTAGCATCGCAGCTAGCCAACCAACACACACACACCTACAGGAAATGGATCTGCATCCGAGGGGGGGGCTAAAATGACATCACATCATTTACGGCTGACTAGGGGCAATGGGTAACATGTCAACTCTCTCCACTGGGATGTTTGTCAGTGAAATTTCAGGTTTATCTGTGTCTGGCCACTGACAGTGGAGGACCTCCCTCTGTCACAAATCATGCATTCTGATCAGTTTGACCTCAGCCTCGGCTAGGGAAGTGAGCTTGTATATAAATTTGGAAATTCTCTGTAAATTATGACCCAGGACTTTTGATGCTGAGGTAGCTACATTCAAATGATGCACTTTCCAGATTAGTGGAGAGAAATCAGTATTGTATGTAAAGTCATGTCACACTCAAGAGGTATGTAAGGGGCTTTAATCTTTAAATTTGAGGTACCTGTAGAGATTATATGCTCCAATACTAATACACTTCCTCTAGATATCTACTCCAGCACCAAATCTAACACTTATGTTTTCTTGTCTCAGGCCAAGCGTCATAGTTTTTGTTGTACTGGGAAGACCTTCAGTTAGCCGACTTTGAACCCCAATCCAATTTCTCTGTGCAACTCAAAACCATAAAGAGCAATTTTTAAAGAGTCTTTGTTTCGGTCAGTGAAGAAAGGAAACAGCCTTTCTTGGGTATGTTTGTACTGAAAATAGTGGACCCTTTGTTTTAAAAGACTTCCATTTGTTATGGCTTCGTGTCTCTATTTCTGCTGTGGAGTTGGGTAAAAATGTAATCTTGGTTAGCCTTTCGCTTTGCATGCAAGTGTGTGTTTTTTTGGTACATTTGTGGGTCAATGACACAGCTATAGGCTTAGTCTTAATAGTCAGTGCTGAGAAGAGAAGAGGGTAACCCCAATAATCTTGTTTGACAGATGGGAGCAGGGGCAGCTCAGCAATGGTGTCCCACAATGCAATTGTAAAAACAAACAGCATGTGAGTGTGTGAAGAGGGGTTGGAGGTGCTGTTCACCACATTTTGCAGCCGTGTATGTATATACACATATTCTACATATACATGCAAACTCCTAACAGGCCTTGCATGTGTCAGACTTAATCTAGTCCACACCTATATTATGACAAGCACAACCTCCCTGTGTCCCAATTTCTCACTTTCTCTCCGTTGTTCCTTCAGTGCAGGCTGAGGGGTTTTAATCCTGTTAAGACCTGTCAGGACTAATTCAATGACAGGTTGAACCACCAGGGCTAACCCAACCACCACCACCACCTAGAGATCAGGAGTGTTGACACAGGAGCGAGAGCAACTGTGTTTGCGTCTTTAGTGGTTAATGCCAAATTATCACAAACCATTCCTGACTATGCAGCTTACATATGCGATAATCTCAAATGAGGCAGGAAGATACCTATTTTCAGTATCAAGATAACAATAAATAACAATAAAACCAGCAGTGAACTCTATCTCAGCCAGGCCTATACTGTGTGTGCATGTTTGTTATCAGAAAAATTTAAAGTATAGCAGCCTTTGCCAGTTTGTGATCATAAATCAACATGGAGTGCTACATTCTTCTATTGCTGTCTGTCTCACGCGATGAATAGGGTTTTCCACATGTGGTACTTTCTGCAAAGTAAACAGGGCACCATCATCTGCTCCAAGTTGCCTTTTACAGATGCAATCACTATTTATATCACTCAGGACACATTATCAAACCTCAAAACTATACTTCATTATTATTAAAGAAATGCTTGCTAATTAAAAATAAAATTATATTCACACACAACAAAAGCATTTTTAGTGAATTTAGTTTTCATTTATGTTGCCTGTGTATTTTAATGTATTTTCAGGCATCCAATCATTCAACTGATTTCAAAATTATATGGACTCATACTAATGAGTCTGTACTGCACAATGCATTGCTAATAAAGTTTGTTATCAACTTTGTTTTTGCACTTGCCTCTCTATTGCTGAGCATATTGGTCAAACTTTACCACAGTGTGGTTAACAGTGTTAACAAACCTCATTATTAGAAAAGGGAATCTCTTTATGACAGCTACTTCCAACTAATGGCTTACTATTCAGACTGGCTGGACACATAATGTTTTCAACAGCAGTGAACCAGCATACCCCAGCCTTGAGCCCGTGAGCTTCTGAACAGACACAAACGCACATTATGAGCATACATGCATGTGATCCTGTTTAAGGGTATGCTCTGCTATTACTGGATCTGCAGGACATAGTGTGTTAACCCATGGGAAGGGGTTCACTCCAACACACACGCGACAACACACAAACACACACTGTGGTCTATCCTGCGGCCACTCAGCTCATTCAGACTCTGACCACCATCAGCAGGCCCCCTGTCTCATTGGCTCCCCATCCCGGGGGGATCACACAGCGTCGCTGGGCATGCACATCCTCTGCTGTGGGCAGAGAGCCAGCAGCTTGGGCTAAAGCAGGGGATGCATGTAGGGCAGAGGGAGAAATCTGAGAGGAAGACTTATTAAGGAGGAAAGAAAAAAGGTGGATGTGAGAAAGCGAGGGATGGAGGAAAAGGAGGACAGGAGGTAGATGGGCATTACATATCACATAGTTTATCATATACTAAAGTCCCAAGTGTCCCTGTCAACCTGGTGACTGAGGTAGGCCTGAGAGCTGAATGGTAAAGGTCTGTGTGCTGATGGAGATGAGGCAATGGTGACATAAGCTACAACATGGCCATTGTATGAAAGCTCTGGAGTTTCCCTATCCATGTGGTGATCTCAGTGTAAACTGAATACATTAAACTAGGGCTGAAACTATTCCTTGAGTCAATCTTTATTTAATCCATATATTTATATACAGTCCACTGTGTTTCGCATGGATGATTATTACTGCTGCGCAACACACTACACTGTGCCGTGGATTGCAAAACAGAGAAAGAGAGAGAAAATAGCGTGGGTCGAAGAGAAGAGAAAAAACTACAAAAAGTGTCCAATTTCTGGGATAACATCAAGCTGGAAAAAATTTACATTCTGTACACTGTGTCTATTGTAAGACCTAGCCTACTACAATAGGACAACTTCAAATCTTCAGCATCTCAGCAGAAAATGTCTTGTTCAAAGAGTGGACCCAGAGCTAGATAATTAATATTACCAACAATTATTAGCTCAAAAAAAATAAGCGTTTTTCTTTGTGTCACTTTTGCTTTTCGCAAACAACTGGAACTGAGCGAGTGTGCTGCACGTATGACCAGGACAGTATCCTTACAGAGCTCATTCTGCAAGTCCTGCTTATAAATAGCCTACAGCCTCAATAGGTTTTAAAGTGAGTGACTAATATAACATGTCTTAGAGTACGGGTCAGGTTGCAGGCCTTATATTAAAGGGTCCGGCCCAGTTCAGAGCTTTGCATGTTTAGGTTTGCAAAATTCGACCCATGTAGTACTCTGCACTGACATTGTTTCAACCTTTCTGTCCACTCGTCTTCACCTTCTTCAAGAAGACAGTAAAGGCTGACGTTATTCCTGAACTGTAGTTAGGTTGAAACTTTGTTGTAATTTTGAAAATAAATTGGCACAACTTAAAGGCATTATTTTTAGCATTTTATAAAACTTTTTTTTTAAAGTCTGAATGTAATATGGCCCTTGAATGAACTGAATGGGTTTAGGTTTGACAGAATATTGACATTACTGTCTCTAATAAAGGTATACCTTTTTCTATAAAAACCCAATTAGTTATTAGTTTTGAGAGACTTACTTTCTTATTTCCTCTTTAAGTATATTTACTGCTGCTCTTTAACAAAGCTAATTTATTTCTGATGTCACATGTCCATGCATGCTTACTGATCTATTTTAATCGTCAAAAAATCTGCTACATTTTCAAAACACTAAACTCTATGACTCCAGTAAAAATGTCTGTGATTCAGCTTTGTCCACTATTGTTCTGGGCTCCCATCAAGAAGAGAAAATGCTGTGTCATCATTGGGGAGGCGGGGGATGGGGTGGGAGTGGTTAGTAAAGTGGGAAATCTGGCTTGTTCCCAGACTTGCCCTCTTGGCCTGCTGATGCCTTCTTTTCCTGGACACATATCAGCACATAGAGCGTGCGAGAACTAGAGGAGGCAAAGAACTGACTTGAGACACTTAGAGGAGAAAGAGATGAAAAGATAACAATTAAGGCAGAAGATCAGAGGAGAAACATTGCTGAGCAACAAGTCTGACTTCCTCAGAACCTTTTCGTCAGAATAAGGGCATGCCAACCCCACATAAACACAGTAAACTTGTGGAAAGTTTCACTCCTCTCTGGAGGGTCTTCCTTTCTCCTTGCATATGTGCTTTAGTATTTCAGGCCCTCCACTTTTTTGTCTCAACCGAGGAAAATTTCACTGGTGGTAATGGTGTGTGCCCCTTTAATCTGCATCTTCCATGTTTCCAGTTTGTGTTTGTTTTAGGTAAACAGATCACTTGCCAATTCATCCGTCTAGTTTACCTCTCTGTCTTGGAAGGTGCCATTCTGCCAGAGGCTTGTGTGGGTGGCTCTGTAAGCTGGCCACACCTCAGCCCAAAAATCTCCACCCATCACCTCTCTCCCTGAGCTATACTTCGCTTTCAACATCATGTGACAGACTCTTTGATATCAGGCTTGAGGCCAAGTGGCAATGGGCGATGGAGACAGCAAGAGACATTTGCACATGCTTGTTAAAAGTCACCAATTAGGAAAAAGGCCTCACACATAGTGGCTTGGCCTTCGCCAGATCACAATCTCAAGCAAAGACAACATCGCCATCTGCAGGATAGCAAAAGAAACCAATCAAAATCTCTGACATCTAATTTTATACCAAAACAACAACATTACTACAAAATGAGGAATAACATAATGTTTTATAGGAATAGGATGTAGTCTAGTCACAGTTCAAATAGAAGTCATCATGAAAGTCTTGCTTCTTGGCCTCCTTTGCTTCAGGTGGCGCTCTGGCTCTTTTCTTAGATCAAGACAGTGCTAAGGGCTGGGTGCTGGCCTTGTTTGTTTAGCCAAGAGTGTTGACGCCCACCCACAGGTGCCAAAGGTATAGCGTGTACCTTGCCAGCTGTTTGCAAGCCGCAGCAGCCCCTCTACTGCTTGGCTTCACCCTGGTTGACTGCCTGATCTCACAGGAAGGGAGGAAGTGGTTGAATTACACAGCAGCAAATTTGAGGTTTATAAAGGGAGAAAGCCGTAAAAAAAATCCAAGGGCAGTTTCCTTTAACTCAGCAGCTAGTCAGGCTGAGGTACTCTATACTAATATGTCATTCTTTCATTGTCATTAGTCAATGTTGGGGTTTCTCTCAACGTCATAGATGGAACAGAAGAAACATAAACACTACAGCTTTTTATGTTATGATTCAGTGGCACGCTTAAGTAGTGAGATGAAAGGCAGAAGTTTAATTTCATGGAAACCTGATTGCCTTGTAAAGTTACATTCAATGCACTGTTATACTGTTGTTGCCCTGGCACCAGGGAACTAACCCAACACATGCTCACCATAAGACCAGAAATCACAGAAAGTTGCTCATGATATCAGTCGTCACATTTGCAAGCTAGCAAATAAAAAACCCGTAGTCTAACTGCAAAGGCAAATACATTTACTTGCCTATGACAGCATAACTGCATTTATTTAAGATGTGAAATCAGTCAGGCATGTTTCGCATTTAGGTTTCAAGAAAGCTTAACTTAACATGGTCCTTTCTTTGAAAGAGGGGGGTGAACTACAGAGAGCTGGCAGTATTGCCTTGCTTGTTATTGCTAGTACAACGAACCTCAGTTCACACTCAACTGTGGCATATTTGGAAACTTCAAGCAAAGCAACGAGAAGGGAAAAAGCTTTTAAATCAGTACCACTCTTCAGTAAATTACAACCCTGCATTTTTAATTTCCTCTCTATATACAATGTTATTCATTGGCATCCAAGCCAAACATGGGCCCCTGCAGCCTGCATAGCTCTGCAGTACAAACTGTCCTCTCATGCAGTTGCTACCTGACAGGAGCACAGGGGTGTGACTACAAAAAATGCGTTCCTTGATGTAAAGCTGAAAAATGTGTGAGGTGGTTGAAAAAAGTTAAAATACAGACTGAAGCAGCTAAAGAGATTCAGATTCAACAGGATACAAATTGCTGCTAGTGTTGAATTTGTAGACTTTGCACACCAATATGTCATGGAAATAATATTCCAATTACACCCTAAGAAGAAGAGAATGAGCATACCTAAACATGCTTAGTCTATGCCTCGGGAAACTCTCTAAGCTTCTCTAACCACTACAAAGAGAAAGACTTGGCTGCTGAAATAACATTAAGAGCCTGCTACTATAATAGCAAAGCCTCATTTGTTAGCATTACATATCTAAACACCATCTGAAACCCATGGCTCATTCTGATTAAGCAGGGACTTGTAACAGTGTAACATTTCAAACTGTTTTATATCCGCGGTACTGTGTACGTCCCATTACTAAATATCACACAACCATGCAACCTTTCACATGTTTGCAAACAGGAGGGGTTGCTACATTTTCATCATGCAGGAGCGATACTATTTAAAAGGTGCTTTGCTATCCCAGTGTATCTTGTTATCAGGTCAGAATATCGTAGGACAGCTTGACAGAAATGTTAAGCTGCTTACAAATACAAAAGAGGATATGAGATCTTATTTATCCCACTGTACTATGTCAGTAAATGTTCTGCTAATTCAGCTGTTTCTGTGCCACACAAAGTGACAGAATAAGGCACCTGTTTTTCTCCTAGGCGTGCCTTATATATCTATGTAATCCAGCAAGGGCAGGGCTTTAACTTCTCGTTAGTTATCCCAAATCACAACAACATAATCATGCCATTAGCCTTGGGCCATTATGCCACATTGTTGCTGTGGGTGGGAGACACTGGATTTTATTTCAGTAGACTTAACTAACCTCTGCTTCATTGCCCTCTAGAACAGTGAAACTACAGCAGGCGGTCTCCATGCTGGCACTCAGCCTAGCCAAACACTAACTTTCATAGACAAAAACAAAATTGTTTTGTCTTTCTTTACCCCCATTTATCCCAGTTCTAAATTATTTTTTATAAAGCAAGGAGAGACCACATTTCTTCTAACTTCTTGGTCTTATAATTTTGTGCTGTTGTTGCAAAATTCTGCCAAACGTCCTCTACACAGCCCTCCATCTTTTTGTTCCAGTGTTGATTATTGCTTTTTGTCTTTTCTTTCCTCCTAAATGTGTTATTCATCCTGTTCAGTGTGTCTCCAGGCACACTTCAGAACTGGATATAAAATAAACAGTCGCGTTTTCACCCCCTGTCGCTAGGCCTTGACTGCATATACCTGTAACAATAAACAGCTGGGTTTCTGGGCTTGTTTATACTCATCTCTAGCACAACAGGAACTAAACAGTGTGTATGGACTTGCTACGCAAAAGCCTACTACAGAGCATTGGGTTGGTGGGCGCTACTAGACCATGATAGAGCGGAGGCTGCTGGCAGGTACCGTGCATTCTGTCTGGCAGAACTAAGGTTTACCTTGGAGTGGCACCAACCATCTGCATGCTATAAGGACTAAATTGCAAGCTTGATGTCCAGCAAGCGAGACAAAACTGTTCCACATATACAAGAGTGTGTGTGTTTGTGTATGTATGCATAGGACTGTACAAGAGAGCCAGACAGGGATAGAAATACAAAGACAAAGAAAGACAGCCAATGCTGGCAACAGGCATCGAACAGTGTTAATCAGTTCTTCTGAGCTCTAAGGTAGCTTTTAGTTCATTTTATTTTAATGTTTTAGTCTTCGGTTTGGCCAACAACTTCTGAAAACTTCTGTTTTGTTTCACTTTTATTGCTCTTATCAGCGATATTTCCAGATGTAACGGCCAATGGTACTCAGCAAAAAAGGCTCTGATAAACACAGCAAACCACCTGCAAAGCACCAAACAGCAGATAGACTAGGAAAGCAAATAGCTAGTAGCTCATGAAATATCAGCTTGTTGCTTCACCCAAGAACCAATCAATAATTTCAGAAAACTGGTAAAATAGTAAATCCAGTTGCCATTCCACCTCCAGATAATAGAGAGTGGTAATACACATAAACTTAATTTATGGTTGTGTCTATTGTCAGTAAAATAGATGATCAAGAGGATTCTACTTTTTGCTTAGATGGCACATGCTCTTACCACTAAAACTCTTCCCCTAATTGCCCCACTGAATGACATAAACACACACAGTTGTCTGCAATTCATCACAAAGACACCACAAAATAGTCATATAGTCATATTAGGTAACTGGATGTATCAGTCTATATCACAAAGTAACAGAAACAATGTAAACACAATAATCTGATGCTGAAGAAATAAATAAAAGCAAATGTTGTAGATACTGTATCTGTGGCAGGACTGTTGTGACTGTGTCACATACAAATCAAGAGTTATGTCACTGACCTTTTTCATAAGACAAGTCCTGCATCAGGTTCAGGGATATGGTATTTGCTGGATGGAGTCCAGGTTCATTTGCCTGTTTTGTTTCGGTTCATCCTCTTTTTTGTTGATCCTCTCTGTCATGTCTGTAAAACAGATATTTCAAATAAAGGTTTCAATCATTAAACAAAATGAATACACTTCACAAGGAAACAGTGAGTATCTTTCAGTGGGAAATGAGTGGTGTAGCTATAAGTTAAAGAAGGTTAGTAGAGTAACCTTGAGAATTGGCAGTTCATGGTATAAAATGTCTAGCTGGGGCAAACTCAGTAAATCTAGTCAGGATTACAGGTTGGCCCACACAAAACCATCATGCGTTTAGTCAGGTACGCAGTGAAAGTTTCATAAATAATGACGCATCCGACAGACGTCTTTAATTCAGCTGACAAGAAAATTAAAAGCCTTCATTATCCTAAAGTCATCTAAGGGAAACAAACTTTAACAACTCAGACAATCACAGTGTGAATGTCGTCTGGCCAATCTCCAGCCTGCTCTGGGGCTCTGATTGGTTTTCCAGAAGGATGTGGGACTCACAAGTGTGGCAGCTGCTTAAAATAAAGTGACAACTTTTAATGGGGTTTCAAACCTCAGCAAGTCACTGCAGCCTGCCAAGCCCCGAGTGATGGCACGGGTCCAAACCCTGGTTTTATCAAACAGGACATGGAAGAGTGCATTTGTTCTCTCGGCTCAGAACTACTAGAAGGCCTGAATGCAGTCAACCATTTTCTAGAGTTCCATTTCCCATCAGCAGGAAATTTTTTATATGTGCCATACAGGCACATGCACTAACATACTCTACTTTAAAATGTGTGAGGTGAACGCTTTCCTGCCAGTCAATGGCATCAGAAAACCCTGTAAAGTTAGGTTGAACCTAATGAGGTTAGGACAATTTGTGAGGTCTAGGCAAAGCTGTTTTCATGGTGGTGATAAAATCCTGATGAAAAACATTCACTGAAGGTTTTCACTTGATATCTGACTTGAGGGTGATGTGTGAAATACTGTTTCAAATATTTTGACTGTCTTCCATTCAGCCCAGTCTGCACTCTATGATCAAGGGCAGCTGAAATAGGTGTTCAGTCTCACACACACACACACACACACACAGAGGGAGAGAGAAGAAGTCAGAAACTAACAGGAAATGCAATTACTGTCTGGTCTGGGCACAGCATTCCTCAACAGTATGGCCAATTTCACAGCAATTTTAGTGAGTCAACAGGTCATAAGTAATCATAATGAGCACCTTAATGTTTTCACACGGAGCAGAGCACCCCTTTGTGGTTTTATCCCTTGGACATATGATCCTTCTAATCATCTACAAGCTATTTAAACTGTACACAGGAGCGGCGGCTCGTACAAGTCCCTAGAGGAGGCCCACTGCCTCCATGTTTGTGGAATACTGTCATTTAAACACTGTGTCAACAGGTATCCGATTCCTCACATGGTTTCTCTTTTTCTCAAAGGCTGCCGGAGTACAGGAGAAGTGGAGACTGCGCTGACAGTGTGTCGCCCCAGGTAGAAAGTACATGCTGCAGGTTATTGTTGCTCTTTTCAAATTGTGTCTGACATGTCAGGTTTAGTCTTTTGTGAGCTGCAAATAACATTAAATAACAACTTTAAAGAGAGTGGCTGAAGGGCAGATACTAAATCACTAAAGTTTGCCCGTCCCATTACTTCAACAAATATCCAACACAGAAAGTGAAATAAGATCTGGCATCAGTGTTTTAAAGTTTTTCTTAGACAATCAAAATACAGCTCCGAGTTTGATATAACTTACTCAAAGTGAAGAAGAATGGAATCCCACAGTTTTAAGTAAAAGATTAGCAGATACATTATCACTGTAAACAAGTTAGCATTAGCTGTGCATAGCTAGTAGACCCCTGAATCAACTGTCTCAGGCATTTCGGTTCCGTAGTCCCGTGATGACGCAACAAGCTACCTAACTCTGCTCTCTCAGGAAATAACTAAACAGAAATGTAAATGTAAATGTCACAATTGACAAAATAATGTGGTATCATATCAGGACTTCAATCTTCCCAGACAGAAGAAACAAAATATGCTCATAGAAACAGACTGATAAAGGCAGCTGAATGAATACAGGCACAGTAGAATCTGACACATGATGGCACTGAACACACACCGTATGTTCACAGACACACATCAACACCACACAAGCTATGCCTGTGAGCCTAGGTTGTCTGTGCATACCTCTGTCAGTGCCAAAAATGATTAAACAAATACCCCCTTTGTGCACACCAGCCTTGATTAAGTTGAGTTGTATGTACTCATCTGAAAAAGAAATACAGGAAAGAGCTTTTGGTAGTGCCAGAATTCACTTGCCCTTTTAAGACATCATTCATGTCAAAGTTGTTTTTACTGTCACACAGAAACTAAATTTATCCTGAACTCCCTGAGTGTTCAGTTAAAAAAAAATAAAGGACAAGCGTGATTATTTATGTGAAAAATAATATTGAAACTTCTGTATATCTGCATTAGTGGTCACAGAATGCTGACAGTAATAAATTTCAAGTGGAGATTATTTACAGATAGGTATGGAAATAAGATTGTCGCTGGCTTACTTAATAGATTGTGGGATTCACCTGATACGAGCCCAGCACTGGTAAATAGGAACATATTCAGAAATAACTGTCATTATTTGCTCCCTTTTCTTTGGATTATGAAAATTATTACTTACAATCTAACTATGATATTTTATTTGAATCTGAGGATTTGGGTATTTGCTATCTCATGAAACTGTTCCTACTGAGTTTCTCAGTTTTCTTCTTTGTCTTCTGTCCCATTAAAGATGAATTTTAATTACAACAGCAGTGTATGTAATTTCATTTAACACTGATCTTTGTGTCATAATGATTAAAAGACTCTTTTAAAAACTGTAGACTGACGGACAGTAACGTATAATGTCGCATAATGCATAATTTAGAATAATGTATAAGAGTGTAGTGTACAAAAATGTTTTACATAATCCTATGCAGAGTGTAAACAATACATGAGATGAGCAATTCTGCTCCCTAGTGGTGATACTCTGACTTGCAACGTTTTAATCACTACTTTATCTGCCAGTCTATTATTCAATTATTTGACAATTTTGATCATTTGATAATAAAGTTCTTTTTAAAAGAATAACAACAAGAATTACAAAGTTTTAACCCTCAATTACGAATATTTGTGGGTTCAATGATAGTAGATATAAAGATGACCTACAGAGAGGAGGTGAGACTCTTGGCAGAGTGGTGTCAGGAGAACAACCTCTCTCTCAACATCAGCAAAACTAAGGAGCTGGTATTGGATTTTAGGAGCCAGGATGCGGGTCATCCTCCCATCTAGATGCTGTGGAGAGGGTCAGCAGCTTCAGGTTCCTTGGAGTCATCCTCAGTGCCAACATCAAGTCTTCAGAACATGCAGCAGCTGTCACCATAAAAGCCCACAAACGACTTCACTTCCTCAGGCGCCTAAAGAAGGCTAGGATGTCCACCACAGTCCTCACATGCTTCTACAGGTGTGCTGTGGAGTCCATCCTCGCTGGGAGTGTTGGTGTGTCTTGGTACGTCAGCTGCACTGCTCAGGAAAAGAAGGTTCTGCAGAGAGTGGTGAAAAAAGGCCCTGAGGATTATAAGCACACCACTCCCTGCTATAAATGACATTTAAACGATGTGCTGTCTCAGAAAGACTACGTCCATCATAAAGGACCTCAGCCACCCTGCATTGCCACTGCTCACATTTTTCCCATCCGGCAGGAGACTCAGGACAATACACGCACAGCACGATTCAGAAACAACTTTTCCCCCAGTGCTGTCAGACTGTTTAACACACAAAAGCACATGTGTGCTTTTTCTCCCTCTGTGCAGTAAATATCGGTTTCCTCACACTACGTGCAATACTGTAGCACACAACACTTCACACTGCACTGACACTTCATGCAGCCTGCAGCTAAAACTGTGTTTATTTAAAAGTGTGTTTATTGGTGCCTGCCATTGAAAATGAATAGGAGGCAATGCATTGCATGGCGAAGCCATGCAAAGCATTGCCTCCAT